>CM062817.1:790030349-790520349 GCA_031772625.1 Pinus tabuliformis | reverse complement strand
TAGAGGCATCCTATTTTGTCATGGCCATGTCTCTGTGCGCGTATTTATTGGTGTCATTCTCATTCCAAGGTTTGAAATTTGGAGATGGGTTTGTATATTTTTGTACCCACTACTGGTTGGTATTGGTTTTCTTGGAAACATTCCCTCTAGTCTTAGTCCCTACATGTGTAACGACTTTTACTAGTGATTGATCGTTTCACTGCTCTGTTGTCACTTTTTTGCAGATTCTGTCCTTTCTTCTCCTAGATTTTCACAAGTAGTTGAGGATATTCCTTTGTTGCATGGTTAAAAGCTCGGAAATAGGTGCATGTTTCACATGGATTAGGAAAATCTCTAGCGATATGTCCATGTCGACCACAGTTGTAGCAGATGATTATTCCCGTTCCTCCATACAAATAATATTGAGGAATAAAATTTGTAGAAATGAAGAAGTGCATAAAAGATAATAATACAAAAAGGATCTTGAGCAACTGAGGTGGGCCCTAACCCAAGGAAGCTCATATCCCTGAAGGAAACACAATCTAAGAACAAAAGATGTATTCTATATATATATATATTTTATAACAAATATGACTTCACTCTACTCGTGGAAATATTTTGAACATTCTGTTTTAACTCTTAAATTTTCATCGTTTTTGTTTTCTTCTTTCAGTTTAAGATCCGAGAGCTTTAGAAAAGAGTTGCAGATATTCAAAAGCTTTAGAAAAGAATTAGCAGATATTATCCTAGTGCTTTAGAAAAGAGTTGGAGATATTCAAAATGTAAAACGCTGTAGCTATTGAATCATCAAAAGAATAGCAGCACCAAAATGAAATGATTGATACCTCTAATATTTTTGTTTGTGTGTGTCTGAAAAGAATGAAATAGTAGATGTAATAGAAAAGGAATAATTGGAATGAAAGGATCGGTGGAAGGGTCAGGTATCCAGAATTCATTCTCTGAATCACTGAATTCAATGGAATTGAATTGAGGTGTCATTCAGCCAAAATGCTTTTAAGGAGGTTCTAATCATTGGAAATCTTTGTCATTAGCTTTCCCTCCTGCCCGGAAATTTCTAGCTTAGAGGGTCGGGAATGGTTCAGCCGTGAGCTTGGGAAAAAATACTATTATTATGTGTTGCAGTCAGTTCATACTTCTGTAAATAAATATGCATACATGCTACTCTCTTGAGGAAACATTTTTGACCTGTTAACATGCTGTTTTAAATCTTAAAATGTGTGAAACATATATCAATGTCTTTGTCCGTGTCTTTCTGATTTCTTGATTTCGATCCAAGAGCTTTAGGGAAGAGTTAATAGATATTCAAAAGGTAAAACGCCAACACAAGGAAACCATAAAGGAAACGTTGTGGCCATTGAATCATCAAAAGAATCTCGAGCTCGATTTTGTATTACCAGTACCCAAAATGAATTGATTGTGTTACATGCGTTTATGTTTGTGTGTTTCTGACAAAGAATGAAAGAATAGATGTAATAGGAAAGAATAATTGAAAGTTTCTTTTTCTGTGTGTCTGAAAAAGAATGAAAGAATAGATCATGTGTGTCTGAAAAAGAATGAAAGAATAGATCATGTAATAGGAAAGAATGGGTGGAAGGGTCAGGTATCCAGAAGAATTCATTCGCCGAATTCAATGGAATGGAATTGAATTGAGGGTTCATTTGCATTCGGGAGGCGGTCCCTGTGGGAATCTTTTGGTGTCTCCACAGTAATCGTAGATCATGTAGTTCTTCCTCACCCACTCCAGCCTCTGCTCTTGGTTCGATTCCAAAGCAGCCTCCACTGCAGCGGCGTCAAAAGAAGAAGCAGTAGCAGCACTGAAATTGCGGAAGGATGCGACAAAGGGCGCTTTAGTCCAATCGGTCTTCACAAGCCCACCTCTGGTTGCCCAATCATCTGCATTCCAAAGGCTGGAGTAGACGCTCATTGCTTGGCTCTTGGGATAATGATAATTGTTATCCACTTTACCCAACTCTGTCTCCCTGTTCTTAAACACTCGAATAGGACTCCCGTCTACAGAAAATCTGAACAACAAATTACAACAATGTCAGGGTCATGGACTAGTTTGAGAGGTCACTGTATTGTTTTCAATAATATTGAAAGAAAAAGAATGAATGCAAAGAGTGATGAGAATACATACATGATTTGGTTTGATGTCCAGAGCACGGAGTAAGTGTGGAAATCCAGGGTTGGGTCGAACCACAAGTAAAATTGCTGCTCACGCCCACCAAGGCCTTGAGCAAAGACATTAGTGTGCAAAATATAAGGATCTCCGGACAGGTTGCCCAGAAATTCGAAGTCTAATGAACCAAGGTAGTGCTAATAATTAATTGAATTCAAATAAGGTGGAGTTAATTACATAAAAAGTAGTGACTGTGCCTGCAGAGTTGCCCGGTACCAACTTGATTTGGATATCAATCTTGGCAAATAGATACTCTTGCTTGGATTGAATACCACAACCTGTCATCAAAGAAGAATATTAAGATTAACTTATCTGATCTTAGTTGAAGTTCATTGACAGAAAAAGAAAAAGGCGTAGGTAGCAGAAGAAAAGCAGAACTTCAAATAGTACCTGAAGAGCGGTCAAGAGTAAGCTGCAACTCTTGTCCATTGTCAATGATTTTAGCACGATCATTGCCCCATGTAATGTCGACATCATTGTAGAAATTTGCAGAAGCAAGAGCTGCCGAGGAGGCCAATAAAAGAAAGAGGAGGTGAAGAGGTGTGTCCATGTCGATGTCGATTAGGGATTGGGAAAAGAGTTTGTGATGCAGAGCAGCAGTTCCAGAAACGAGAGAAGAGATAAATTGTCGCTGTTGAAGGTAGATGATGGGTTTGGGGCGAGTGGGTTTGGGTTTATATAGGGAGAGAAGGGTGTATGGCATCTGTGAGTGGGGAAGGGAAGAAAGGAAGGGAGGAGGAGGCGGAGGCGTGGTAAGGAGAAAACATCCGACGAAGAAGAAGCAGAGGGGCAGCCAGCCAACTGGTGTGGCTCTTTGGGTTTGGGCGTTGAGAAAACCAAGAATTCCTCATTTCCCTGTCTATTTGCGCGTTCCAACTCATCACTCTGCAGCCTCTCCATTCTCCGCGTTTCAGGTTCCCAACCCATCCAACATCCAACTGGCATTTTAGCTTTCACTTGCATAAACAAAGACAGCAAAGCAAAGAAAGCAGGTACGTTCCTTCCACCCACCCAGCGCCACCACCTGTCACATTCAATAATTAATCTGTTTTTATGTTGTCAAGCCTTTCAATAATTAATACGTGTTTATTGCATTGGATTCTCCAAGGAAAAATCACTCCCATTTTCTTTTGTTTCACTTTGACTCCGAGTTGCACTCTCCACTCACTACTAAATAGATTATATTAATAAGGTATCATAAAAATTATATAATGACTTGTTTTATATAAATTTGCAGTTTTCAAATTTTTTATTATGAAAATTTGCATATTTTTACCATTACTATAAAACTTCTACGAGTAATAAGTATATTGTTGTAGTAAATACTTAAAATACATATAATTTTAAAAAACATAAAAACTTAGGCTAAATTCATGTTCAATAACTACTTCCTCTTAATAACTTTGTATATTCATTTTCACTTTTTCTTTGGATTAATGAATAGTTTCTTCTTCTTTTTGGTTCCCCCTTTACGTTGTTGGAGACACGTTGGTTTGAAGCTACTGAAAGTGGATCCTTGTGACAGGTTCAAGGCTATATTCTTCAACATGCAATGCTCTGAAACTTCAACCTTCAAAGGATCAGACTCAGCCTCCCTTAACGCTCAAAGGTTCAACTACCTCTTCACCATAGATCAACTCGCTCAATGAGGGAAAAATAATTCGACACTTGCAATTATACTTTCATTTGGCCTCCTAAAGCACAAAAATTCAACTTTCACTCTAGATAGATAAAGCGACCTCCTTGCTAGATCAATTTGAGCTCCCTACAAGATCAATGATTAGCTAGGGTGGCTTTACAACCACCGAATCCAACTACCACCAACTAGGGTGTATGTTCCAGCACTGAAACTATGAAATATTGAGCGTCATCAAAGAATAATAAGATTATCGTAGCTTCATTGGAGTTAACTCAGAGAAAAACACATAACTAGCAAAATAAGTGTAGAGGAAGAGAAGAGCTTGATGGCATGAAAATCAAATTATTACCTAAAGAGCAGTCAATAGTAAGTTGCAACTGTCGTCCATTGCCAAGGATTTTAGCATGATCATTGCCCCATGTGATGTGGAAATCACTGTAGAAATTTGTAGAAACAAGAGTTGCCAAAGAGGCTAAAAATAAATACGAGGTGAAGGGGTGTGTTCATGTTGATTATGGATTGGGAATGGAATGGGTGAAGATGATGAAAGAACTTGTGATGCAGAGAAATTCAAGAAATTAGAGAAGAAAAATACAATCAATGTGTATAGAATAAATATGAAGTGTGGGTGTGGATGAAGGATGGGTTTGGGGTGAGTGGGGGTTTATATACAGAGGAGGGAGGGAAGGGCGTATGGAATCTGCGTGGGGAGGGAAGGGGGGAAGGAAACATCTAAATAATAGAGCCAACCATCTTATCCCCATCGTGTGGCTCTTTGCCTCTACAAGGAAGGGTGTATCACATCTGCGTGGGGAAGGGAGGGAATGAGGTAACTTTCAAAGAAGAGGCATAGAGGTAGGAAACTAATTCCCGTTGTGTGACTCTTTGTATTTGGTGTTGACAAAACAAAGATTTTCACATTTCTATGTCTATTTATGCATTCAAACTCATCACTCCACAACTTTTACAATCCCTGCATTTCAAATTTCCAGCTCATCCAACATCCAACTGACATTTTCATATGACTTTCATAAACAAAGAGAGCAAGTCCATTGCTTCCTTCCACCCATGCCCACTACCAATAACATTCAATAATTTATCTATTTTTATGTTTCCAATGGATTCAATCATTTATGTGTGTTTATTGCATTTGACTGTTTAGAAAAAATTACTCCCTTATGTTGCTTCAATTGCCTCCAACTTGGACTCTCCACACACTTTTAGTCTTATGGTCTCCCTTCCTGACAATGGCATTCATAAATGATTTTCCACGCCCATGATGACACTTCATTTGTGATTATATGTATTATTAATAACAATAATGAATAGTATTTACGCACATGCAAACACATAGTTTAACTAATAAACAAAATGACCTTTTTTCTGAGCATTTTTCTCTGTAATTTTTGTTCAAAATTCACTACATATTTTTAAAAATCATAAGTTTAAGTTGTTTAATTTTTAAAGATCGAGATTCTCGAGGATTGTTTAGAGTGTTGAATCCATTTTTGGATTCAAAAGCGTATTTTAAACCCATGAGGTGTGGACCAATTGGTTTGTGTGGGGTTCAGTCCCCATTAGGTCATAGTTTCAAGCCTCATGGGGAGGGGTTGAGGAGTGGAAGCCACATTGGGGGTTAATAAACTTCCCAAGTGGCATCCAGGCTTGACCAAAGCCTCACACAACCTTGGTAATAAGCATCCCATTGTGGGTAGATCAGTCTTCTTCCAACCAATAAGCAGGCTAGCCCTGTCCTAGGCTCTGCCTAGTTAAAAAAATATATATGTATTTTAAACAATAAGAAATCAATATATATATATATATATTTCATGGAAAATATTTTTATATTGTATATGAAGAAATTACATTGCATCATCACTCGTCATGTCATAAAGAGTTTTGAATTTGTGTTTCCTCAAGTAACTACAAACTGGGGTGTTGCAACACCCGTTCACCTTCCCATGTAGCATCTTCCACCACCAAACCCTTCCATCCAATTAAATACTTCCAGATGACTCTACTCCTCAATTCCCTCTCCCTCACATCCATGACCTCTTTTGGAATGTGGACCAATTTCCCTTCCTTGTCAAGTGGTGGAAGCTCTAGCATGGCCTTCACTTGCTATCCAAGCACCTTTTTAAGACAAAAAAAACACGGAAAACATTTTGAACCTTTCATTCTTTTGGTAGTTCTAATGCATAAGAAACCTCCCCAACCTTCCTAGTCACTTTGTAAGGTCAAAAATATCATGTCTTTAATTTCTCAGAGTCACTCTTCTTTAAGGACAATTATCTATATGGCTGAAGTCTCAAGCAAACGATACCCCCTCCTGGAAGCTGCACTCCACCCTATGGCGATATGCATGCACCTTCTGTCAATTTTGGGCTATCTGTAGGTTCTCCTTAAGGATTCTAAGAATATCCTGACTCTCTTGCAACCAATACCTGGCCATCGAAGCCCTGTTATCTCCTAGTGCCATATCAATGAATATGGGAGCATCATTCCCATACAATGCTCTAAAAGGATTCACCCCGATAGAAATATGCTAGGTGGTCCTATAATGGGACTCACCTAAGTGCAACCACCTAATCTAAGTTTTATGTTTCCTAACCACATAGTTCCTTAAATACCCTTACACCCACTTGTTGATGATCTTTATATGGGCATCTTTCTGTGGATGATAATTGGTACTCAGGATCAGCTTCATGAAAACTAATATAAATAGTTCCTACCATAATGCAATGAGGAATATGATATCTCGGTCACTGACAATGTGTTTGGGAACTTTGTGCAGTCTAAAGATCTCCCAAAAGAATGTCTCTTCGACATATGCCACTATGTAGTCTGAATATATGGCCATGAAATGAGTGAATTTTGTTAGCTTATCCACTGGCATGAAGATATAGTCTCTCCCTTGCACCTTCAGAAAGCCTATAATGAAATCTATCGAAATGTTTTCCCATTTTTGATCTAGGATCAACATAGATTGTAGTAGTGTTGTTGGATGGGTATGCTCTATTTTATTCCACTGACAAATAACACATTCTGCTACATGTCTCCAAACATCCCCCTTGAGGCCATTCCATGCAAATCTCTCTCGTTCCTACCTATACGTTTTGAATAATATTTGGTTTCCATCTAGGGGTGAGTCATGGATGGCCCTAATGATACTCTGCTTGAGCTACGACTTAGGGACTGAGGATATCCTCCCTTTGCAAA
This sequence comes from Pinus tabuliformis, assembly GCA_031772625.1. Taxonomy (NCBI): domain Eukaryota; kingdom Viridiplantae; phylum Streptophyta; class Pinopsida; order Pinales; family Pinaceae; genus Pinus; species Pinus tabuliformis. The sequence continues at coordinate 790,513,312 of CM062817.1, read as the reverse complement.
ACATAATGTCATTGACAACCCTATACTTATCATCTCGAATTACTCCATCCATTAAATCACATGCAAAATTATTCTTTGAGTACTCCATTGGCACGAGTGCCTTCCAATCACTGTTGATCCCTGTGAGGGAAAAAGTCATTGGTTTCCTAGAGAGAGTGTCGGCCACCACATTCTTCTTTCCCTTCACATATTTGATGTTGAAGTCATAGGCCTAAATTTAGCTAACCCATTTATGTTGCCTCTTGTTGAGATCATTTTGTTCCATTAAGTATCTCAAGTTGTTGTGGTTTGTCTTGACCATGAATCTTCCTCCCACCAAGTACTTCTTGAAATTTACTAGTGCATGCATTATGACCAATATCTCCTTGTCATATATCAGGTAGAGCTTCTTTGATTCCCTTAGCTACTAAATCTCGAAAGCTATCAAATTCCCATCCTACATCAATACTACTCCTATACATTCCCTAAGGCATCACACTCTTAAAAAAAATGTTGTGAGACATCTGGGAGTGCTAGAACAAAATATGAGCTCATTACTTCCTTGCAACTTTCAAAAGTGTGTTGCACTTCTTTTGTCCATTTGGATGGCCCTTTCTTCATCAAATCTATTAGGACTACCACCATTTGAGTGTAGCCCTTGAAAATGTGTTTTTATTAATTGTATATCCCCATGAATCCCCCCAACCCTCTAAGGTTCTTGGGTGTTGGCCACACAATTATAGCCCAGATATTTTCCTGGTGGACTTGCACTCCTCTTGTGCTAATGATGTGTCCAAGATACAAAATCTCTACCATTCCAAAATCGCACTTAGACTACTTAGAAAAGAGATACCATTCCTCTAATATGCTTAACATCTCCTCTAAGTGTCTCAAGTGCTCCTCCCAGGTTCTGCTATAAATGAGGAGATCATTAAAGAAAAATAGAAAAAACTTCTGTAGTTACCTCTTGAATATATGGTTTATACATGATTGGAAGGTTGTTGGTGTATTCATTAGTCTGAATGGGATGATGAGAAACTCATAGTGCCCATGACGACACTTGAAGGATGTTTTTTATGTCTTGCTCTTGAACCATGATATGATGATATCCTAATATCAAATCAATTTTGGAGAAGTACACTGCCCCATGCATCTCATCAAAGAGCTCATTAATATGTGGTATTGGGTATCTTTTCTTTATTGTCATATTTTTTAGGGCTATGTAATCTATACACATCCTCATTGTCCCATCTTTCTTCTTAACCAGTACTATGAAGGATGCTAGTGGGTTAGCATTGGACCTTATGTGCCCCATATCTAACAATTCTTTAATGGCCTTCTAGATCTCTCCTTAAATATTTTGGGGTGCCTATATGGTGTGGTGATGATTGTCTTTTCCCCCTCGAATGCTATAGTATACCCCAAACCCTTGTTTGGTGGTCTAACTGCTGAATGTTTTAGAAGACCTTTTGATGCTTATTAAAAAAAGCCTACATGTCTGCTAGGTAATGCATATCCCCATATGATGCCTTTTGTTGTGTCGCCATGCACTACCCAACACATGATATATCTCCATGTCAAAATATACCTTCCATTTCTTAGTGGTGACCACTCTTTGAGCCTTTAGTGATCATTCCTCTTAGAAGCACCATCTTTTTTATTTTCAATTTGTTTTTTCAAATCTTTTTGCCCAATTAGGTCTACTGCCTGGTCATTTCTGTTGTTTTATGGTCATCTACTATCTGAAGAACTCAGTTCTCCTGCAAGATTTCTTTTTCAAACCTCCTTCTCATTGAAAAGCCTAGTGGGCCTAGGATTGCTTCTTAAGCAAGTTTGTGATTTGTGTCTTTGGTTCAAGGCTTTTGTCTGAAGTTCTTGGATGTTCTTGTTTTCCAGAATAAGAAATTGATTTCGATTCCGTTTGTAGCCCAGATTTCAAGTTGCCTTGTTTTGCTTTTCCTTGTTTGATTGTCCTTGATGCTTTTCGTGCTTGTTGAGTGTCTCTTTGGAAATTTTGAAAGTTTTTATTTCTTGACATTTTTGTCAGTTTTCTGAAGTATTTTACTGTTGATCAGGTCAGTTTGTGCAAGTTTTAAGTCTTTCTTGTTTCAAGTTTCATTCATTAATGAGTTTTATAACTTGCAAGATTTAAAGACTCTTTGTGCTTATTTCTTGATCTTTCGAATTTAGTATTTCTTTTTGTGACCTCAAAAGTTGTTTTAGTTTCCTTAAAAGAAAAAAACAAAAAGATAACTTTGCCTTTCTTTTTCTTTCAAAGCTTTTAGTTTTTTGGTTTCTTTTGGTTTTGGTTTTTGAGCAATTGTGATCTTTTTCAATTTGTTTTGCTTGGTTTTGAGGGAAATTTGTTATTAAATTGTTTCCCTCTTTATTGTCAAGTGGGCTTATTGATTTTATAAAGAAACACTTTTTTCTTCTTGTATGAGCATCCATGCACTATCATTATAGTTTACATTAAGATAGTTTGCATTGCATACATTTTAGTCTTTTTGTTAGCTTTTGGGTGTGTGGAGTGTGTTTTCTGGAAAAAGAAAAATTTGCTTGTACACGTTTATTTGTAGAACTTTATAGAAATCCCTTTTCATTGAAGAAAATAACTGCATTTGCATGTAGCTAAGTTTCTATTGGTTTCTATTGCGTCAAAACATCATTAGTTTCACTCTCATTTTTATACATGACTTAAAGAACAACCCTATAAAATCAAGTGCTTTAATAAAATGAACTAGAACTTTTATTTTTGTCATTAACAAAGGCCAACAAGTTTAGGTTCATTAGGGCCTTGGAATAGGTGAGTGGAGAGTTAACTCTCCAAGGCCGCTCAAATTATCAAACATAGAAGTTGAATAACGAGCAAAATCCAATATCATTAGAAAGACTGGGAAAGCTTTGTGACTGGGAGTTAAGAATGAGGGAGAGTGAAGACAAGGAAGAGAGGTACCCCCTCTCCTACTTGTTGGATTCTGCCTCACGACTGTTTTGCCCAGATTTTGATACGATTTGGTGCCCATAGTTGCCTTTCCTAAGGATCTCATAGGTGGCTACGGAGGGGAATCCTGTGGCACCTAAGGTAGACGATGCATCACATTCATTAGTACTTTTGGAGGGTACCCTTGCAAAGCTTACGTGCTTTCACCGGAAAAGGCTTTTGTCTGGAGGTCAATGTAACTGTTTTTGTTACCTTTGCTGGTAGGCTTGGGCCGTTATTATCCCAAAATATCTTCAGAAGTTCCCTTACTTCACTTTCTTGTATTTTGGTTTCCGGTCCTCATCACCCGGAGTGGTAATAATTGAAAGTTGCTTGATTGGTTGCATCGTTAGGGACTTTATAGTCGAGTGCTCTTTGCTCTTTGTATTTAGTTGGCTTTAGGTGGATTTGTCTTGTCACTTTTGGACTTTAGATTCTGAGTGACTGACCTCTCCGCCGATCTTGAATGGCTTTTGATCTTTTTTTTTAGAGAGTGGAGTTGCCTCCTTAAGGGCAAAGGTTTTGATTGTGCATCTCTCTTTGGAAAGTCTTTTGTACATTCTCGCAAGGAAAGGATCTACGAATAAGTTTGGTATGGCCAATATTCCTGGGTAGACCAACTAAGGTACCATCCCAAAAGGGGATCCTTGTGCATTTCCTTTCTTCGGAAACGTTGGTACCCCCTTGATGGCCACTTTGAATATTCCTGGATTGAATGTTGGACTACCAGTTTGGTTGTGGTCCACTCCGAATATTCCTGATGATCTTGAAGCTTCTCAGATGAATGCTTTATTTTGAGGGCATCAAATGGGTGTTAATTGTTCATCTTCTTTCATAGAGAAATTTGGGATTCCTCATTCTCCTCCCTCTTGTAATAAGATATCTAAAAATATGAGAAAGACGAAGACGAAGAAGAAGAATAACTCTATCAATTCATCACCAATCTCTGCTAGTCATGTTGGAGATGAGCTTTCAGCCGCCGCAAGTCATGCTAGGGGCATAAGTCTAGTCACTGCAAGTCATACTAGCAATGAATCATCATCAACCTATGCTAGTCATGTTAGAAATGAGCTTTCAACCACTGCAAGTCACGCTGGGGGCATAAGTCTAGTCACTGTGAGTCATACTAGAAATGGGTCACCTACCTCTATGAGTCATATTTATGTTGACTCACCTGCTTATGTGACTAGGGCTGGGGACAAAAGTCCTATATTTCTTGGGAAAGAGTCACTGACCTCTGCAAGTCATGTTGGGGACTCTCCGCAAACCACTACTAGTCATGTTGGCGGAATGGATGTTAATCAGAAACCTAAGCGTAGAAGCCTTAAACCTAAGTTTCCTTGTAAGATATGCAAGGGAGACCATTTTACTCATTTGTAACCTGGTATTCCAGAGGTACAAAGGATATAGTCTGAGTTTGAAAGTTCTTCTACTCCTGAATTTTTTATGGTTTCTCAACAGTCTCATCAACCATTGGTTGATAATGTGGTTGAGATAGTGCAATCTCTGGCTGATTACACTCCTCTTTTGGGGGGTGAAGTGCCTAAAAATAGAGTCTGTTTTATTTCTAGTACAAAGTCTTCTGATATAGGGGGCATTCTGGTTTCTTCGAATGTTCCCCCTCCAAGTTCTAGGAGTGTCTCCTTTGATTGGAATAGTCTTTTCGAGCCTCGTCTTCCTTCCGCTGCACCTTTCCAAATAAAGGTTAGAGTTAATTCCATAAACGTCTATCGATGTATGGTGGATGAAGGATCCTCTGCAAGTATTATATCCTCCTTAACTTGGAAAGCTTTGGGTTCTCCAAAGTTGTTGACAGTTGATAGTCAATTGTTAGTCTATGATAGAAGATCTGGTGAATCTATGGGTGTTCTTCCTCAATTGCCTATTACTTTAGGTGGGAAGACTGCTTTTATCGATATGATGGTGGTTGATCACTCTTTGGATTTTAATATGCTACTTGGGCGTGATTATGTCTATACTATGAATGTTGTGGTGTCTTCACTCTTTCGAGTGATGTGTTTTCCTCATAACGAGAATATTGTCACTGTTGATAAGCTTGCATCTGATAATCACCATCCTAATTTGAATTTACTACAAAATACCCCTTGGTTTGTTCCAAGTGTTCAAGTAGTCTCTACCCTGCCACAGGTGAACTATGTGGCATTGAATCCTTAATGTTCAATTGCTTCTGAGAAGGATCTGTTGATATATTATTTTCCTTCTTGGGACTTGGTCCTGACAGTTGACCGAGTGATTTCTCCTATGGGGACATGGGACCCCTTAATCCCCTCTTTTGATCCTTCTGGTTCTCATGATTTCTTGGAGTTCGATTTCCCTTCATAGGAGGAACTTTTTGAAGCCATGAGCTTTAACTACCAAAGGAGTCCTTGGCCTGAGCCTTGCAAGGGGTTTATCTTGAAGAACTATTATGTGCAAGCCGCAAGCCTGTGTGGTTCCCTGTACCATATTGTACATATAAGGTACACATTTTCAAGTTTTGTATTCTATAACACAAGCTTTTATATGAAGTTTATATGTGGGACTTCTTGTCTAGTGTTCCTTCTTATGTCTACAGAACTTGGAAGATTTCTCCTTTGGACATTTTTATGGTTGATCCGTTCTGATAGGTATTAGTTCTCGAAACTAGCATATAGGTTAGGTTTTTCACCTACATTGTGCATTTATCAGTTTCCTTTTCCATTTTGGCCTTAGGATCGACCCCACCAAGATATGATGCGAAACCTTCTCATTGCTTAGAAGTGTCATGACTTGTGTGGTAGAACCTACCTTATCATGGGTGCCCTAGATAGTACCTTGTTGTCACTTGGCACCCATGCTGAATTTTTGTTCTTAGGCTCGGGAGTCCTCTTTAGTCCCGCCATGACTTTTGCGTTGAAGACTCATTCTCTTTCTTCTTCACTATTTTCTGGCTTTATACCCTAGAGGCTCCTTTGTGTTGAGTTGTACTACTGCATTGCATATTTCCTATTTGCACCTTTTGGCCTTGAGCCGACTTCACTTGGACTCGTGTTTAAGCCACTTTTCGACCATGTCTTCTGCAAAATCAACCTCCAGTCACTTAGCCTCTACAACTTGAAACACCCTTTTACCCGTGGAAAGAACATTTCTTTGAGTGTCATTGACCAGTTTCACCACTTTACATTGAGCATAGGAATGTTCCCCTCCCAGGAACTAGAGCATCTGCTTTTTCGACACTCGTTCTTTCCACTGTACTATAGCATGATTTTATTCTTTTTCAGGCTTCATATAAAAGAAAAAGACAAAAAAAATTATATATCCCAAAAAATAGTGGGAATGGGACATTATTTCCATGCTTAATGCCAGCTAGATTCAATTGTGTCACCCTTGAACAAAACACTCGAAAAGTAAGTCTTTCCTCCTTTGGGATGGGCTTTAGTTTGACTTAGGAGAGTCTTAACCTTGTTATTGAGTCAATACTCCTCCGATTGGTTATCTCTTCCAATCACATGGAGAGTTTGCTTATGCCTCCTGCATGACGAACTTATACAACGTTATCATATGATGCCATGTAGTCACAATTGAGTCGTGATTTTGTTCAAGGGAAGTAAACTCGAGTCGACCACTTTGTGGTGTCTCTTGACCTATTTTTTAGTCGGCCATCCCAAATTGTTAGCGTCATGTTCGTTATCACATCATCTATATTGGTCCTTTGCTCGTGCCGGTTTGAGAAGGTCTCCATTGACTTCTTGTTGGCGGGTCTTACTCTTATCAACTACGAAAAATTGCTATGATGGCAGATCTAGAGCCGCTCCCTGGCCTTATTTTCATTATTGATAGTTTACCTTGTGCTCAACATTGATCAATATCACACATTGGGATTCGTGCAGTGCCTTGGTTTCCATTTGACCCTATTGGTGGATTCCTCACCTCTATGTCAGCTTTCATTATTGGTTGGTTCAGAGGATTTCATTGTGCGCTAGTTACATCTTGTGTACGCTGAAAACGTGCTTCGGTTGGGTTATCGCATCTTTGTTCATCCGATTCCTTCGACATTATTGGCATACGGGTTACACTCACGCTAGATTGATGAAGGATGCCTTAATGCCTTCCTTCTAGCAGATCTTTTCCCATCGACTTCAGCTCATTGATCTAGGAAAGAGATCTAGAGTCCATTTGGTAGTACCTTAGGGTTTGCAGTCATTAGTGGCAGATTCCTTCACTATCGACAGTGAGAAAACATTGTTGTCTCCTGATTGATAGGTTTTTCTAATTGTTCGACTACATCTTATTTATTCGCACTTGTTTGATTGTACTGGGTACCTTGACTCTCATCATCATTATCGGTGAGTAGCCTCGCCTTTGTTAACGGTATACATCAATGACCAATAATCAAACGATTTCTCACATGGTCGACTTCATATCATTTATTCCCATTGTGTATAAATGTACAACGATGGTCGGTGAAGACCTCAGGTTTGCATCAGCATGTCTTGGTTCACTTGTCAGTTGCTCCTGTTTCTGTTAGTTGACACCATCCACCTTATATGTTGCAGTTCCTTACAGCGACATCCTATATGTTGGCACCTGAGTTGCGTTGTAGTACCATTTATTCCACTATGTTGACTTGGTACTATTTGGAGCAGTTTCTTGACTTCAATGATCAGCTTCATATTTTAGCATCATTGATCAACTCTTTATATGTGATATTCAGACATGTACTTTCTTGATTATGATCAGATAATCCATTATGTATTTTCAGTTCCTTAATACTTGTATGCATCTTGGATTTGCTTTTGTACTTGACATGCGAACATGATTTACTATTTCTGAGCATGGGTATGCTTGCCTCAGAAAACATCTTCTTTCTGATCTCTTTCCCTGGCTTAGCAGGCTGAATTCTAGTGAACTCCTCCTCGGTCTCGACATGATTCATTCTATACACTTAGTACATTTCAGCCATCATGTACCCCTTCTGACCTCATATATTAGGGGGCATATGTTATAGCACCATTTACCACTCTTTGTAGATCTGATGCTTTGATTATGGCCTAGGGAAACCCTTCCTTCCAGACTTGGTCCAAAATATAAAAAATTGTGTTTTATTCCCTATACGCTACTTTTCCCTGTGATAAAAGCATGTACACGTGGGTCAGCATATACGCAACCTGCGTACATGTGTTAAAACACTTAAAAAAATAAATTTCCTTAATTTTGGGCGGAGTTCACGGGTTTTACCTGTTACTTACCTCCTATAGTATGTGGCCCAAATGTTTCCCGATTGAAAAAACTAATTTGGAGAAGTATAAATAAACCTCCATGGGAAGGCCTTAAGGGAGAAGATATGAGATATTGATACTATAGTGAGATTATCCCTGATCGAGTCTGACGAAATCCATGTGCCTCTTGCACTCCCCAAAGCTTTAGGAAACCCTTGTTTCCTTGTTGGAGATATCCTTCATCTTTCTTGAGATATCCTTGTGTTGGTGATGGAGGAAGACTGCTGAGGCTGGGAAAGGACGGATCCGGAGGACGGTTTCGCTTGGAGCCGAAGAAAGACTCAGGTTGTATTTCTCCACTTTACTTGTAGCTTACTTCAATAAAGAAATGTTGTTCTGTTCCCGATATTAAACGTGTTTATGCATTGATTTATATTGTAATTTTTTTATGAATCTTATACTGATGCATAATTTTTCATTCGTTTATATGATCTAAAGTTAATATCATGAACATTATTTATGTTTCTACTATTGTATATGCTTCATTTGAATGATTTTCAGGTTTCAAAGACATCAAGAGAAGCTAAGGGTTTGCACCCTGTGGGATCTACCCAAACGTAGGACCTCCGGGTAAGGACACTCCTATACAGTTAAGTAGAATAAGCATTTAGGTTGTTTGCCTGAGCATTTCTTGTTGTTTTTTTTTCCATACGCTCTATTGGGGTTTTCAACCCAAGACCCTAAGGTGATCTCACCCACAACACATTCATCAAGGGGAACCACATCTAGATCTACTTCATCAATAAAATTAACATTGATAGTAAATCTAATTTTACATTGTTTGGTTACCTTCAACTTTACATCCTTATTTACCCATCCTAGTGGATATGGGTTTGGATGATCACGAATGTCCAACCCAAACTTCTTGACTATCTTTGCTGCAATGAGATTTGCCTTCAATCTTAAGTCATACAGAGCATCAATCTTTGTCGTCTTGACTTTCTCTTCATGTCACTGAAGGCTGCTCAGATTCACCTCCTTCTGCACTGACGTGCAAACGATATTCTCATCCACGTCCGAGTTGATTTCAACTTGGTTGCTCGAATGCGTAGCCATGAGATTCTTCTTATTATTATCTTTCTTCTTATTTTTCAGGCTTAACTCTGGATGCAACTTTCAACACTTCTCCTCTATATGGCCATCAATGTTGTAGTGGTTGCTAGGATATTTTCACTAGTGTGTTGTGGCCATCGTCTTTCTATCTTCCCCCATCTTTTCTTCTTCTTCCCCTCCTTCGAAGCTTCATGTTGCTCCTTCTGCTTTGATCCACTTGATTGCGCTCTTTTCAGGTCTATTTTTCCAGGTATTGTGCCTGTACATAAGCCTCGTCCATTGATTTGGGCTTGAAAAACATCACTTTCTCACGCAAATGGTTGTGCAGACTCCCCAAATACTTGAGGAGTACATCCGAGTTCTTTGGAGAGATACCCAACATTATAGCCATCTTCCTGAATTTCGTGGTGTACTCCTACACGCTTTGGCCTGACTTTTGCCTGAAGTAATGCCACTGAATCCACTGGTCCTCCACGTAGCATATGGGATAAAACTATAACATAATGAGGGTTTTGAAATCCTCCCACATATCACTGAAGCTTCTCCCTATAACCTCAGGGTTTCCATGTGGCTCTCCCACCAAGTCAATGCATGGCCTTCTAATTTCAGTTGTGTGAATGAGATCTTTTTCCCTTCCTTTATCTGATGGACGTTGAAATAAGCTTCCAATTGTTGCAACTAGTGGTTCAAATTCAGAGCGTTGATCTCACTATGGTACAACTTGATATCAACTTTTTCTTCCATTTTGAATAGGGATTGATTCACGACACTCGAACTGGGTTGATCCTATCCTGGTTCTTTCTCCAGCTTGTTCTTCGTGTCTTCCTGATATCCGGATTCCCCTTCTGATTTTTCCTCTTCATTTGAACCCCGATCTTCTCCAAATATCCCCAGGTTATTTCTTACGATCTTTGCAAGGAGGTTTACATTTCAATTTATATCCGCGACTTGTTGTTCGAGCTGCGAGAACCTCACCTTAGTAGGATCACGAGGTTCGTTTACAGATTCGTCGACTATGATTAGGGTTTTATGATTGTCGACCCCGCCGACCTAGATCCCATGAAAATATAAAAAAATACCCAAAGAAACCTGCTTTGATACCAAATTATCTATAAAATATCATGTAAATTCTAATGGACAGTTAATCATAACAGATCTGATAATATTATATTAAAAATTTGAGATTCCACACTATTACAATTTTATTAAACTTTAAGATATGTATATTTAATTGTAATTAGTGCATGCATGTGAATGGAAATTATGCATAAAAGTAGAGGATGAAAGAATAAGAAAACAAACATAGAAGGCACAAGATATTCTCTCTGGGAAACCCTTTCGGGAGAAAACCCAGGTGGAAGGTGAGGTCGCTTCGCTCTCTTTCTTTGTCTGGAAATATGGTTGTAGGTACAACGAAGTAATTCTTATGGACCGTGGGATGCTACAATGTATAGATCCTCTGTGTGTTCTCTACCTCCTATCTATCATGTATATCTTTGCTCAACTATGGAACAAAATTCTCTCGAAAGAATTGAATGCCTCTTCCTCCTAGTGGCCTAATTATAACACGACCTGATAGCCTACTAGTGGTTAATTTTGACTACATCAACTCTTAAATAGAGTTACAATATAGACTCTTCTAGAGCCTTTACATCATAAACAAATGGATAGCCCCCTTTCCATGAATAATGGGGGCTGACGTTGCATCCTCTTGAACTATATGTGTGAAAACAAAAAGGTCAACTTCTGAGTGGCATAACTTTTGCATAAGGACTCCCATTGTCGCGCTTCTTGCGCCGCTGGAAATATCTTTGTGTGTAGAATAGAATGAAATGGTGCTGAGCTAAAGAAATAAGGTTTTACCCCCAAAAAACATTGTTTGATGCCTCAAAATTCTCCCAGAAGATTTCAGACCACGTTTTGCTAAACTGGGTCGCACCGATAAAAATGGTTTTGTGAGTTGATTCCTCAAATTTTTCCACTCAAAATGCACCGAGATGGATGGAAAATAATATAATGATCCAATCTGGATCAAAATTGTAAGAAAATTCTGACAATGGCCATCATAAAGGATAAATCCAACTGGTTGTATCATCCTAATCAAAATGGTTCTCATAACTATCTTATTTTTTCAATGTTCATTACGCTAGCACTAATTGGGATTATGAAGTGGATAATAAAAGAAAGTGGTAAATTTTTGTCGCAGAAAGGGAATTCAAACACACAAATTTCACCTTGTAAGTTGGTTAGTGGTTATAGCTCCCAAGGATAGAGAAGGTTTGGAAATTAGAGAACATGAACTTTTTAAACTTCTGTTGGGAGGAAAACTAGCTTGGAGGTTAATCTTGGGAAGGGTAGATTGGTGGAGAAAAATCACTTGAAAGAGGTACTTTAATGAGGTAAGAAAGAGATGTATTGAAGGGACATGAGAAAATTAGAGAGGATGTCATGTGTGGAGGCTTATCAAATCAACTATTCCATTAATTTATTCAAGGCTAACATAGGTACCCGGGAATAAGAAAGTAATTAAAAATTAGCAAGACAACATAATGGGAAATTAGAATCTAGAGAGTAGATTGAATTTTTTACCCCTAAAAGCATGGTTAGATGAGAGGAATGTAACCATTGTTGTTGACATCTTGGGGTGGTCTTAGAGTTTGGGTAGTTGGCTAGTTTAGAAGTTTGAATAACCTTTGTTTCATGGGAGGCCCATTATCCTTCTCTCACTTTTGTTTTTATTTATTTATTCAAGTACCACATTTGTATTGATTTATAATGTTTTTTACCTTCATTAATTAGTGAACCGGTCTTCTAGGTATTGATTCTTACACCCATTTGTTGGTTCAGATCCATCTTGAATCATGCCTCCCCATTAAGAGGCTTTTTTGCCTCTAATATACTAAAGGAAACCAATATAGATCAATGTGGCTTCTATCTAGAACACGGCTCTAACTATAACTCCTTCCTATAGCTTTGACTCTAGCTCTATTTCTAGATCATGGGTCTACCTACTAGCTATGATTCTTGGCTATGGCTTTGGCTTCGGTTGTTGGCTCTTAGCTCTAAGTAATCTCTAGATTCAAAATTTGGACTCAAAATTCATCCCATCTTGCTCTCCATATTGGAGACAGTGCATTTTGGCAATAATGAGGTATAAGTCCAATGCTAGTCTTCCTGTTTAGTGTGATTCCAACATGCTCCCATCACATAACAACTCACATAAGAAAATTTTGGTTGCATTCGTCTACTAAGATTAGTTGTTTGTTGGAACCTAATCGAAGTTCATGATTAAAAATATGCCACAATACATTGAAAAATCCTATAGATTAGGAGGTAGTACAAAATCTTCATTCTTGTCTCTCATTGCAAAGGAGGAAAACCCATCTTCCTTCTCCAAACTATGTCCCATTTCTCTATGCAATGCTTCTTATAAAATCACAAAGAAGATTATGGAAAATGAGTTAAGGAAAGTTCTCCCAAAGCTCATCTTAGATAATCAAGGGGGTTTCTTACTAAAAAAGGCAATTGGTGGACAAAATCAATGTGGTTCAAGTGGCCACTTAATCTAGAAAAGGCAGTTAGGAAAGGAATACGATCATAAAGATAGACACGATGAATGCCTTCAATAAGGTAAGACATTATTTCCTTTTTTATTTCCTACATAAATTTGGTTTTTTTCCTTTTGTCATTGTATTGTTTGCATCTTACATAAATACAACATGGATAGTTCCATTGATAAATGGAAAACTTACACCTTTTTTTCAAATTAGTATGGGAAAATACAAGGTTTCCTTATCTCCCCCTTACTATTCATCATAATGGCTGAATCCCTAAGTAGAAAATTGGAACATGAAAGGTCATTTGGAAATTTCCCAGAGTAAAAAATGTTAGAGGGAAAAGATTTTGGGTTTGCTCATGACACCATTATATTAGGAGGTGTATCATCCATTATTGCAGCATAGATCAAGAATGTTTTGGGCCTTTTCATATATGATTTAGGAGGGAAAATAAACAAGTGGAATGTAAGCCTTTGGCTACTCCAAACTATTATAAGGATTTTTCAGTTTCCCAATTAGGATAAATGTCTTTGTTAAAGTACCTAGGCATGCTATTATCTCTTATGAACTCCTTAGCCTAGTCTTGGCAGAGCATTTTCAATAAAATTAAAAGAAAATTCTAGTAATGGGCATCAGTATGGCTAAATCCAAATGGTTGTATAATTCTAGTCAAATTAGTTCTCACAACTATCCTAAATTTTCGATGTTCATAAATGCTAACACTCATTGGGATTATGAAGTGGATAGCGTAAGCAAGTTGTAGATTCATGTGGCAAGGAGGGAATTCTAGCACAAAGAAATTTTGTCTTGTAAGTTAGTTGGTGTTTATAGCTCCCAAGAATAGAGAAGGATTGGAAATTAGAGAACATATAATTCGTAATGTTATGTTGAGAAGAAAACTAGCTTGGAGGCTAATCTAGGGAAGAGTAGATCATTGGAGGAAGATAATGTGAAAGAAGTACATAAATGAGGTAAGAAGGAGATTCAAAGAAAAGACATGAGAAAATTAAGGAGGATCTCATGTTTGGAGGCTTATCAAATCAACCATTCCATTTATTCATTCAAGGCTCACATGGGTACTTGGGAATAGAAAAGAAATAAGAATTTAGCAAGACACCATAATGGGCAATTAGAATTTGGAGAGTAGATTGGAAGTTTTACCCTTAAAAGTGTTGGAAATTGTAACTAGGTTTGGTCTTCATAATGACCCTTTGTAATCATAACATTGTATATTCTTTATAAATAAATAAAAACAAATTATCTTTTATTTTAGAGTATGAGTTTCATACTCAAGTTTGAGTCAAAAGCATGTTCTTCGTGTGTTTAGGTTTTCTAGGTCTTTCTATGTCCTTTTAGGATAAATAATAATATTTTCCATGTGTCATAGTCCATTTGGAATCATTGTAATAAAGAAAGATATTTATTTGATTAAGAATAATCTAATTTGGATCCCAAGACCAAGTTTGTCTGAGATCAAATCAAGTTGGCCTATATAAAGGAGGAATTTGACTCATGTGGAGCAAATCTCATCTCAAGTTCGATCTGCAATAGTGAAGAAGAGAAAGAGTAGCTGGGAGGATGAAGAAGAGGAGAAGCCATCAAAATTCTTGAAAGGTTATCTTTTCTTATCCACACATGTGAAGTTGCTAGGGTTTGTGAAGTTGTGATGTTGCAGGAGGCCGAAATTGCAGGGCCAAAATTCCAAGGAGGAGTTTTAGGGCCAAAATTTCATTAAGGGAATTTTGAGGTCTAAAATGGGCCTCCTAAGGAAATTATAAAATAATAGTGGAAATAATCAAATAAGATTAGATTACATCATCAAATTTTAGAGGGAAAAAAGAAAAAACTATTGTAAACTCATATTTTCAACTTATCTTCCTATGAGTTTACTCAAATTTCAAGTAGGAACACTCATTGGATGCATAATTTGATTCCTCATCCAAGGAATACCCATGTTGCATACTTTTGATGGACCCTGCTACACGAAAAATGAGAAATACATGAAAAACGTGATTGCAATCACGTTTTTTCATGTATTTCTCATTTTTCGTATATCAAGGTCCATCAAAAGCATGCAACATGGGTAATCCTTGGATGAGGAATTAAATTTTTCATCCAACGAGTACTTTCGCTCTAAATTTGAGTAAAAACTTAGAGAGATAAGTTGAAAATACAAGTTGAAAAGGTAGTTTTATTATTTTATTATTTTTTAATCTTTTTACTTTTTTACCCCAAAAATGGTGAATCATCCCCCATGGTTCACATCATCATCTTGAATCCTATTGGTTCTTATAAAGTTTATTTTGGTTGTACATTTTTCTTAGGAGGCCTATTTTAGACCTCAAAAGTTCTCTAATGTGGGACGAAGTTGCAGTGGGTCAAAGTTTGGAAGCTGCCTTGGAGAAGATTTTGCTAGGGAGCTGACTTGGTGCTTCGGAGGATTTTGTGCTTTGGTATTTGGGTCTTGGAAGTCTCTTTGTAAAGAAAAATCTATAAGAAGAGAAGCATTTTTCAAGGTTTTCCCCTTGGAGGGGTTTTTCCCTGTCTTGGAGCCTATATATTGTGTACTTTGTCTTGTTGTGATCTTCATCTTTTTGATAATTGCTTGATAAACAAGATCTAATAAAGTAATAAAATTCATACACACATCATAAGTGATTATCAAGTTAAGGAAAATCTACATAATCTCTAAGTCTCTTGATTTTCCAATAAAAAAGATGGTTGGATGAGTGGAATCTAACCATTCTTGTTGACATCTCATGGTGGTCTCAAAGTTTGGGTAGTTG
Organism: Pinus tabuliformis; assembly: GCA_031772625.1. NCBI lineage: Eukaryota > Viridiplantae > Streptophyta > Pinopsida > Pinales > Pinaceae > Pinus > Pinus tabuliformis. The sequence goes on along the minus strand of CM062817.1, from coordinate 790,497,696 downwards.
GCTAGGTTTGAAATTTGAATAAACTTTGTTTCATGGGAAGCCCATTATCTTATCTTGCCTAAAAATCTAAAGGGTTGTGCTCCTTAAGGAAATTAGATGTTTGATTAAAGAGGGTAGGGGGTTTTAGATTATAGTGTCAAGGAGGGTTATCTTGATCATTTACTCTTCCTTGCACTCTCTCAAAATTTTCACATCTAGAAAAAGTTATGTCATTTTGATGGACTTCTTGAAGTAAATTCTTTTTCCATGGCTAATGGTGCATGGGCGAAGCTTGACAATTGGTAGTCTCCCAAAAAAGAAGAATCCAAGGCCTCAATAGGTATGTTTTATATAGGGTAGTAGAGGAAAATGAAAGGAATATTTTCCTTGAGTTCTCTAATTCAAAATGAGTCTAGGATTTAGCTTTGGTGAATATGAATCATTATTTTATTAGGATAGTCTAATGATGGGATGTGTTTACTCACTAGAGCATAAATTACAGAGGGGCACTCTAGAATAAGCATTTGTTTCACTAACTATGGAAATCCCTTCCAATTTTTTTGTATTTGAAGATTTGGTTAAGTTGAGACTAGGTGGTTCTTTTATCAAACCTTGGACAAGCCTATGTTGCTGGTGGTCAAACCCAAAAGTATCATGAAAGAAAATTACAAAGCCAAAAATATATAATTGCATAATATCCCTGCCATTTATTCTTAAACTTAAAATACTTATCAATGAATAATTTATGTACTGAGAGAAACTATTTGTTAAGATGTGCAATGGTTTGAAGATACGCCCAAACAGATTTAAAAGTTTACATTCAGATGAGTTGGGTTAGACTAATAAACCACTTATTCTATAAAAAAAAAAAAAAATCACTATTTGTTAATCAAAATTATTATTATTATCTACTTTATAGAGTGGGAAAACCTATCATAACTCAGTTGTCAATCAAGCAGTTGGGACAACCATTAGTGGCTACTATCTGCAAATGTAGGTTGACTCATCATTATTATTCAAAGAAAACCACACCACCTGACTAGTGAAATGTAAGGGCCATGCTTTCAGTCCTGCTAAATGCCTCTGGGTCTTGTTACATCCGTGGAAGACAAGCTCTTAGCCAAACAAAAACAATTTTAGGGCATACTCCAAACACAAGTTAATAAATATATAATTATTCTTAATTCTTTTAATATATGCGTGTGTCATGGTGTCAACCATTGTTTCGCACCACCATTGTCATAATCAGAAAAGAGACCTGAACTAGGTGGAGAGTCCAACACGAAGCCTCGGTGAAGAAAAAGAAAGATGGAGTAAAGGTTGGGTTAAAAGTGGGTGGAGAGTCCACTACAATACAAAAATAGAAAAAATATTGAATATGGTTCTTTCAAAGCGTGTGGATGTGGGTAGAAGGAATTAATGGACCTGCCTCGCTTTGTTTATGAACGTGAAAATTCCAGTTGAATCTTGGAACTCTGAAACCAAAAGATTCAAAAAATTATCGAGCAATAAGTTGGAACACACAAATAGACAGATAAATGTAGATATCTTAGTTTCCTGGATGCCAAAGGAAAAGAGTGACACAATGGGCAACCTATCTGGAGATCCTTATATTTTGCACACCAATGTCTTTGCTCAAGGACTTGGTGGGAGTGAGCAGCAATTTTACTTGTGGTTCGACCCAACCCTGGATTTCCACACTTACTATGTGATTTGGACATGAAACCAAATTATGTATGTATTCTAATCACTCTTTGCATTCATTCTTTTTCTTTCAATATAATATAATACAGTAAAATACAAGGACCTCTCAACCTAACATGGTCGTGACATTCATGTAATTTGTTGTTCATATTTTTTGTAAATGGGACTCCTATTCGAATGTTTAAGAACATGGAGACAGAGTTGGGTAAAGTGGATAAAGTTCATGGTGCACTACACTCATGATCAGAGGGATGCAAAGTTTGGTAAAGTTCATGGTGCATTACTCTAATGAACATACCGCCTTCATGAATTACATGAAGCTACAACCTAAGAGGAGGTTATACTGTAAAGGGGCATCAATAACCTCAACATCTAACAAGACTTTTTTGTCGATATTCTTGATGGGAAAATTTTAGTATAACCCTTTAGGTTGTGAGGGGAAACCATCTTATGATTGGAAGGTGGATCATATGAGTCCAAGTTGGAGTCCCAATGAAGAAACAAAAAGATGGAGTAAAGGTTGGGTTAAAAGTGGGTGGAGAGTCCAATGCAATACAAAAACATATGAATTATTGAATGTGGTTGCATTTAAAGCTTGTGGGTGTGGGTGGAAGGAAGTAATAGACTTGCGTCTCTTTGTTTATGCAAATAAAAATTCCAGTTGGACGTTGGAGATTTGAAACGCGAAGATTCGAAAAACTGCAGAGTAATGAGTTGGAACACACAAAGGGACATAGAAATGTAGAAATCTCGGTTTCCTGGATGCCAAAGGGAAAGTGAGACACGATGGGAACCAAACGACTGCCTCAATGGATCTTCTTCGGATGTCTCTGCCATTAGGACCACACATATAGCCTTTAGAAAAAGGTATGCACCCATTTCCTCGTTTTCCTTGCATGTAAAAGGGTCTAGGATATTATATATAGGGATAATAGTAAATGCTCTATCCACTATTCTATCATAGATTAAGGGCAGATATGTGGTAATTCTCACTTGGAAATACTGGGTTTTCCACATAGCATTGTGGTTGTAGGACCTTAAGGCATTGGATGTCGGATTTGAAGCTTGGTGTACCTGGATTATGGGCTCCCTTATGCACATTTGGAAGCGGAAGATTAAAATAGTGAATCTTGCTCTCAAAAAATAAGAAAATAACTCATTCGCATCCCAAAATATAGAGAAACAACTACTTGAATCACTATTTGTTAATCAAAATTATTATTATTATCTACTTTATAGAGTGGGAAAACCTATCATAACTCAGTTGTCAATCAAGCAGTTGGGACAACCATTAGTGGCTACTATCTGCAAATGTAGGTTGACTCATCATTATTATTCAAAGAAAACCACACCACCTGACTAGTGAAATGTAAGGGGCATGCTTTCAGTCCTGCTAAATGCCTCTAGGTCTTGTTACATCCGTGGAAGAGAAGCTCTTAGCCAAACAAAAACAATTTTAGGGCATACTCCAAACACAAGTTAATAAATATATAAGTATTCTTAATTTTTTTAATATATGTGTGTGTCATGGTGTAAACCATCATTTCGCACCACCATTGTCATAATCAGAAAGGAGACCTGAACTAGGTGGAGAGTCCAACACAAAGTCTCGGTGAAGAAAAAGAAAGACACAGTAAAGGTTGGGTTAAAAGTGGGTGGAGAGTCCACTACAATACAAAAATAGACAAATTATTGAATATGGTTCTTTCAAAGCGTGTGGATATGGGTAGAAGGAATTAATGGACATGCCTCGCTTTGTTTATGAACCTGAAAATTCCAGTTGAATCTTGGAACTCTGAAACCAAAAGATTCAAAAAATTATCGAGTAATGAGTTGGAACACACAAATAGACAAAGAAATGTAGATATCTTAGTTTCCTCAATGCCAAAGGAAAAGAGTGACACAATGGGAATGAAACGGTTGCCTCAATGGCTCTTCTTGGGATGTTTATGCTCTCCCTTCCCCAAGCAGCTGTGACTTTCCCTTCCCTCCAGAGGCAAAGACCCACACGATGGGAATCAGTTGGTTGGCTCCATTATGGTTATTTTTCAGATATTTCCTCCCTCCCTTCACCACACAGATGCCATACACCCTTCCCTCCCTCATTTGGGTTTGTATACATATTATTAACACACTCACCCCACACCCATCCATCATCCACACCGACACTCCACATTTATTCTCTACACACATTTATTTTACTTCTAATCTCTCATTTCTTCACACATTTATTCTAATTCTCTTATTTTTGTTATTGTTGTTGTTATGGCTATCTGCAACTATCATCTCAAGGTCCTAAACATGATGAAATAGACTGAGAATTTATGGGCAACCTGTCTGGAGATCCTTATATTTTGCACACTAATGTCTTTGCTCAAGGACTTGGTGGGAGTGAGTAGCAATTTTACTTGTGGTTCGACCCAACCCTGGATTTCCACACTTACTATGTGCTTTGGACATGAAACCAAATTATGTATGTATTCTAATCACTCTTTGCATTCATTCTTTTTCTTTTAATATAATATAATACAGTAAAATACATTGACCTCTCAAACTAACATGGTCGTGACATTCATGTAATTTTTTGTTCATATTTTTTGTAAATGGGACTCCTATTCGAATGTTTAAGAACATGGAGACAGAGTTGGGTAAAGTGGATAAAGTTCATGGTGCACTACACTCATGATTAGAGGGATACATAGTTTGGTAAAGTTCATGGTGCACTACTCTAACGAACATACCGCCTTCATGAATTACATGAAGCTACAACCTAAGAGGAGGTTATACTGTAAAGGGGCATCAATAACCTCAACATCTAACAAGACTTTTTTGTCGATATTCTTGATGGGAAAATTTTAGTATAACCCTTTAGGTTGTGAGGGGAAACCATCTTATGATTGGAAGGTGGATCATATGAGTCCAAGTTGGAGTCCCAATGAAGAAACAAAAAGATGGAGTAAAGGTTGGGTTAAAAGTGGGTGGAGAGTCCAATGCAATACAAAAACATATGAATTATTGAATGTGGTTGCATTTAAAGCTTGTGGGTGTGGGTGGAAGGAAGTAATAGACTTGCGTCTCTTTGTTTACGCAAATAAAAATTCCAGTTGGACGTTGGAGATTTGAAATGCGGAGATTCGAAATACTGCAGAGTAATGAGTTGGAACACACAAAGGGACATAGAAATGTAGAAATCTCGATTTCCTGGATGCCAAAGGGGAAGTGAGACACGATGGGAACCAAACGACTGCCTCAATGGCTCTTCTTCGGATGTCTCTGCCATTAGGACCACACATATAGCCTTTAGAAAAAGGTATGCACCCATTTCCTCATTTTCCTTGCATGTAAAAGGGTCTAGGATATTATATATAGGGATAATAGTAAATGCTCTATCCACTATTCCATCATAGATCAAGGGCAGATATGTGGTAATGCTCACTTGGAAATACTGGGTTTTCCACATAACATTGTGGTTGTAGGACCTTAAGGCATTGGATGTCGGATTTGAAGCTTGGTGTACCTAGATTATGGGCTCCCTTATGCACACTTGGAAGCGGAAGATTAAAATAATGAATCTTGCTCTCAAAAAATAAGAAAATAACTCATTCGCATCCCAAAATATAGAGAAACAACTACTTGAATCACATCACAAAGTATAGAAAGTGAACAAGTTGCAGAATAATTTCAACAAGATGAACTGAAAGTTTGTCAAAATATTTGGATGGTTGGATATTGTGCAAGGATGGCGAAGGTGAGGTAGCAAGAAGGAGTTGCCAAAGGGGCGTTGATTCTACTACTTCATCGAGATTTTCTTAAGGTGGAGCACAATATTAATTTGTTAACAGACATTGCAATTGATATTGTAGAGTTCATTAACGCCACTACTTTTACGATAAGAGTCCAATCTTTATATCTAATAAGATTTTAGGAAGAAGAAAAAAAAAACTTGTTTTACGTTAAATCGTATAATGATGGTATCTAAGTTTTCCTAGGTTAAACTTTAGAATTGAACAATATATTAAAAAGTCAAATTATCTAACATAATGTTAACAATGAATTGAATACTATAATACCCCTATTTGAAAGCAAGAATTGAACAATATATTAAAAAGTCAACAAATATCTAACATAAGATTAACAATGAATCTAATAGTATATTACCCATACTAAAAGAAAGAAGTAATAAAATTTAGTCACTTAAATAGCCCACTTGGTTTTTAAGGACATATAATATCACTTGTGTGAGATGTCTGTAGGTCCAAAAAGTAATCTAAATCATACTCAAGGACTAATGCTTTACATAACTTTCTGTGCTTCACTTGTTTACAATTGCAATATATATATATATATATATATATATATATATATATATATATATATATTTTTCCTCCTTTTTCATATTACTTATAAACTTATGAAAATATTAGACTAAGTGAGCAAAAAACACAGATAAACAATCACTGCATGCATAAGTAGTGTAGAGTAGTTAGATGTTAGTTATTCTATATTAACCTAAGCAAATGGTAATTATCCTAAAAAGAAAATGACTATAACCTAGAAGATAAACTACGCCTCATACAAGCCCTAGAATACGTTTTTGACTTGCCTTTAACACAACCTAGGTGATGAGTGATGAATATCCTAAGTGAGGAGAGGCATAAATTAATGGAGTTGGATGGGGAGCATTGCATGTTGAGGAATATAGTTTTGAATTTATGCAATGCTCCACCTTGAATAGCTTCAAACCAATGTGTCTCCAACAATGTAGAGGGGGAGCGAGAAAAGGAGGAGACTATTCACCAATCCAAAGAAGCAATGGAAGTTATTGAGAGGAAATAGTCACTGAGCATGCCTTTGGCTTAAATTTCTATGTTTTTTAAAATCACATGTATTTTAGGTACTTATTACAACAATATACTTGTGGCTTATAAGATTTCTACGGTAGTGATAAGAATATGCAATCTTTCATAACAACATATCAGAGAATTGAAAATTTATATAGAGCAACATATTGTGTACTTTTAACAATTTGTATGATACTTTATTAATAGAATATTCTTGCGTGTGTGTATGTGTGTTTACAATTATATATAATAGATACATGAAAGTTACACTATATGAAAAAAACAAAATGAATGGATGATGATAATACAAAACTAAAATTTACATTATGTGAAAAACTAATAGCTTGATAGATTAGGATAATGGAAAACTAAATATGATTAATCATATTTTGGGGAAAAATAATGCAAAATTGAGTAAGTAGGATTAATTAGTGAATTGCAAAAAAAAAATAAAACAACCTTAACTTTCATTTTTAAACTTAGATCATTATTAACCAACCAATGGTTTTCAGCGAAGTCAAATAAGATTGAAAATTTTAAATTAAAAAGTATTAGATTAAACCAATACACGAAAAAGAAAATTAAATAAAAAACCTTTTTTATATCTATAAAATTGTAAACGCGAGTCTTCATCATTATTAATAATGATAATCTTGCAAAAAAAAATTCCATTTATCATCATTATTTAAAAAAATAAAAAAGTAGTAGAATTGATGATGAAGACCAGCGTTTCTCGGCGCCATTGTGAGGCCCAAGGAGGCCGGTAGTGGGTGAAGAGTGAAGCAAAAGAACAACCGAGAAATATTTTCTGTAGAATCCAATGTAATAATAAACACACATCAATTATTGAAGTAATTGGCAATATAAAAGCAGAAAAATTATTGAATATAGTTGGCGGTGGGAGGAAGTAATGGTGCTGCGCTGTATGAAAGTGAAAATGCCAGTTGGATGTTGCAAGAGTTGAGCTGGAAATCTGAAACGCGGAGACTGAAAAAGCTGCGGAGTGATGAGTTGGAACGCACAAATAGACGGAGATATGTTGGTTTTCTGAAGGCAAAGAGCGAAACAATGGAAATCAAATCAGGTGGCTGCCTCTATGCCTCTTCTTCGTCGGATGTTTCCTCGCTCCATCCATCCCTTCCCTTCCCCACGCGCTGATGCCATAAGCCCTCCCTTTCTATATAAACCCTCACTCACCCCAAACCCTTCCATCATCTCCACACATTTATTCTCATTTCTTGAACTGCAGCTCTGCATCGCAAACTCTTTTCCCAATCCTTAATCGGCATGGACACACCTCTTCACCTCCTCTTTCTTTTATTGGCCTCCTTGATAGCTCTTGTTTCTGCAAATTTCTACAATGATGTCGACATTACATGGGGCAATGATCGTGCTAAAATCCTTGACAATGGACAACAGTTGCAGCTTACTCTCGACCACTCTTAAGGTAATATTTGAAGTTCTGCTCTTCTTCTGCTAGCTACGCCTTTTTCTTCTTTCAATTAACTTCAGCTAAGCCAAGATAAGCTAATCTTAATATTCTTCTTTGATGACAGGTTGTGGTATTCAATCCAAGCAAGAGTATCTATTTGCCAAGATTGATATGCAAATCAAGTTGGTACCTGGCAACTCTGCAGGCACAGTCACTACTTTTTCTGTAATTAACTCCACCTTATTTGAATTCAATTAATTAGCATTACCTTAGTTCATTAGACTGAAGGTGTATAACTTCTTCTGCTAACATGTTTGTTTGTTGTTGCTCTTATGGCTGGCTGTCTGCAGCTATCATCTCAAGGTCCCAAACACGACGAAATAGACTTTGAATTTCTGGGCAACCTGTCTGGAGATCCTTATATTTTGCACACTAATGTCTTTGCTCAAGGCCTTGGTAATCGTGAGCAACAATTTTACTTGTGGTTCGACCCAACCCTGGATTTCCACACTTACTCCGTGCTCTGGACATCAAACCAAATTATGTATGTATTCTCAGCACTCTTTGCATTCATTCTTTTTCTTTTTCTTTCAATATTATTGAAAACAATACAGTGACCTCTCAAACTAGTTCATGACCCTGACATTCTTGTAATTTGTTATTCAGATTTTCTGTAGACGGGAGTCCCGTTCGAGTGTTTAAGAACAGGGAGACAGAGTTGGGTAAAGTGGATAGCAATTATCATTATCCCAAGAGCCAAGCAATGAGGGTCTACTCCAGCCTTTGGAATGCAGATGATTGGGCAACCAGGGGTGGGCTTGTGAAGACGGACTGGACTAAAGCTCCCTTTGTTGCATCCTTCCGCAATTTCAATGCTGCTGCTACTTCTTCTTTTGACGTCGCAGCAGAGGAGGAGGCTTTGGAATCGAACCAAGAGCAGAGGCTCCAGTGGGTACGAAAGAACTACATGATCTACGATTACTGTGCAGACACCAAGAGATTCCCCAGGGACCGCCTCCCGAATGCAAATAAAACCTCAATCCTTTGAATTCAGAGAATGAACTCTGAATTCTTTCCTTCCAAGTATTCTGATTCATTTCTATTACATTAATTCTTTCATTCTTTCTCATACACACAGAAACACATGTAAAATATTAGAGGGTATCAATCATTTCATTTTGGTACTGGTGTACAAAAGCGAGATTCTTTTGATATTCAATGGCTATAGCGTTTCCTTTAGGGTTTCCATGGGTTAGCGTTTTACCTTTTTGAATATCTATAACTCTTTTCTAAAGCTGTCGGATCGAAATCAAGAAAACAGAAAGACACGGTCAAGATATCTAGTAGATATATGTTTCACACATTTTAAGATTTCAAAAATGTTTCCTCTCACAGTAGCATTTATTTATTTACAAAAGTATGTACTGACTGCAACACATAATAATACTATCTTTTCCCAACCTAACCGCTGAATTCAATTCCATTCCATTGAATTTAGCGAATGAATTCTTCTGGATACCTGACCCTTCCACCCATTCTTTCCTGTTACATGATCTATTCTTTCATTCTTTTTCAGACACACATGATCTATTCTTTCATTCTTTTTCAGACACACAGAAACAGAAACTTTCAATTCATTCTTTCCTATTACATCTATTCTTTCATTCTTTGTCAGAAACACACAAACAGAAACGCATGTAACATATTAGATGATATCAATCACTTCATTTTGGTACTTGTAATACAAAAGCGAGGTTCTTGTGATGATTCAATGGCTACAGCGTTTCCTTTATGGCTTCCATGTGTTGGTGTTTTACCTTGTGAATATCTATTAACTCTTCCCTAAAGCTCTTGGATCGAAATCAGAAAGACATTGATATATGTTTCACACATTCTAAAATTTAAAACAGCTTGTTAACAGTTCAAAAATGTTTCCCCGAGAGTAGCATGTATGCATATTTATTTACAAAAGTATGTACTGACTGCAACACATAATAATAGTAAACCGCTGAACCATTCTAAGCTAGACATTTCCCTGCAAGAGGGGAAGCTAATGAGAACCGAGTCTTTAAAAGCATTTCCATTGAATTCAGTGATTCAGAGAATGAATTTGAATTCTGGATACCTGCCCCTTCCCCCGATTCTTTCCTTCCAATTATGATTTTCTATTACATGTATCAGTATGTATTCTTCAGACACACAAACAGAAGCGCATGTAACATATTAGATGGTATCAATCATTTCATTTTGTTACTGGTATGCTATACAGAAGAAGCAAGATTCTTTTGATGATTCAATAGCTACAGCATTTCCTTTATGTTTTCCATGTGTTGGTGTTTTACCTTTTGAATATCTATTAACTCTTCCCTAAAACTTTTGAATATCTGCAACTCTTTTCTGAAGCTCTCGGATCGAAATCGAAATAATTCTGTCCAAAAATTTCTAGTGAAAATGGGATCTCTGTCGCTTACAATAATCTTTGGGTTTCCATGTAGCTTTTGAATTGTTTCCATAAATGCAGTAGAAATTGTACTCGCTTTAAGTGGATGAGATAATGCACAAAAGTGTCCATACTTGATAAGTCTGTCAACTACCACCATGATAACACTCTTTCCTTTGGACTTGGGTAAACCTGTGATAAAATCCATTGAAACCTCCTCCCAACGTTGGCTTGGAATCGATAAAGGTTGTAATAGTCCTGGGGTCTTAATTGTTTCAACTTTATTTTGTTGGCAAACCAAACATTCCGCCACAAACTTTTGAATATCCGATTTAAGGCCATCCTAAAAAAAATCCTTCTTAACCCTGTGGTAGGGTTTTAGAAATCCTGAGTGCCCTCCTAAGGGAGAGGTGTGCAATTCCCTAAGAATATTTTGTTTGAGTTGGGAATTCTTACATAGGTATACCCGATCCTTGTACCATAACGAATCATTTTTCCAAGTAAATGTATCAGATGTACTGGGGTCTTGTTGTATCTTTTGAATGAGTTCCCACACTTCCTCGTCATTCTTCCATTCATCGCTTGCTTCATTTATCCAATCTGGTTGGATAATAGAAATGGCGCAAAGAAATGCTTTCACATCCTCATCCTTTCTTGAGAGTGCATCTGCCACAGCATTTTTCTTCCCTTTTTTGTAGATGATTTCAAAGTCATAGTCCAACATCTTTGTGACCCATTTTTGTTGCTCTTCTTAAGATAATATTTGTTCTAAAAAGTACTTAAGACTATCATGATCTGTTTTTACTTTGAAGTGTCTTCCCATTAGGTAGGGTCGCCATTTCTTAAGTGCATGTAGTATTGCCAACATTTCCTTCTCATAAATAGCTTTGTGTAAATACTTTCCTTTGATTGGACGACTTTCGAAAGCAATGGTTCTTTCTTCTTGCATTAAAATAGCACCAATTCCATTTCCTGAGGCATCACATTCCACAATAAAGGTTTTTGTGAAGTCCGATGTAGCTAAGGCTGGTGCTTGGCACATTGCCTCTTTAAGATTTTCAAAGGCCTTTGTTGCTTCTGGAGTCCATGAGAATGCATTTTTCTTCAATAATGTTGTTAGAGGTGCTGCTATTCTCCCATAATTCTTAACAAACTTGCAATAATACCTTGTCAACTCGAGAAATCCTAGTAGATGCTTTATGGATGTGGGGATTTTCCATTCCTTAATGGTTTTAATTTTTCTAGGGTCTACCTTAACACCTTCATGAGATACAATATGACCCAGATATTCTACCTATTGTACTACAAAGAAACATTTGGAGATTTTTGCATATAATTGTTTCTCCTCTAATAGTTTGAGCACCATGTCAACATGTTGGACATGATCATTCCAAGACTTGTTGTAGATTAGTATATCATCAAAAAATACTAACACAAATTTTCTAAGAAAGGGTTTGAAAATGGAATTCATCAAACCTTGAAATGTAGAAGGTGCATTAGTAAGGCCAAAAGGCATGAACAAAAATTCATAATGACCCTCATGAGTTCTAAATGTTGTTTTTGGAATGTCTTCAGACTTCATTCTGATTTGATGATATCCTGAATGAAGATCCAACTTGGTGAAGTAAATTGATCCATGAAATTCATCCAATAATTCATCAATGACAGGAATGGGAAATTTATCTTTAGTAGTGAGCTTGTTGAGCTCTCTATAATCTGGACACATGCGCCATGATCCATCCTTCTTGTGAACCAATTCTACTGGAGCAGAGAAAGAACTTTGACTAGGTTGAATTATACCAGCCTCTAGCATTTTTGCAACCATACGTTCAATTTCACTCTTTTGCACATAATGATATCTGTAAGGCCTAATGTTTGGAGGAACACTCCCTGGAATCAAATTGATAGCATGATCATGATCACAAATAGGTGGGAGGGCTTTGGGAGTCTCAAATACCTTGGAATGATTGTCCAATGCTTTTTGGAGGTCTAGAGAAATGGATGATTTCGATGTGGGAACCTCTAGTGAACATAATTGTGCAATTATGCCTCATTGTTCTTTCTTTAGAAGCTTTGTCATTCCGTTAGAGATGATTATCTTTCCCGGTTTCCCTGCGATACCCCTTAATTCAACTTCCTTTCCTTCTGCAGAGAATTTCATGAAAAGTTCTTGAAAATTAAAAGCTATTGTACCCAAGGATTGTAGCCATTGGACTCCTAGTACAACATCAGCACCACATATTGGAATGGAAAGCATTGGGCTATTCAATACATATTCTCCCATGGATAGCTTGATATTATAGCACTTTCCTGAGAAATTTATGGTTCCTCCACTTGCAACCATCACTTGACACTCTGGTGCTGGATATAGGAAGCAATTCAATTCCTTGGCTACCTTACAATGAATAAAATTATGGGTACTTCCCAAATCAATCAACACTATTACCTTTTTCTTCTTGATATGCCCTTCTATCTTGATAGTCTGAGGAGTGGTAATTCCAACTAATGCATTACAAGATATGGTCGGATTCATTTCTTCTTTTTCTAGGGTTTTTTCCTAGTGTATATCCTCTTATTTTGATGTTTCTTGTTCCTTTTCTTCCTCCTCTTCACAATCTATGTAAAGTTATTTCTTCTGGGCACACTTATGACCTTTAGTGTATTTGCTATCACAACTGTAACAAAGCCCTTTTGCACTTTTTTCTTTCAATTGTTGTGGTGTCAACCTTGTAGGTTGTGGATGGCTAGGGGCAGCAACACTTCCATCTTTATGATTGTGAGTGGTAGGCTTCCTTGTTGCCATAATTTTGATTTCTATTTTTCTTGCCAACCTGAATGCCTTCTCCAATGAATCTGGTTCCCAAAGGCGAACCTCATGTTGGATGTTATCTTTTAAAGTCCCTATGAACACATCAATCCTATGCTCCTTTGGAATATCTTTTACCCTTATATTCAATTTTTGGAAGTCCTCAATGTGCTCCATCATTGAACCCTTTTGTTTGAGATTTATCAATTGGCTAAAAAAAGTGTTTCTTTTTGTATCCTCATAATGTGCTATCATTTCATCCGTAAAAATAGCCCAAGTGACAATTTGTTTACGAGAGAAAAGCCATCGATACCATACAAACTGATTTGGTTCCAAATATAAAGTTGCAATGCATACCTTTTGTGTGTTTTTCACATTATGGAGATCGAAAAATTGCTCCATCTGTAGTATCCATGTTTCGGGATCCTTGCCATCAAACTTCCTCATATCGATATTTGGAACATGGTGGTTCTTCGATCCAACGTTAGAGTCTATGAAATCATGATTAACATTTATTTTGTTCTCATCACGAGTTTCATTTACTACCCTTTCGCCATTAGTAAGCATTTCTTGTAGAAACTTTGTCAAATCTGTCTTCAAATTTGTCTTCAAATCTTCCATGCTTGTCTTCAAATCTGTCTTCAAATCGTCCATATTAGCTTCCACGCCGTCCATCTTAGCTTCCACGTCATTCATCTTAGCTTCTACGCCTTTCTTTAAACCATCCATCTTAGCTTCCACACCTTTCTTTAAACCATCCATCTTAGCTTCTACGTCTTTCTTTAAACCATCCATCTTATTTTCTATTACTTTTTGTGCGAGTGAAATTTGTTGCACTTGGTCTCGTAATTTTAATATATCATGTTGCATTTCTTCCTCTTCTTCATGAGTCATTCTAAAGCTTTCAGGTTGCTTACTAGGTGTTTCCATTTTCTTTCTTCAGGGCATCAATTACCAATAATAATGCTTCACTATGCCTTTTGAATTCCTTCAAACTAATTTTTCAAACCAAGCTTATGCAAAAATAAAAATAAAACTACACACCTTTTTACACTTTGTTGGAGCTTGATATTGAATCTGATGTATCTCTATAATTTTGGATCTACCAAGTCTAAAATTGCTTCTTGCGGTAACCCTATGAGTAATATTTCTAACCCCACAAGTATGATGAAGATTGGATTCTCCAGTGAAGAGTCATGCCAAATCTCCCACAATGACCTGAGTATAGACTTGTTCAGTAGAGTGAACTTGTACGACGTGCCGCAGTCCACTGTTTCAATATTAGGTTCTGAAAATGGTACCCAAAAGACTACAATCCGTCCTCCTTCTGTGACTTCTTACGAATGAATTTGAATTCTGGATACCTGCCCCTTCCCCGATTCTTTCCTTCCAATTATGATTTATTTATAAAAAAAATTGATTTTATATATTAAAAATAAAATTATATATATGGGAATCAAAATTTGATTTTATATATTAAAAATATACATTATATTATAGGGAATCAATTATTTCAATAGTAAAAAGCTTATATCACCTGTGATCTTTAGGAAGAAACGCATGTTCTTAATTATTAGGCTCACTCAAGCTGTATAAAAATGATATTCTTTTAATAATTTTTTTTTTTCCTCTTTTAAATTATCACTTTACAGAAACAAAGCCCAAAGGGTTGGATCTAACTGTTTATTATTGGGTAAGACTCAATTCTCGTGAGGACCTAGCTTCAAATCATGGAGACACTTTAAGGTATTGGTAGAAGGCATAAGTGCACCCAAAAAAATTATATTAAATAATGTACCCATAAATAACTCAAAGCCTACACCCATGTCCTTTGATGCAATAAATTTATAATCCACTCACTAATAAAATTGTGAGTTGCTTTGATGTCCACCCACACAACCACCTTCAATCCAAAAGCAAAGCAAAATTGTTTTGATAATTCAATTTCTACAACTTTTCTTTTATAGTTTCCATGTGTTGGCATTTTACCTTTTAAATATCTATAACTCTTTTCTAAAGTTTTTAAATGGAAATATGAAAGACATAGATAATGATATTGATATATATTTCACACATTTTAAGATTTAAAATCACTTGTTAACGGGTAAAAAAATGTTTCTTTAAGAGAGTAATATGTATGCATATTTATTTTTTTAATTTTTAAATCATTATTTAAAATCTGAAAATCCCTTATTATCTTTTTTGCATTTAAATAACCATTTTTTTTTTCCTTAACCATGTTTTAAAATATAAAAATCCTCTATTATCTTCTTGCATTTAAGAGGTCACTACATAAATTAAATAATCAAAATGATGATCACAAATTCAATGATGTAATGGTTATAGTAATTGCATGGATTTTTGTATTGTGGGGAGATGTGTTGCATAAAGAGGAAGATAAGCTCAAGTGACATGAACATTAGAGAGATGACTCCATTGATGGTTTTGTGTATTTGAGTTGAGAAGAGGTTGTTAGTTGCACATAGAAGCACCCCAAGGGAGGTGTAGCATTGAAGGAGCAAGGATGGTGTGTTGTGTAGTTTCAAGTAGAGACAACTCACTAGCCACATTGCATACTACATGAAGAAACGTAGTAGATCTCTAAGAAGACATGGGTTATCATATGTCATGTGATGGAAACATGACTTGCATAGGTTGCATGCTTTTTCATCATCTAAAGATAAGTAGTTGAAGAAGAACTTGGACACATATTGAGTTAGGAGTGCAAGAGGATATGTTATGAAACCAGCTTAAAAAGATAGAAAAGATAGATCAACGCCTTAGAATTCAGCCTCTTCGAGGGGGCAACCTCCTTTACATTACACAAATGAACAATTCTTTGATGATACAAATGACAAAACCTCCTTTCTATATATAGGAGTCTAAGGGCTCACAATATAACCAAGCCGACCTAACAATAATAATATAAAGGCACAAAAATAACAACACTGGGATTTTATGGGGCATAATAATAACAATAAGGGATACAATGACAATAGTATTGGGGGAATCACTAGTATTATAGGGACCTAACATGCCCCTCTCCTTCAAAAGAATGTTGTCCTCAATGCTTGAGTAGTTCTGGATGCTTTTGTATAAAATTCTCATCCTCCCATGTGGAATCTTCAACGGGTAAGTTCTTCCACTTGATGAGATACTCTGAAATTGATCGATTTCGTAGCTGTCGAGTTCTTGTTTCTATGACTGCTTCAGGTTCCAATATGATTTTTCCTTCCTCATCAAGTTCTGGCAATATTGTTTGAACTAGAATCTTGTCACCTATAACCTTCTTTAAGCATGAAACATGGAAAACTGGGTGCACTCGGGAAGCTACAGGAAGCTCCAATTTGTATGCCATAGTACCTACCTTTTGCAACACCTTGTATGGACCATAATACTTTGGTGATAATTTATTATCCTTCTTAGCTTGCTTGAGGGATATTTGTTTATATGGTTGTAGCTGTAGGAATACCCAATCACCTACATCAAAATTTATTTCGCTGCGATGTTGATCTGCCTGCTGTTTCATTCTATTTTGCGCCAAGGTGAGGTTATCATTTAAGAGTTGGAGAACTTGTCGCTGATGCTCGATGTGATCTTCCACTGCTTGAACCTTAGAATTTTCTCTTAAATATGATATGATGGATGGTGGATGATATCCATAAAGTGCCATAAATGGGGTCATTTTTGTTGCAGTATGAAAGGAAGTGTTATACCACCATTCAGCGAGAGGCAACCATTTGACCCATTGTGTCTGTTTATCAGATACAAAGCAACGAAGATATCCTTCCAAACATTTGTTTACTATCTCAGTTTGCCCATCAGATTGAGGATGATAAGATGAGCTATGAGCTAACTGAGTACCAAGACAAGAAAATAATTCTGTCCAAAAATTTCTAGTGAAAATGGGATCTCTGTCGCTTACAATAATCTTTGGGTTTCCATGTAGCTTTTGAATTGTTTCCATAAATGCAGTAGAAACTGTACTTGCTTTAAGTGGATGAGATAATGCACAAAAGTGTGCATACTTGGTAAGTCTGTCAACTACCACCATGATAACACTCTTTCCTTCGGACTTGGGTAAACCTGTGATAAAATTCTTTGAAACCTCCTCCCAACATTGGCTTGGAATCGATAAAGGTTGTAATAGTCCCGGGGTCTTAATTGTTTCAACTTTATATTGTTGGCAAACTAAACATTCCGCCACAAAATTTTGAATATCCGATTTAAGGCCATCCTAAAAAAATCCTTCTTAACCCTGTGGTAGGTTTTTAGAAATCCTGAGTGCCCTCCTAAGGGAGAGGTGTGCAATTCCCTAAGAATATTTTGTTTGAGTTGGGAATTCTTACATAGGGATACCCGATCCTTGTACCATAACGAATCATTTTTCCAAGTAAATGTATCAGATGTACTGGGGTCTTGTTGTATCTTTTGAATGAGTTCCCACACTTCCTCATCATTCTTCCATTCATCCCTTGCTTCGTTTATCCAATCTGGTTGGATAATAGAAATGGCGCAAATAAATGCTTTCACATCCTCATCCTTTCTTGAGAGTGCATCTGCCACAACATTTTTCTTCCCTTTTTTGTAGATGATTTCAAAGTCATAGTCCAACATCTTTGTGACCCATTTTTGCTGCTCTTCTTAAGATAATCTTTGTTCTAAAAAGTACTTAAGACTATCATGATCTATTTTTACTTTGAAGTGTCTTCCCATTAGGTAGGGTCGCCATTTCTTAAGTGCATGTAGTATTGCCAACATTTCCTTCTCATAAATAGCTTTGTGTAAATACTTTCCTTTGATTGGACGACTTTTGAAAGCAATGGGTCTTTCTTCTTGCATTAAAATAGCACCAATTCCATTTCCCGAGGCATCACATTCCACAATAAAGGTTTTTGTGAAGTCCGATGTAGCTAAGACTGGTGCTTGGCACATTGCCTCTTTAAGATGTTCAAAGGCCTTTGTTGCTTCTGGAGTCCATGAGAATGCATCTTTCTTCAATAATGTTGTTAGAGGTGCTGCTATTCTCCCATAATTCTTAACAAACTTGCAATAATACCCTGTCAACCCGAGAAATCCTCGTAGATGCTTTATGGATGTGGGGATTTTCCATTCCTTAATGGTTTTAAATTTTCTAGGGTCTACCTTAACACCTTCATGAGATACAATATGACCCAGATATTCTACCTCTTGTACTCCAAAGAAACATTTGGAGATTTTTGCATATAATTGTTTCTCCTCCAATAGTTTGAGCACCATGTCAACATGTTGGACATGATCATTCCAAGACTTGTTGTAGATTAGTATATCATCAAAAAATACTAACACAAATTTTCTAAGGAAGGGTTTGAAAATGGAATTCATCAAACCTTGAAATGTAGAAGGTGCATTAGTAAGGCCAAAAGGCATGACCGAAAATTCATAATGACCCTCATGAGTTCTAAATGTTGTTTTTGGAATGTCTTCAGTCTTCATTATGATTTGATGATATCCTGAATGAAGATCCAACTTGGTGAAGTAAATTGATCCATGAAATTCATCCAATAATTCATCAATGACAGGAATGGGAAATTTATCTTTAATAGTGAGCTTGTTGAGCTCCCTATAATCTGGACACATGCGCCATGATCCATCCTTCTTGTGAACCAATACTACTAGAGCAGAGAAAGAACTTTGACTAGGTTGAATTATACCAGCCTCTAGCATTTCTGCAACCATACATTCAATTTCACTCTTTTGGACATAAGGATATCTGTAAGGCCTAATGTTTGGAGGAACACTTCTTGGAATCAAATTGATAGCATGATCATGATCACAAATAGGTGGGAGGCCTTTGGGAGTCTCAAATACCTTGGAATGATTGTCCAATACTTTTTGGAGATCTAGAGAAATGGATGATTTCGATGTGGGAACCTCTAGTGAACATAATTGTGCAATTATGCCTCATTGTTCTTTCTTTAGAAGCTTTGTCATTCCGTTAGAGATGATTATCTTTCCCGGTTTCCCTGTGATACCCCTTAATTCAACTTCCTTTCCTTCTGCAGAGAATTTCATGAAAAGTTCTTGAAAATTAAAAGCTATTGTACCCAAGGATTGTAGCCATTGGACTCCTAGTACAACATCAGCACCACATATTGGAATGGAAAGCATTTGGCTATTCAATACATATTCTCCCATGGATAGCTTGATATTATGGCACTTTCCTGAGAAATTTATGGTTCCTCCACTTGCAACCATCACTTGACACTCTGGTGCTGGATATAGGAAGCAATTCAATTCCTTGGCTACCTTACAATGAATAAAATTATGGGTACTTCCCAAATCAATCAACACTATTACCTTTTTCTTCTTGATATGCCCTTCTATCTTGATAGTCTGAGGAGTGGTAATTCCAGCTAATGCATTACAAGATATGGTCGGATTCATTTCTTCTTTTTATAGGGTTTGTTCCTGGTGTATATCCTCTTATTTTGACGTTTCTTGTTCCTTTTCTTCCTCCTCTTCACAATCTATGTAAAATTATTTCTTCTGGGCACACTTATGACCTTTAGTGTATTTGCTATCACAACTGTAACAAAACCCTTTTGCACTTTTTTCTTCCAATTGTTGTGGTGTCAGCCTTGTAGGTTGTGGATGGCTAGGGGTAGCAACACTTCCATCTTTATGATTGTGAGTGGTAGGCTTCCTTGTTGCCATAATTTTGCTTTCTATTTTTCTTGCCAACCTGAATGCCTTCTCCAATGAATCTGGTTCACAAAGGCGAACCTCATGTTGGATGTTTTCTTTTAAAGTCCCTATGAACACATCAATCCTATGCTCTTTTGGAATATCTTTTACCCTTATATTCAATTTTTGGAAGTCCTCAATGTGATCCATCATTGAACCCTTTTGTTTGAGATTTATCAATTGGCTAAAAAAAGTGTTGCTTTTTGTATCCTCATAATGTGCTATCATTTCATCCGTAAAAATAGCCCAAGTGACAATTTGTTTACGAGAGCAAAGCCATCGATACCATACAAATTGATTTGGTTCCAAATATAAAGTTGCAATGCGTACCTTTTGTGTGTTTTGCACATTATGGAGATCGAAAAATTGCTCCATCTGTAGTATCCATGTTTCAGTATCCTTGCCATCAAACTTCCTCATATCGATATTTGGAACATGGTGGTTCTTCGATCCAACGTTAGAGTCTATGAAATCATGATTAACATTTGTTTTGTTCTCATCACGAGTTTCCTTTACTACCCTTTCGCCATTAGTAAGCATTTCTTGTAGAAACTTTGTCAAATCCGTCTTCAAATTTGTCTTCAAATCTCCCATGCTTGTCTTCAAATCGTCCATCTTAGCTTCCATGCCGTCCATCTTAGCTTCCACGTCATTCATCTTATCTTCTACGCCTTTCTTTAAACCATCCATATTAGCTTCCATGCCTTTCTTTAAACCATCCATCTTAGCTTCTACGTCTTTATTTAAACCATCCATCTTATTTTCTATTACTTTTTGTGCGAGTGAAATTTGTTGCACTTGGTCTCGTAATTTTAATATATCATGTTGCATTTCTTCCTCTTCTTCATGAATCATGCTAGAGCTTTCAAGTTGCTTACTAGGTGTTTCCATTTTCTTTCTTTGGGGCATCAATTACCAATAATAATGCTTCACTATGCCCTTTGAATTCCTTCAAACTAATTTTTCAAACCAAGCTTATGCAAAAATAAAAATAAAACTACACACCTTTTTACACTTTGTTGGAGCTTGATATTGAATCTAATGTATCTCTATAATTTTGGATCTCCCAGGTCTAAAATTGCTTCTTGCGGTAACCCTCTGAGTAATCTTTCTAACCCCACAAGTCTAATGAAGATTGGATTCTCCAGTGAAGAGTTATTCCAAATCTCCCACGATGACCTGAGTATAGACTTGTTCAGTATAGCGAACTTGTACGACGTGCCGCAGGTCACTGTTTCAATATTAGGTTCTGAAAACGGTACCCAAAAGACTACAGTCCGTCCTCTTTCTGTGAATTCTTACGAAAATTCAATCTGATGCTCAAAGAGAAAGTTATGACGATTTTCCCAAGGTGACCTGTTTGGAATTTAATTCCGAGGTATACAAAAACCCTAACTTCCTCAGATTATATCTCCGAAAATATAGTGAGACAAGATCTAAAATTCGGAGCCAAGGTTCAGACTGATTTCTCTGCAAATGGGTTTTTTTGTTAGCTTCTGAAACTTCGTAGAGAAACCGTTATAGTGAACATTCCACGATGACCTGTTTTAGATGAAATTATGGAGCTTGCAAAAACCCTAAATTCCTTAGATCATATCTCTAAAAATATAGCGAGAAAAGATATGAAATTTGGACCCAAGGTTTAGTAAGATTTCTTCTCAAATGGGTTTTTTTTTTCGCTTCTGAAACGTCGCAGAAAAAAGGTTATAGCGAAAATTCCATGATGACTTGTTTGGAGCAGCGAAACCCTAGAATCCAAAGCTCTGATACCAAATGTTATGAAACCAACTCAAAAAGATAGAAAAGATAGATCAACGACTTAGAATTCAGCCTCTTTGAGGGGGAAACCTCCTTTACATTACACAAATGAACAATTCTTTGATGATACAAATGACAAAACCTCCTTTCTATATATAGGAGTCTAAGGGGTCACAATATAACCAAGCCAACCTAACAATAATAATATAAGAGCACAAAAATAACAATAGTGGGATTTTATGGGGCACAATAATAACAATAAGGGATACAATGACAATAGTAATGGTGGAATCACTAGTATTATAGGGACCTAACAGGATACAACAACAAGAGCAAGCGAGATGAAAAGTGTAGGGGAGACAAATTGAAGTCTCTTGTAGGTTGGTGCCTACAAATTTGTTGAGTTGGTGCTCAACTAGGGAATCACAGTCTCTTGTAAGTTGGTGCCTATGAATTTGTTGAGTTGCTCCTCATTTAGGGGATTGAAATTTCTTGTAAGTTGGTGCTTACTTTTTCAAGGACATTTACAAAATAATTGCAAAGAAAATATGTATAAGTGTTTCTTATATAAAGATCTATGTTTCATTATTTATGTGCATTAATGTTTTAAAAGCTATAAATTGTTAATAGTAAGGAAATATTGATCACCCCTCTCTCTCAATATTTCCAACAGTTCATATATGTTAGCACTTGTTGGGATTATGAAGTGGATAGCACAAGAATGCGGTAAATTCTTGTGGTAGGGAGGGAATTTTAACATAAATAAATTCCATCTTGTAAGTTGGTTAGTGTCTATAGATCCCAAGGATAGAGAAGTTTGAAAATTAGAGAACATGTACTTGTGTTAATCTGACTTGAACCCTTTCTAAATCACATATAAATGTATTCCAAGCATGAATAAAATCCCCATTCAGGCCTAAACCTTTATCATAGAGCTAGCCTTGTGACCACTGGCTTGTAGACTCTAGTTTGTTAATCCGATTTAACATGAAATAACTGCATTCAATACTAACTGCAACCCATTAAATCACCATTTACCAAGATAACCTCTAAACCATTCCTAACCCTCTAAGATAGAAATTTCCCTCCAGAGGGGAAGCTAATGAGAAATCTCTCCAGTGATTAAGACCTCACTAAAAGCATTTAGCTCACAATGGATCCAGTCGATAATAGAAACAAGAGCAATATGATTTGCACGGGAAAAAAAATTCAAAGGATTTTCCATTAAGTTCTAACCACCAATAAACACCCAAAAATAAATATATTATTCATCCCCCAACCTTCCATAACCTTAGTTTTTTCTATTTTCTCCTTGTTGGTCCAATGAGAACCTCTAAAGTCCAAGCTCCATTACCAAAGGAAATTGTTGCAACATTTTCTAATATTTTTTTACAACACCCTTCAGGATTAAAGTTAACGAATGCCAAAAAAATAGGGATAACTTCTAGAATGGATTCGACCAAAACCAACCTATATCTATGAGAGAGTCGTTTATGACACCAAAGACTAATACGCCATTCTCCCTTTTCTACAATCCAACTTAATTCAACCTTCACATATCTAAGAGGTTGTCACATGAAGTGTGGCACAATTTTGTAATGACACAAACCTGTGAAAAGACAAGTTCGACCTATGGAAAGTTTTGACAACAAGAAGTTATGCTAGAATTTTTGGGGATAATTCTATAGGAGGTATGTGCTCTTGTGGCTTTGTAATTGCCATACAAGTTGAGGGATCCACCTGTTGTAACACATTGTAAAATAAACATGTTGTATGGTATGAATGATTATTTAGAATGATTAGCTATGTGTTTGGATAGTGTTAAGTTTTTGGATGTTTTTAAGTACAAGATTGAAATAGAAACAAGTGTGAGGTGTTTTTCAGACTCATGTAGTCTTATATTTGTCAAACCAGTGAGACAAAATGAGTCACAATGTTGCATGACCTATAGTGAAGGGCGAATTAGGTGCACCAAATCGATCTCTAATCCAAATTCGACTATGGGGGCATGAAAATTGGAATAAGAGCAGAAGACATCTCAACATGCATTCATAAAAAATAGACGTGATTTTGCAATTTGTGAGACAAGTAACATAGATAGTATAGGAGATAACATTATAGTAGGAACGGGGCATCACATTGATGACATAGAACGAGAAGCAAAAATAAAAGAAATGGATCGAAGTATAAAGAGGATGGTTGATATCACGACACCATGAACATCATGGGAGAGTTAGCTAAAATCTTTGATTGTTGACATTGAAACATGAGAGATGCCAATCTTAGACACGAACATGATAGGAGTTTACAAATCCAATAACATTGTCATATTTAAATGACCCTGTTCAATTGAGGAAGTTGGTGAGTCCATAGATGTTGGCTATGCTTAGGAGAACACTTCATGGAATACTATCCAAATAAGGTGACTTGGTTGAATAATTTGGGGACTCCTATTAAGGTAGGGACGAATGTTTTAGATAGTAAGATGTAAGACCCACATTCATCATAGGATTTGTAAATGGTTGGAATGTGCCAAGGATTCTTAATGAGCATAACCAAGGGGAGTTACGCAATTTTTTTTTTGAATAATACATATAATGACCAAAAAAAAGTTGTGGCGACAACAAAGTTACCCAATGTTATTACAAGGGGAGGTAAGCCATTTGAGTGCTTTTACCACCACACAAAAACATTATTCAAAGGAAAGTCCATGGCAAGGAAAGATAACATGGTTGGTGTAATTAGTGGAGGACCAAGTAACACTAAGCAAGGAAGCCATGGCTTAGATGAGGTAGTTCAAGATTGGTGATTAAAGGATAGTGTGCTAAAAAAAGAGGGTGCTCAAAACCACTCATATTGAATAGTCGCAGAAGTAGCACAACCAAAGAAAAGAAACAAAGATGTTGTCTGTTTAATTTTCAAGAACACCACTTTGAAAGGAAGTGCCCATGGAAACTGTAACACCACCCCTTCCACTACCCATAACCCATAATAAGGGTAGAAGAGTGCATTACTATCATGGTTCCAACCTCCACAGTCTTGTCATGGAAATGGGGTCATAAAATTTCTAATTTTTCATCTTCCTCAAAACTAAAATTCAATGCCACCATTAGGTGGTTTGTCTCGTTGAAACCTTTCTATAGATATAAAATTTACTGCGATCTGAATTATAGATCAAAATTTGTGACCATTCAAAGTTAGGCCCATTATAAACCTTTCCACATCATCATTGATTCCCACATGGAACACATGTAACAACGCGTGTGGTGGCTAACATGGCCGCTCTACCTGTTAGCACTCCATAAATTTCTACAGGCTAAAGAGAGAAATCCCATAGGTAACTACAAACCTCTTTTAGTTAGAACACTAGACTTTCCAACCGGAGGGGTCTCCATCACTTAAAAGAAGATCAAATTATGTAATAAAAAATTCTCAAGGACATTTGACAGAGGCCAGGTCTGTAAAGATAAAAAAGGATTTAATGAAAATGATTGATGGAGTTGAGAGGGAGGGTCACTGGGCATGGATTCATTTTTCAAAATTTTACATAAAATTATTAGAACTTCATATTAGACACTTATGAAAACAGAGGCAAGATAGGTATTATTCCAAGTCACAACATTTGGTTATAACATAGGATGAGTTTTGAAAATAACTGGAAATTACACAGAGATATTCAACCAATATGTAACAGAGCATGAATTAAAATTCTGAAACATATATTTCAGGATCAAATATATAGAGGAACACTATAAAGGAGCATGTAGTTAAAGTAAATTCCATTATAGTTCAGAAAAAAGAGAAGTCATCGAGAGCATTAACATAAATGAATTCTGAAAAACTGTTATTTATCTGGTCTTGTATGTGGATGATATGTTGTTGATTGGAAATGACAAAGAAATTATCCAGGATTTGAAGACCCAATTGTCCCCCCAATTTGACATGAAGGATATTGGTGCTACAAACTATATTTTGGACATGGAAATTAAACAAGATCAGGCAAAGTGGAAGCTCTAGTTAAACCAGAGGAAGTATGTCGAGACAATATTGCGGAGGTTTAATACGTAGGATAGTAAACTAGTGAAGGTTCCTATTCCTATCGGTGTAAAGTTATCTATTGAACAGTGTCCCAAGACACAAGAAGAGGAAGAGGACATTTCCCATGTTCCATACGCAAGTGTAGTCGGCAACTTGATGTGTGCAATGGTTTTTACTAGACCAGACGTTGCACATGTAGTGGGAGTATTGAGAAGGTTAATGTCAAAACCAAGGAAGGAGCATTGGACAATAGTGAAGCGAGGTTTCAGGGATTTGCATGGCACTAGTGATTGTGGTTTGTGCTACCAAGGAAGATCAAGATTAGACAGAATTTTGGAAATTCATGACTTTGTTGATGCAGACTCGGTTGGAGAACTGGATTGGAGAAGATCTACAAGTGGGTATGTGTTTAACCTATTTGGAGGTGTAGTCAGTTGGATGAGCAAGAGACAGTTTCTAGTGACACTTTCAACTACAGAGGTAGAATACATGGCAGCCACTCATGCAAGCAAGGAAGTAGTTTGGTTGCAGAGATTGTGTTCAAGTATGTGGTTATTACAGTGAGCTATAAGGATAGACTCTAACAGCCAAAGTGCAATTTTCTTGGCAAAGAACCATGCTTATCATTCAAAGACAAAGCACATTGATGTTCGGTATCACTTTGTGAGGGATATGGTTGAGGACAAAAGGGTGTTACTAGTAAAGGTGGACACTTTGAAGAATATTGCATATGCATTGATGAAGGTTGCGAGCACTGAGAAGTTTTCTTGGTGTAGAGAAACAATGGGTGTTGTAGGGTTGAACCAATGACTAAGCTCTCTTGTGATCCCCTATGTGGAAAACAAAAGAAGAAGTGGGAGAATGTTGGGTGTGTGTTATATTCTTTCCATGACTATTCGCATGTGCAGGGGGGGGGTCACAAGGGGGGCGACAGCCACCCTTGTTCGTTGTGTCGGGCACGGCAGGGGGGCCACAAAGGGGGGTGTAGCCCCCCTTGTCATGTGTTTTCAGAGGGGAAATAACCCCCCTGCATGAGGTCCAAGACATCACCCCAAGAAAAAAAAAATGAACTCTATATTAGGTGGGCAGACCTATCTATGGTTTTGTTCATGGGTTTTGCACATGGTTTTGGGCATGATAGTTTTCTGCCCATGGTATTTTGTAGATCCATTCAAGAGAACTACGGTTATGTTCTAATCCATGGTTAATGGATTGGGGTTTATGAATGTTTCAGCATGTATATATATGTATTGTAACATTGAAAGCATAATAATGAAAAATCAATTTGGTAGTCCCGTTTTGGAATCTAGGGGAAATAGTTGTGTATTTGTTTTATATTATCATCATTGTTTATTTTCCATTTTTTATAATTCACCTACAGGTAGTTTCTGTACAGGGTTAAAACCTACAATGGGGGGAATTTATTAGGTTGCTTCATCAAAGTAGAAACTAAAAGTATTGTGAAAGGAATTGTTACATTTTTCTGCATATGTGTCAAAATGGACCTCAATAAATTGTTTCGAGATAAAATCCTTCTTAAATTAAGTAATAGGGTTTATTTGCAACTGATGGACTATGAAAACACTACCTTCTGATGCAAGACTTTTCAGCAACCTTGACATCTTCAGAATGCCTACCCTTTTTTGTAATAGATGTATCCACACTCAGATGCTAAGAAAAAGAGTCATGGATAGCAAGATCTAAAGGGAACAAAAGTATCCAAGACTACTTCGGCTCCCAAGCATCACAACCTACAACAACAAACACATATTGCAAAATTAACTCCTTGAGCTTCATCTCAGCCCCATGGAGAGCCATCTCATACCTCAATAGAGGAATTCCATCCTTTGACTGAAAATGAACAAGATTCAACCATAATTTTGGCTATGTAGAAAAGTGGGGACAAATGTAGCCACGAATTAGATCACTTGGATAGAACCAAGGAAACAACAAATATGATAGAACCACCATCAATGAATCTGTCTCAAAGAAATGATGTCATTGTCTCATCCACATATGTTCTTGGTAACTATTTAGAATGGATTGATGTCTACGAGAGAAAATGAAAAAAGGAAAATCCGATGAACAATCCTAGGATCTAAGACCAGGAAGGTAGTAAATATATTGTCAGGTATTGTGGTTATTTGTGAAGAATGGATTGGCATAATATATTATTTTGAGGTATTATATATATATATATATATATATATATATATATATATATATATATATATATATATATATAGTTTCACACTTTTATATTTATAATAGACCATTAATTTATCTTAATAAATTGTAATTAAATTGTAACTATAAATAATTGAATCACAAAAAATTATTTGTTCTCGGAGTATGAATACCAAAAGAAATTGGCAATGGCCAAAATCTATCTCCTTACCATTTTATGGTAGTGACTAAATTTTATTAAAACATATGATATACTATAAATCTTGAAATTATAACAATTAAAAAAAGCCAAATTAAAATCTATCTCCTTACCATTTTATGGTAAAGACTAAATTTTATTAAAACATATGATATATTATAAATCTTGAAATTATAACAACTAAAAAAAGCCAAATTTTATAATTTATCATTGTTATAAGAAAAATAAATAAATAAAATAAAATAATTCTAATTATAAAAATTTAATACAATTCTTCAATTAAAAATATTAATTAATTTTAATGCATTTAATAAACATTATTAAAAAACTCTATTATGATTTTACGATGTCAATCTAATTATTAAAAAATAAATAAGCGGAGAGAGTAAATAGGACGTAAATAGGACATTGCCAACTTATATGGTTGGTTAAAATGGCATTGTTGAAGGAGGAGAGAAGCTAGAAAGTGTCAAGCTGTATCAGTCCAAATATTATTTAAATCTCTAATAAATAATATATAAAATTTATAAAATAAATGATATATTAAATTAATCATTATTAATGGGAGGATTAAATAAGTGAGATAT
Organism: Pinus tabuliformis; assembly: GCA_031772625.1. Classification (NCBI taxonomy): domain Eukaryota; kingdom Viridiplantae; phylum Streptophyta; class Pinopsida; order Pinales; family Pinaceae; genus Pinus; species Pinus tabuliformis. Next base: position 790,468,999 of record CM062817.1, on the reverse strand, counting down.
TAAAATCAATTAATTGTTATAAAATAAATAATATATTGAAATTAATATGGTTTGAACACTGTATTAAGAAGAAAATATATTTGGAGAAACTTAATTACAAATAGTTAAAATGTCTAAAGTTTTAGGTGAACTTTTCACCTTCATTATAGATATGAAGTAAAACATATTTATGTTTCATGTTTTTGATGATGAGTGAAGGGTTCACTTAAAACTTCAGACGTTTCAACTATGTGTAACACAGTTTCTCCATAAACATTTTTTTCTCATTATGAATTATAACTGTGGAAATTTAAATACCATATGATATGGAGGTTAATTTTTTATGATTTTTTTAACTCTTTTTTCATTTTTAAGTATTGGGGGGAATTATAACTAGAACATATAATTATTGATCTTGAATGCAATCATTGCTCCACCAAGGATTACATAAACCTCTATGTCTTAATATGATAGCCCACAAACCATAATGAGTATGGTTAGCCAGGATTTGAAGAAAGGTGGGTGGCATTGTCACTATGAGTTCCAAAGGGCCAATCCCACATGGGTTATTATAAACAAATACATAGGTGTAGGACTTGATCCACTCATGTGTGCACAAGTCACGAGACTACTTAATACTCTCTACATGGGATGACACATTGGGTCGCTGCCTGAAGATGTCTCCATGGCTCCAAACTAGATCCTCACGGAAATTGAATGTTGCTAAGAGATTTTTTTTCTCTGAACTTTGACCAAAAATATTAATTCTATACATATACAAAATAATAATAATAATATAAATAATATTTAACTATATTTAAAGTATATCACAACACTCAAACAAATATAGTATATCAATATCAATATTTTCTTATAATGTTTATTATTAGTAGTATATAATAATATCAATACGAGAAGAATTTCTTATAACTTTGTGTGTGGGGCAAAACTATATATATATATAATAAAATAAAATATCAATATAGAGTAATTGATTTTTTTCCAAGGAAAAAAAAGCATGTATTGTATTTATAACCAAAATAAATTAGATTTAGTGTAGGCATAGTAGCATTTTAGTAGTACATAGGCCAAAAAAAATATGTATGATAAGTCCATTTTATCGGTTACAAAAGAAATGAGTGTATGTCATTTGTTGTTGTTCAAAACTGAACTATCATATCTCCTTTCTTCTTCAAAAAAGAGAGTTCATGATAAAATCTTATAACATCATGCAATTCCTTGCAAGAAATTTGTTGTCATAGTATAGCAAGCTCTCTCAAACTTTTCTTAATGGGGGACACTGGTAATATATTTGTACTTGTCAGTACCATGTCTTCCATATAAAAGCAAGAAACCTGTAAGCTTCAGTAAGAGAAAAAACAATTATATAGCACTCAAAAAGTAAGCTTGCAGCCAAGTAAGATGTTGGTGTACCAATGTGAAGGTAAGATGAAAGAAGGATTTCTAACTTCATTAAGTATGCCCAAGGGCAAAGTTGGTGTTGTTTGATTGAGCCTTCATTGCTTTCTTTTATTTTTCCATTGTCCCTGATCCAGTGCCAGTCCTTTCTTCGAAAGCTGATCAACTATTATGTTTTGTTCCCTGTAGATATGGGTGAAGGATGTGTGAGAAGAATTTCTTGTTAATTGGATAAATTTTTGATATAGTGGAAGGAGGGTATATTTTTTCATTTTAGTTGTACTTTGCATAAATTTTATAACAACCAGGGGATATCCATAGATATTTCTCTTAGAGATATGTAGAAAATCAACTAACTCCGATAGTAATTTAAGAGCAAATAGTTCATTGTAATTGTTTGAAGTCTTCCTAATTGAAAGATAAGGAGAAGAAACAAGAATATGTTAGATAGATAATGCCTCCTAACCCACACACATAAGAGTTTTGTTGTGATTCTTCATTGGTAAAATCCCATGGTTTTCCTTTTACAATTTCAACTTTTAAACTATTCCAAATTCTCATAACAGGTTGATATATCGAAATAGATGTTTAGAGGGATAGATTGTTCATTGCTACTCTGATATAGGATTTTCCTTGATTTTCAAAGAGATATTTGTTTCTTTCAACCATATGCCCCAACAAACAATAAGGGGGGAGTTTTTATATTGTTAGGGGGATTCTTTCCTAGCCAACCTTTTAGTCATTCATCCATAGAGTTCCCTTGCCAAGTATGGGTCATTCTAATGGATTTCTAAAACTCTTTCCATATTCTTAATGTGAAAGAACATTTTATGAAGAGCTGGATGATATTTATGCATCTTCCAAATAGAGTGAACATATACTTGGCCCACAAAATGATCCTTTCTAAAGAATCTCCCAGGTTCGACCCTATTCTTAAGGAGAAATCACATAAAGAGTTCTATTTTTGGAGGGAAATTTTGTTGCTAGGGGTTTTTAACCCACCAAGGAGGTGGGTGAGTAGTTGTTTATTGTGAAATGGCAAGGTATCCATATTTTGGGCTATAGATGCCTGTAGGAGCATAGGACCAAATCGATGTGTCTAACCATCATCTCCCATGTCTTCTTTGATAGAATATTGACATAAAAACCTAAATCAATAATAGTATTATCCATATCATAAGCCCCTATTTGTGCACCAAACTAGATTTCTTTGTTGGGTTGCTTCTTGTGCGTGACCTTATTGATTGTGTGTCTAGGTATTTGCACTATTGCCTTCTTTGACTTCTTCATGCACTAGACAATCATCTTGTGCAACCTTTGTAAAGCTCCATCATCCTACATCAAATCCAAGAAACTATTCAAGAAGGCTTTTATTGATTTATTTCCTACTTCTGAACCCTCTTCAACGATTTTATCATGGAGACAGGGAATATGGTATATTGGACCATCTTCGGGGGCATCCCATTTTGTCATGGCCATGTCTCTATGCACGTCTTTGTTGGTGTCATTCTCATTCCAAGGATCGAAATTTGGAGGTGGGTTAGTAGATTTATGTACCCACTACTGGTTGGTATCAGTTTTCTTGGCAACATCCACTCTAGTCTTAGTCCCTACACGTGTAAAAACTTTTACTAGTGATTGATCGTTTCACGACTATATTGTCACTTTCTACAGGTTCTGCCCTTTCTTCTCCTGGATTTTCACAAGTAGTTGAGGATAGTCCTTTGTCGCATGGTTCAAAGTTCGGAAATAGGTGCATATTTCACATGGATTAGGGAAATCTCTAGCCATATGTCCATGTTGGCCATAGTTGTAGCAGATGATTATTCCCCTTCCTCCATACAAATAATACTGAGGAATAAAATTTGTAGAAATGAAGAAGTGCATAAAATATAATAATACAGAAGGGATCTTGAGAAACTGAGGTGGGCCCTAACCCAAGGAATCTCATATCCCTGAAGGAAAAATAATCTAAGAACTAAATATGTATTCCATTAATTAGAAAATTACTTGTACATCAAAATTTGCAACACTGGAAAATTTATAAGCTATTAAGCTCATATTGCTTCCTCTAACTCAACTATTGTTATCTTCTAACTACCTAATAGGATACTTGAGCCCTCTATTTATACAAGGTGAGTGAGGGGAAACCTCCTTTAAAGGAGGACTTCTTTCCCTCCAAAAATCCTAAACAATATGATCATGCTCCCTTAGTGACCTCACAACTCTAGGGAGGAGTAATTAGAGCTTCAAGCCAGCCGAGTTGATCCTCCTACAATAGCAGATAGGTCCCATGAACCTATATGATTAGATACCCTTGGTATTTGTGCCAAATATCCTCAATATCATGTATCATAAGCACATTAGGCACATAAACCATGATAAATCTCTCTAACTCTCCTAAGAACTTATTTAAGCTAAGAAAACATTATTAAGTGCAAAAGGAAAGGTCTAATATAGTGTTTATGTGCCCAGGAAAGGTTAGACGACCCTAATGTTTCACCTAATTGGGAGGCCTATCAGGGACCACCACGAGTGTGTGAAGTGCCAAAATGTTTGTACAAAGACAAATAAGACAATTTATGTTTATAGGTGTACTTGGTGTGTAGCACACGAGATGTTGGGAAAATGGTGAAATACCTTGGCATGATGTACTAGGTGGCATTACATTGAAGCAAGTGACACATAGGTCAACACTAATTTGAAATGATATGCAGGAGTTGCCACAACATGTGTGGGAGGCCACATGGGTCTTCTCATCAAGTTCTCAGTGCATGCATGGAAGTTGAGTCAACTTAACTTGGTGTGTGGATGAGTATTAATATGTGGCTTGGTTGGATTGTTCCATAAGGAACACTGCAATGTAGAATGGCTATATGTGTGTGTGTGTGTGTGGTGGGAGATTTATTGTGAAGGAATTCAAGCATCAATCACAACACAACACAAGTGTTGGTGCAAGTCAAAGAGATGAGTTGAAAATGGTTTGTATCAAGGAAAAGTGTGAAATTATATAAAAGATGGAAGATTGCAATAAAACTATCCAAAGTGTGGCAAAACCAAGTAGCTTGTCACATGAAGTGTGGCACAATTCTATAATGCAACAAACCTGCGACAAGATAAGTTCAATCAATAGCAAGTTTAGATGACAACATTGCATGTGAGGATCTTTTGATATGATTCCATACGAGCTATATGCCCTTATGAATTTTCAATTGCCATAAAATGTTAGGGATCCACCTATTTTAACGCATTGTGACATGAACTGGTGATAGTCTAGTTTGTGTTGCTCGGTTGTGTAAAAGTTTACTTGTCTTCATTTTTGTTGTATATTATGCATTATATGCTATGAATGATTGTATAGAATGATTGGCTAAGTGTTATGTTGTTGGATGTTTTTAATATCGAAATAGAAAGAAGTGTGAGGTGTATTTTTGACTCACATGGTTTCATATTGTGAATACCAATGAGACAAAATGAGTCATAGTGATACATGACCAATAGTGATGGGAAGCTTGGGTGTGGCAAGTCAATCTTAGAAACATGTTAAGACATGATCAAGCCAATAACCTTGCCACATCTAAAAGACCATGTTCAATTGAGGAATTTAGTGAATCGGTTAGATGTTGTTTATTCTTAGGATAACACTTCGTACAATACTCTCCAAAGAAGGTGGCATGGTTGAATGAGTTGGGGACTCCTACCAAAGTTGGGTTGAATATTTTAGAGAGTAATATGTAAGAGCCACATTCACCGTATTTTTTGAAAATGGTGGGACCATGCCAAGTATTGTCAATGAGTGCAGCAAAGGAGAGATATGAAAACACATTGAATGACTAGCAATAAGTTGTGGCAACATCAGAGTTACCCAATGTGCTTATAAGGAGATGAAAGAAAATTAGTGCTTCCATTTCTCACAAAATCATTATGGAAAAGAAGATTATGAGGTAGGGAAAGATGGCATGGTTGGTGGAATTAGTAGAGGACCGAGAAAAACTAAGAAAGGAAGCCATTGTGTAGATGAGATAGTTCAAGATTGGCGATCATAGGATGGTGAGGTTAGATAAGAAGGTGCTCAAATCCACTCATATTGAATGGTTGCATAAATAATACAACCAAAGAAAATAAGTAAATATGTTGCATGTTTATTTTTCAATCAAAACCAATTGGCAAATAATTTCACATCAAAAGGCAGGTTGGTGTGGTTGGTTGAAAAAAACAAGATTTGATCTTTACTACAGTTTCAAGGGAGATAATTTTGGCCTAGCGATTCTCAGAGGAAGTGTTGGATGTGTTGAAGGCATTGGAGGGTTTTTTGTATAAGGATAAGGATGAACAACCTTGGTAAAATGAGGATATGTTAGGGCTTCACTTCATAAATGTGATGATGAAAGGAATGAAGGTCACTACGTTGGTGGACACCAACACAATTCATGATTTTATGAGCAAGTGAACTATGATGTCACTTCATTGTGAACTAGAACATGATGCAATTTCTAGTAGCTCTAGAATGATTTTTGAATATTATTTTGATGTCATCATAGTTGAGCTAATGTCTTCATTGCCTAGAAGGTTAAGTGTTTCCATCAACTCTTCTCTAACTCCACGTTATAAAACTAATTTTAGGGAATCTAGATATAGAGTGCAATTGTGCACTCTTCTATAACTCAACTAAAATATTTCCTCAAAATTCTCTAGAGATATTCTACTTGAGTCATTATGAATAGCTCATCTATGGTGTCTCTTGCTTTGCAATAATCCCTATACTTGTTTGCTCCCATTAGGTGATGATATCCCCTTCTAGGCTCATAAACTAATGAAGAATCACATCCTTAAGAGTGGAAGGGAACAATTTGAGCTTATATTCATATTTTGTGTAATCATAAGTTCTACAAACTACGGTAAACTCAAAAATAAAAGTGTCAAGATCTTCAGTAGTTACCCCATATAAGTGTGGAGTGATAGATAGATTGATGTTCCTCATTTTGGCTTCTCCATTTGTTTCTTTAATAAGGAGTGTGAGCACTTCATTTTTCCTATTTTCAGCCATGTTTTTTTTTTTTATCAAGTAAGAGTAGGACCTTCTATTAAACTTAGTCAAATATACATCATTTACAAGAAGCCACACCCGCTCTGCGAGAGTTCAACAGTCAGCCGGGCAGGGAAAACCAAACCAATCTCCCAAAACTAAGAGAACCTAAATCGGAAACTAGGGAGAACCACCAAACAAAGCATAAGGAGCATAGTAAACCTTGGAGGGCAAGTCCAAAACCCACCATGGAACCACAAGAGGTCCCACCACAAGTCAAACTGAAAACTGACAACCTGTGGTTATCAGGAAATCTAGTGTCTATTCAGAGCTGCTAGTCCCACTAAGATGGGTAGCTATCTTAGAAACAAATAGATTAAAGTCACTTGTTTTTCCTTTACGAGAGAGAGATGAGAAAGAAGTAGAGAGTACCAACCTCAATCTTCCGCTTGGCTCCTTGCTTGTTTCCTTTCCCCTTTGATAGGATCTCGTCACTGCTTCCTTACTTGTCCAGCTTCAAAGAGCACCTGTAGATTCACAACAACATAATACCATCAAAGCATAGAGATCTTTCACTGTAAACAACATAGAATCAGATATATATTGACCATATAACTGCATAGAACAACACAATGTTCAGAGATACACAAGAATATGGAGGAAAACTCAAATAGATTTATTAGTAAAAGTCATAGAAGAGAGGATTACAACCACTTGGTCTGACCCAATGCCATCCTCAGCTTGAAAGCCCTCTTCACCTCACACAAAGCAAGATCACCCAACAATGTCTTCAAAGAGAAACCAACAGCACCTCTTTGCAAATTACCAAATTCCAACCTTTGGATCTCTTGGATGAGGGATCCATTTATAGATATTTGCAGCTGGGTGAGTCAGCTTCTGGGATTTTGATTAGTGTCATCTCTCTGATAGTTATTGGTTCCACTTGGAGATTTCATGATCTCTTACTCATCGTTGGGCGAACTTAGAGAGGCAAGTGTCAAATGAGCAGTTTCTAGAAGATTCTTTAGGTTTCCACCTAGCAAACTGCTTGTGCCATTTGTCTGCTCTCGCTCATCACACCCTATAGAAGGGTTTTCCAGTATGAATTTCAATTTTTGCATGTGGCAGGTGAGATGCATCGCACCTTTAGCACTGGGCAGTCTGTATGGTCTTCCTTTGACCAGTTCTGAGTAGCTTTTCATGGAGAACTTCTGGGAGATGATGTAATCAGCTGACCTTGCTCCTTTAGGGTATGAAAAAACACTTTTAGGGACATAGAAGCCCTTGGTTTATGGAAATATGTGATTGGGGTTGCAGTGCCCAAATATGTCTATAACAGTTGCCCCCTAAAGCATGAGGTCGTAAATCCTTTTTGATGTCGGGTGAAATGCTTTATAGTGAGGATTCGAGGTTTTTCGCACTAGAAGGTGACCTATAATAAGATACAATATAATACATTATCTTCATAATATTTTCATGATCTAGGTGAGGTGGGAATTCCCATGCTCAGCTTGATAAATTCATTTTCATGTACATAGGACAGACAACCATCTGTGTGCATACTGATGATTCTGGTAGAGCCATCATCCCTTAGTTTGGATGATTATCTGTGCAACAATGATGTACATTTGATGTCTTTATTTTCCTGACTATATTGCAGCCCCGATGGATGAAACTAGATCCGGGGTCTTCAAAACTCTTTCAATCTTCGCCCGAAAGTACAATTTGATCCATGTGAAAAGATGTTCTGATGTCGAACATGGAAGGACATCACCTGATTACCAGCCAATCGTGTAAGATGTTAACAGATGCGAGGGGAATCACCGATGATGATGATGACACTCAAGGTACTGCAGTACAATTCACGTGGTGTGAATACATGAGTTGATGTCGAACATCACGCAAAATCTTTCGATCGAAGGCCATTAGTGTAAACCTGTTGCCGGAAGTGAGAAACTTGCAATTGAGGCATGCAAGCTTCAAAGTACTGAAAGGGTTGTTCCTAGGTCGACTTCTTGGATAATGAGCTGATGTCGACAAGAAGTGACCCATCGTAAGAGGGCCTTAATGAATCCCACATCTACGACATGAAACGGAGCAAATGATTTTGTAGAGGTGAAAACGATCTGGTGATACAAGGTTCAGGGTGGCGGTCATGAAAGAATGAAGCGTGAAGGTATTGTAGCGGATGAGACACAAGTTGGGTAGGTGAATCCTCTGAGCAACTTCCCTTGAACAAATCGGCGACACTGAAATAGATTGGTAGCATTAACCCCAAAAAGTGGATGGTCCGGTGGACCAATGGTGATATGACCGGTGAACGGAATAACCCAACCCAACTAAATCATGGTGATGGAGGGAAAGTGTCATGTTCAAGACCAACCTGCTACCAATAAAGTTTCTTCAAGTTTTCTTCCCAATTTTCCCCAGTCATTTCTGACCAGTCACTCTTTATTTTTGTCAAGCTTGAGGAGGATAGCATATGCTTGTTCTATAATTTTCCCTTCGAGCAAACCCGTCGCTATGTTTTAACGAGTCTAGTGACAATGAAACTCGTTCTTGTCTAAATGGACAAGTTTGTCGCTATCGTTTTTACGAGTTTAACGACAAGGATAACTCGGTTCTTTTCAATTTTTAGAGAGTCTGAAAAGAGACAGAAGGAAGACTCCAATATTCCTTTTTCGTAATATAATCCCTTAAGTTCGAAAAAGTATAAAACAATGTGAAAGGGATGACTTTTCGATAGTTTTAACGAGTCGAACAAGACAAATGCTCAATCTTTTTGTGTAATAATCCCTCAGGTCCAAAAATATTAAAATCTAAAGGAGGGATAACACTTCCAATCTGTTTAACGAGCTGGAGAGGCCAATCGCTCGACAATCTTTTCATATTTTATGAGTCAGATGACAAGAGCTTAAAGGAGACTCGTTTTTTGAGGAAAGAGTGATGTTTTCAGATAGCAACTGGTTCCAGGTAAGGTTTGGAACTTTTCAATCACGGCAGTGTAAAAAGGTGGCTAATAGGATCACTCGTCACAGCTGTTCCTCAAAAAGGGGTAAACAATCAAATGGAGGTGAATGATTGGCAACAACAGATTGGAGGTGATGGTAAGAACACGACCAAGGCTCAAAGGATGATGATAATGCATTCACAATGGTTATTTACCGGGGGTGGGTTCATTTTTTAATGAGCTTAAACTCTGGTGGAACATATGCTCATTGCTAGGTTTAATTTTTAACGAGCTTGAACTTCACGTAAAATTGCTCGTGCCAGTTTTATAATAAGGATGTCTCATCGATAGGTTCATTTTTTAGGGAGATTGCACCATTCGAAATTATGCTCCGACTCCTTTTATTATGTAAGCTAGGAACGATCAATCCTACGATTTTAAAAGGTCAAGAACCTACAAACTAAGAAAATAAATGGTCGCTTTTCACTTTCACGCAAAAAGTTTGCATGCCCCCAGGTATAGCGAAGTAGAGTTTCCAAGGTTACCCCTCAATTTGCAGACAAACACTCGTTCTATCGAGAAAGGCCTACCTTTTCAGGTTACCCTTCAATTTGCAAACAAAACATTTGTTCTATTAAGAAAGGCCTACCTTCTAACAGAGGTATCTTATTCCGGTCTAATCCCATTTTCCTAAACGGACGTGTGTGTCAGACCAGTCATATATCCTCTGTGGAAACCTACCCTATACCTGAAGTTTTCCTGTCGAAGCAGGCCAGGGTGCATGCCCCCTAGGTTTCAGCCTTTACCACCGAATCACTCGCGCTCATCAGGTGGATGGACTGGATATTGACGAGACATTCCTTGTGCAAAAATACCTGTCAGGGATGGCATTTGACTATTAGCTATGTGTGAACCAGGGAATGAAAGCTGGTCTACGAGCTGGACCACTCTGCCTTCATGCGGAAAACACATTACTCAAAAGAGTGAGGAGACAATGGCTCCCATGCTATAAATGTAGTCATGCCCAAGGAGTAGATTGTAATCTAAAGGTCCTTGGACTACCATTACGTTCAGATAAACAGTTTTCCTTCTCAAAGTTATAGGTAAACTTGGAAGGATCCCTAACGGCCGACTGGTTCCTTTATCGAAGCCTGTCAAATATCGCATCTCAGGCAAAAGCGATGGCGAACCAAGCGCTTTCCAAGCAGTTGAGGAAAGGATACTCACAGAAGCCCCTTCATCTATGATGGTACCAACCATGACCATTTTGTAAGTTTGCACTATGATTCGAAATGGTACATTAGATGGTAAACGGGGTCTGCCTAGTAGATTCCAATCGAAGGAAACGACTAGGTTGCTTGGAGGTGGGACCAAATAAACAACTGGATACAACTCTGATGAATTTCCTTCCTGCAGTAAAGGAATGGGCAGATTGCCCCCATGTTCATCGGAGTCTGTGTTTACGAAAAGAATTTGAACGGTGTTGTTCTCATTCTCTTCGGTGACTGTATCATCTGAAGGTAAATCTTCTGAAGTCAAGATGGGGTCGACTACCATCTTGACCTGTTGACTTTGGTCCGATGTGGACTCAGAGGGTTTATCTTCAATGATAGATGCTTCGACCGACTCCAAAGGTGGGTCAGTCGGATTTTCAACTAGCAATGGATTCGGCAAGAGTTTCTTGTACCCAGGAGGGAGTCGCTGCGGTGACACAGGACGATTATCCAAGACTCTTTTAGCTTCATCCAGGAAGGGACAATGGTGGAGGGCATGATCGCCTTCACACAGTTGTCAGGGAAATTTAGATTTTCCTTTTTTTCCGGTGACTTCACTTTCACTAGTTGATGGTGTACTTTCAACATGATCGTCAGAGGTTGACGACACCGGATTGTGCAAGCGGGGAGACCAGTCCCTTAGGATCCGTGGGATGCAAGGACAATCTTGGTGATAGTGGTCTCCTTTGCAGATGACACATGGAGATTTAGGTTTGGACAATGCAGTGTGTGGATTTTCGCTAGACGATGCACGGTTGCCCCTTTTTTCCTTTGGCTCCTTCTTCTTCTCCTTCCCCTTCTTCTTCTTCTCAATTACTTGGTTTTTAGTTTTATATTTACCAAGCGAAGAGGAAGAAGGAGAGGGAGAGACAAACGAAGTAGAACGTTGGGGGGAACTCTGGTATCATCTAGTTGCTTATTCGATTGTTTAGGAATCATAGTGCTTTGAACGATAGAGGTCGAGACAAGCCATACCGATAGGCCAATTGTCAGCCCTGGAAGGGACAATGTGGCCATATGAGGTGCACCAACATCTCCCCAAGAGGAGAAAAGACTAGGACTTCCCCCAAGGGGAAATCCTTGGTTGGTGGACTCCATTTTCTAAACCTAAGACCAATGAGGGAATAGTGACGTTATTCTGATTAAAATAAATTTTAGATGCTTTGACACAACTTGCTTTTTCAATTTTTAAGAGTCGAGAAAAAGCTAAAGATGACTCTAGTCGCCTTCAATTTTTAATGATCCTGAAGTGACAAGTGCTCAGATGGACCTTTTCCTTTAAGGAGTCTGAAAAGGAATGAAAGAGACTGCTTTGGAAATATAGATAGAAGGATTACCAAACCAATCACAAAACTGCAGAATACTTTTTACAGTACAGCAGTCAATCTTCCCAAATGCTGTGTTCAATGCATTGTGACCGATAGGGTGGTAGACACAACTTCCTAAGGATAAAGGATATAGCCTATTGTGGTCTCCTAATATATACTCGACGGTACATGGGAGCACAAGTCCGTACTGGCACTTGTCATCTCAAAGAGGAGGAATCACCCAACCTACGATGAAAGCGACAGTTACTAGGCTTTATGATGCCGGAATACGTCTCTAGCCTAGACTTCTAGATGTTGTGCGTTAGGTTCCAAAGCGTTTTTATGTTCATTAAATTTATCTTACAGCTGATCTTTCTTAAGAAATTTGCCTTTCAGTTTCACCGCGTGATGTAGATATACAATTCCTAAAATGAAATCTAAGATGATAAACAGTCGTGTAATCTTCTTTTTGCAATGAAAATCCTAGCTACTAAGGAAAGAGAAATGAAATCCTTTCAACATAGAGCAGAGAGCACACACTGGATGCACTGTCCTAAATCAAAATCAACAAGCAGTCTAAATGCAAATGCACATGCAATGTATTTGTTTTCCTCTTTCTTAATGTGTGAATGACAAAAGGAATGCTAAATACAAACTTGAATTATCTCTTCTTTCAAAACGACAGTACTAACGATTTTCTTTTCAAAAAACGACAGGAAGGCAAGACGACACTTTGCGATTTTGAATTGAAAACTGCTTTCGACACTTGAAATACTACTAATTCAGATCAAATACAAGAGTAACAGTACAATCGACTATCAAGAATAGTAGGATTCTTTTCTTTGACTGAAAACGACACTTGCAACACTTCCAAATCAAAAGACGACAGTTCGATTAAGCTACTATTTTGTAAAAGAGAACTGTAAATGGTGCACAATACATAAAAACATTCACAATTATTTGTATAATAGAGGTTGGATGCTACAGAGAAGGGGGTTTCAACAGTGGTCTATTGATCATAGACAACAAAAATCCTGAATAAAACTGAAGACAGTGAAGAAAAAAATAAAATCTGGAGGCAGATCTAGTCTTGTCTGATCATCGCACCTGTAACACAGGGAAACAGGGATGCATCCCACCTACTGCACACGAGAGGTGCGATGCATCCAGATTTAGAAAATGTCCCAACTTGTTGCCTATGGTTTTCAAAGGTTCTGGCAACCAATAATCCAGAGGAAGGGAATATAGTCTAATCCAAACCGGTACTGAAGTGAATGTTTCACGTTCCGGGACAAAGTTCATCATCTATGGCCGCATGTAGAGTCCTGCCGCAGCATAGAAAATGGGCCCCCCTTCAAACACTCTATCTTTGTCTTCTAGGCTTGCAAACTCTACTGTGAAAAAACCCTTAGAACCCAAATGCAAATGTATTTCCCCCTTTGGCTTCCAATGGCTCCTTATCCGGACATGTAAAGCCCTTTCTGTCGGCCATAGCCCCATGAACTTGCATATGATTGCGTGCTCCGTCATATGATCTCTATGAGCTTGTATCGTTGGGTCGCTTAATACGACCCGAGGAATAATGCCTGACTTGGGCTTGCAGACTCCCATGGTCTTTCTGGAAGCCAGCTTTTCACTACTGCCTCCAATCTCCTTTTCTTTTCTCGTTTCCTATTGATCCCTTTCATGATCCTGATCTCCACTTCTTCTAGATGTCCCCTGACTTCTAGTTTCTTAGATCTTGTCCAGTGGTTTTTTGAAACGTTTCTTTCCCGCGTTCTAACTTCCTCCTATGACTGCCTGGCTATAGGAGGGAGCAACACTCCCCCCTGCACTCCCCTCCATGGTACCTTGAATCCAAAACCCTGTCTTCGACTCCAACCCTAGCTTCTCCCCTTTGAATGTTCCCTTGAGTGTTTCTATTTTTCAGCCATGTTATTAATGGGTTGTGAAGGATTTTCTCCTTCTGCAAGCTCCTCAGAGATCCTCGCTTGCTCACATAAAAAGGCCTCAATATCTCCTATGGATAGGGTATGAGGATCACAATCAACAAAACAAGGCTATTTTCTTATGGAAGTGAGGTTTTTTTTATAATAACTTTCATGTGTTATCCCTAACTCTTTGAGGCATAAAGAAATAAATGTACTTTCCTTTTTTGTAAAAAAAAAATTGAATGAAAAATGCTAATGCGATGCAATTTTATATTTTTGGAATGAAGAATGCCTAATGCATATTTTTTTTTTTTTGCATAAAATGAAATGAATGAAAGAGTAAATAAACTAGGGAAGAACTCATTGCAAGGCTTTGACACCTCCTCGGAAACGATGCCAAAAAGTAACGACCTTCAACATTACAACAAGAATACCTCAACTCCCAAGGGCCTCAACTTTAATTGTCAACCCAGGGTTTGTAAAAATTTAAGAGGTGTCGACACTATGTGTTCAACATGTAATTATCTTTGTTTATTTCTACAAAAACACTGAGATGAGATCTACTTACAGAGAGACCACTCTAATTGTCGTATGCTACAAGCAAGATTCAAAACTGCAGGAAATTAAGGGAAATAAGAAAATCTATGCTATTTGCATGAAAAAGAAGCAAACCATCTTAACTATGATGGAATAAAAGAATATATATTCTACTATTTGGAGAAATAAAACTTACAACTAAAATAAAGCATGTGAATATCAAACCCTAATTTTATAGAAAAAAGGACAAACTCTACAACAAACTATGTCAAAGAATCTACTTGGTCTCTTGGCTTCTAAATTTCATCTTTAGGGTTCCAAGGATGTTGTAACACATCAAAGAAGATTAACCATGAGATGGATGCAAGTTTAGATGAGTTTTGTATGCAAAATATAAATTGTTAGAGGAGTCCATGTTTTGCTACAAGAGACAATCCAGCAGGTAGGAAAATGTGCTAAGGATGTGATTTGAAGGAAAAATGAGCTAAGGGGAAGCTAAGAAATGATCAACAATGTATGTCCATGTATTCATGTCAATGATAGAAGGATTTATTCAGGAAATTGGTGACAATAGAGTCTCTTGTAGCTTTGTAAAACAAGGACTCTACGATTATAGAACACATAGATTATAAACAACCATTAGAGATCAGCTACCAAATTGAACTCAATGCATGAAAAGAGATGCTAAACAAGAAACATAACACTGCAAAATCTGGAATATAGTACTCAACCATTGTGTAAGGAAAAATTGTTCAAAAATAAAGTAATTAACCCTGTTAGCTTTGTTGTGCAAAGGCATTAAAAATGGATTCAAACACTCTCAAAGGTTGCAATTACACTTATGAATATGCCAAAGGATCCATGGTTGCTGTTCAAATTCTCAAATTATGGTTAAAATTCTTCCACCGATCGAAAAAATTGCAAGGGAAAAGCCCTTTGGGGGGCAGAAATACACTATCGGGAGGCGGAAATACCCCAAAAACCATGTAAAAATAAAAGTTACAGGCTTAAGGATCCGCTTTAATCTTAGCCGTTGGATCTGGCCGATCAATGGTCTAGATCGTGTCGACATATCGCATGTTGGGGGGAGGCAGTGGCAGTGACAAAGGAGACCTTGCCGATGAGCAATCGTCGATATCGCATCGGCGTATCATATCGGCACTTTTAAAAAGAGGCAATGGAGATGGTGATCGGCGATTTTGTGAGGGCCGTCGATCGCGTATCCGGATCAACTACCGAGATCACGTCGGCATTTCACTATCGGGGTTGCCAAAGGGACAGAGCCTTCACATATGATATGCTTCCGACCCGATAAGCCGGACCCGATGGCGTTATAAGTTGTTTCTAATAGATTATCGGGTCTGCAGCGATTGGGGCACAAGACATCTCCGATGAGCGATCACCGATATCGCATCAGCGAGTTGTAATGAAGGACTTACAAAAGGGGCTTTTATATTTCGCCGATGAGAGATCGTCGATATCGCATCGGTGTTTCCAATGGAGCATGGCCTTTTGCATATATATGAGCCGGACCCGACGGCAGTGTTAATTCCTTCTGATAGATTATTGGGTCCACGGAAATATCGCTATCGGTGCTTTCAAAGGGGCGGGATTTAACATGAGTTATGTTGCGATGCGATGGGCCGGACCCGACAGCCATACAATACTCCATTTCATATTATTTCGGGTCCGTGCCCTTCGCGTTTTTAATGTTTTTTATGTATTTTCTTTGTATAAAGAAATTACAAAGGAGGTCTTGGGCAGGTGCCGATTGTGATGAAGTTCGGACCCGATATTTTATGAATCACTTCTTATAAAATTTCAAATCCGTGCTTAAGCCATTTTCAATGGTTTTGGGCGCATTTTCTGTGTATAAGGAAATATAAAGAAACAGAGGATTGGCTGGTTAAGATATGCATTGCAACCCGAAAGGCGGACCCGATAGTTGTATGAACCATGCATGCACCTCTTAAAAGTCAAAGTTGAAGCAATGATGGGCGGGAATGAACAGTTTGGGCAGCGTTTCACTGTTTATAAGCAAAACAGTCATAATGGAGCCATTCTTAATGTTCAACTGTTGCAATTAATCAGCAGTATGGACGAGAAGGAAGCAGGACACCGTTTATTAGATCAGTGCATTCAATGGTTATGGCTCCTTTGGTATTTCACGCCACCTGCTCAAAGGAGGACTGCAGAGCAACAGAGGGGTCAAATCCATTTACAGCACAGCCAGATTTGTACCATAGGCCCACTCATGAATGTAAATGTGGTTGGTGGCCATTTATGGGCTCCTCCACGCATAGCTAACAGGGAGATTGTGTAATGAGACACCATATATACTGAAAAAACAGATGTAGTGGGATTGATGAGTGTTTGATGAATGAGAGCTTATTGTAGCCTTTTAACTTCTGGAGACTGTTAATACTAGGAGACCTGCAGCTTCTGGTCTTGATTTCCACTAATACAAGCTTCTTTTGCTATCACATGCTCGCTTTTCACTTCTTCTATGTTCTAGGCTCTGCCATGCTTTGCATTTAGTTGATGTGCTGTGAATATTTGGCATTTGATGGGCTGTCATCCCACCTCTATGTTAAAATTTAGTGGTTCATTGAAAATTGCTTGCAGGTTGCTGTTGTTCTAATACCAGAGAGCTGTCATCCTCGTTGTATATGGAATAGTAGTCTTGCAGACCTTCTAACTGGTTGCATCTGGCCATCACAGAGCCTTGTGCATCTGCTGGTGCAATCAGTCTTCTCCATCATCACTTTTACTTTAAGCTGTGAGTAGTTGGTGGTTGAAAGCCTTGTAGTGTGGGGGTCTTCACCCATGTTTGGGGATAGTCATAGTAGGAGTGGTTATCTGGCTTAAAGGTGCTGCACATATTCCATTTATCCACATTTGATCCAACAAAACTGTTGAATTTTTAATGTTCCTGAGCATCACTAATATACAACCTAGGTGAGTTTCTTGGGGTGATAACAAACCCTACATAAAAACAATACTCTAGAATAAAATTTGCAGCAATGAAGAGGTGCATAAAAGATAATAACAAATAAGGGGCCTTATGCAACTGAGGTGTGCCCTAACCCAAGGAATCTCATATCCTTGAAGGAGAAACAATCTAAGAACCAAAGATGTTTTTCATTAACTAGAAAATTACTTGTACATAAAAAGTTGCAGTACTAAAAAACTCCTAAGCTCTTAAGCTCCTACTACTTCCTCTACCTCAATTACTGATAGCTTCTAACTACCTAATGGGTTACTCGAGCCTTCTATTCATTGGGGGGATTTTGAGGTCTAAAATGGGCCTCCTAAGGAAATTATAAAATAATAGTGGAAATAATAAAATAATATTAGATTACAACATCAAATTTTAGAGGGAAAAAAGAAAAAACTATTTTTTCAACTCGTATTTTCAACTTATATCCTTATGGGTTTACTCAAATTTCGAGCGGAAACACTCATTTGGATGAAAAATTTGATTCCTCATCCAAGGAGTACCCATGTTGCATACTTTCGATCGACCCCACTGCACGAAAAATGAAAAATATATGAAAAATGTGATTGCAATCATTTTTTTTCATTTATTTCTCATTTTTCGTGTAGCAGAGTCCATGAAAAGTATGCAACATGGGTACTCATTGGATGAGGAATTAAATTCTGCATCCAATGAGTGCCCCCTCTCAAAATTTGAGTAAAACCTCAGGGAGATAAATTGAAAATACGAGTTGAAAAAGTAGTTTTATTATAGCAAGAAAAGGCTTCATTTGACTTGTGCCTTAATCAAATGGATAATTCGAATTTCCACTTCGGCAAGATGACTTGGCAAATAGTTAGCAGGAGTATCATGGAAAAATCACTCAATTAAGTTAGTCAATTCAAGTTGATGGGATAGAAGTAAAGTTATGTGCAAGTTGGTGGATAAGATCTAGCTACCTAGAGGTGTTATCTTTAGTGAAAGTCAATTATCTGAGCTCTAGTCTAGAATAAAGTCAATATGAGTTCAATTGAGTAGGTTTAACTGTTGTTAACTCATTGATCTCTCAATTAACTAGTCAATTTACTAAAAATAACCATAGTCATGCATGCAATTCGAATTTCCTAGTAAAGTGGAGGAAAAAGGCATAATTGTAATCATTATTGTATACTAGTGAGTGTATAGAGTTTGCATGTGGTAGGTGAGCCATTTCTCTTGGGATTTTCTTAAGGAAATAAGAGCTTCCTTATTCTTTAGGAGAAAGAATTGCGCAAGGAAATAGGAGGAAGCAAGAGGAATATTTTGGCTAAGTATTTGCCAGAGCAGACTTAGTAGGAGATCAGTATTGCAGTGCAAGTTGAGCTTCAACATTGAAGTTGTTATTGTAATAGATCATTGTTCTCGTCTGATATAATACAAATAGAGGAGGTTTTTTTCCAAGTTGGGTTCCCCAGCAAAAACTATGTTCATTGTGATTGAATGATTTCATGTGTTTCTATTGTATGTTTTCCCCTCCACAGATTGAGTAGAAGAAATTTGTGTCTATTGTTTTCATTTTGAATTCATTAGTAGCTACAAATTTTGAGTTATTTCTACATGGAATTATTGGCTATGTATGGCTAAGTGTTATGTTGTTGGATGTTTTAAGATTTAAATAGAAACAAGTGTGAGGTGTAGTTTGGACTCACATAGTTTCATATTGGGAAGACCAATGAGTCCAAATGAGTTGTAGTGGTACTTGATCAATAGTGATGGGAAACTTGGTTGCACCAAGCTAGTCTTAGACACATGATAGGAGACAACCAAGCTAATAACCTTGCCATATCTAAATGACCATGTCCAATTGAGGAAGTTAGTGAATTGATTGGATGTTGTTTATGCTTTGGATAACTCTTTGTACAATACTCTTCAAAGAAGGTGACATGGTTGAATGAGTTGAGGACTCCTACCAAAGATGGGTCGAATGTTTTAGAGAATAAGATGCAAGAGCCACATTCACTATAGGATTTGAAAATGGTGGGATCGTGCCAAGGATTGTCGACAAGTGCAACCAAGGAGAGATACGCAAAACACAATGAGAATAACACATAGAAATATTAATAATAGGTTACAGTGATAATAGAGTTACCGGTGTGCTTACAAAGAGAGGTAAGCAATTTAGTGCTTCCACTTCTCACAAAATTATTATGTGAAGAATAGTATGTGGTAGGGAAAGATGACATGGTTGGTGGAATTAGCGGAGGACCAAGCAACACCAAGCAACTAATATAGGGTCTAGATGAGATAGTTTAAGATTAGTGATCTTAGGATAGTGTGGTTAGATGAGAAGGTGCTCAGCTCCATTCATATTGAATGGTTGTAGAAATAACGCAACCAAAGAAGAGAAGTAAATACGTTGCATGTTTATTTTGCAAGAAAAACTGATTTGTGTAGGAATTTACAAGGTAAGTTCCTCAAATAGAACACCAAAGGACACCACTCACAAACAGATCACAGATCAATACACCAGTATTTTTGATGTGGTTAAAACCCTCAAAGAGGGAAACAATCCACGGCCTAAGCCAACGCGACCACTTTAGGCAATTTATTAATAAAATAATGAAAATTTACATAAGCTTCTCTTGTGAACGGTTACCCTACAAATGACCCTCCATGCTCTTTAAATAGAGTTCATGGACCAATCGGGTGTTAAGCCACAGATCAAGTGTCGGTAATACCGAGGAGAGAACAAACCATCGGATCACTACATATCATGACCGTTGGATTGTAAGTTACAAAAGTACATAGTAAAGAAACACACTTTACCTAACTCTAAACTAGACCAAGTTATACTTAACTATTTCCTATGTGTCAGAATATCCTAACATCCCCCCTTAAGAACAACTTGGGATAGGATTGAAGGATGTACAAATATGACACAATAGGAGAAGGAAGGAGGCATTAGAGCCTATCCCCCCTTACTGACAACTTCCTGAAATCCAACCATAAATCGAAGTTTAGTAAACTTCCCCTCTATGAGAGCCTTTGTAAAGATGTCTGTAACTTGATCATCTATTGAACAATATTGCACTTCAAGAACATGGTCATGAATGAGATTTCCGATGAAGTGCATGTGCAGTTCAATGTGTTTGTTGCACTGATGTTGGATTGGATCTTTGCATAGTTGAATGGCACTTTGATTATCACACCAAAGTGTAGTCGGATGCTGCTGTTGAAAGCCAAACTTTGACAGGATCTGATGAAGCCACAGGGATTCCTTACTAGCTTCGACGGCACCACGATACTCTACTTCTGCTGAAGAAAGAGAAATGGCACTTTGTTTCTTGCAAGCCCATGTAATAGGTCCTGAACCAAGAGTGAACACATAACCTGCAGTAGACTTCCGATCATTAAGGTCACGCCCAATCAGAATCAGTGAAACCAACCAATAGAGGAGATGCTTCTACACTGTAACGAATTCTAAACTAAATTGTACCTCGAACATAACAAAGTATTCTTTTAGCTTCTTTCCAATGACTTTCATGTGGGTTTTGCGTAAACCGAGCAATAAGGCCAACAACAAAGGAAAGGTCAAGACGAGTATGGGTCAAATACAAAATTTTTCCTACAAGTTGATAGTATAAGGTAGCATCAACTTCAGGGGAAGTACAAGTGACTGAAAGTTTGGTTTTAGACTGAAAAGGAGAAGGGGCTGGCTTACAGTCTTCCATGTGAAAATGGCGTAGAAGATCACAGGCATCCTTGGACTGGGAAAGGGAAATACCTTCCTTGGATTGCAAGACTTGAAGACCAAGAAAATAATGCAAGTGTCCTAAGGCTGTCATTTCAAACTTCTTTTTAAGGCTAGACTTCACATGGTTTATAAGGTTGGGATCACAACTAGTAAGGATAAGATCATCAACATAAAGAACAAGAATGATAAGAGACTTTCCCACTTTCTTGGTGTAGATAGTATTGTCAGAATGACACCTAGAAATGCTAGTTTCTAAAAGAAAGCTATCCATTTTTGCATACCAAGCCTGAGGGGCTTGCTTGAGACCATAAAGGGATTTCTTAAGCCGACATACAAGACTGGAGTCTGTTTGTATAAAGCTAGTAGGTTGTTCCATAAATATTTCTTCATGCAAGTCCCCATGCAAGAAGGCAGATTTAACATCCATCTGATCGACTTCCCATTTGAAAGAGGCAGCAAGGGAAAGAACAAGGCGGATAGAGTTCATTTTGGCAACAAGGGAGAAGGTTTCCGTATAGTCAATACCTTCAACTTGTGAAAAACCCTTAGCAACAAGACGAGTTTTATGTTTATCAACTTTTCCATCTGGTCCATACTTGGTTATGTAAACCCATTTACATCTAACAAGTTTTCGTCCCTTTGGAAGAGGAACAAAATCCCATGTATCATTTGCCAATAATGAACGATATTCTTCATTCATAGCTGCGTCCCAATCTGGATGGCTTGAAGCTTCTGCAAAGGTGTCAGGATCATAATTCGTTGAAGCTTGAGCTAGTAAAGAAGAGGCTCTTTCAAATTGAGAACGTGTACGTCGTTGATCTGTAGGATCACCGGAAAGATCACCTGCTGCATCCCGAGTAGCACAGACCCAGTTTGGAAGCTGAGGAGCTGAAGGAGGATCCAAAGAAGGTGGGGGAGGATTTTCATCCTCGCTGTCATGATTTGAAGAAGAAATATTTTCAGAAGTAGAAGGGATAGAGAGAGGTGGCACATCGGCCGAACTAGGCTCGTAGGCCGATATATTTTCAGCAATCTTTACATCTCTTCTAATGATAACATTTTTGGACTTAAGTGGAATAAGTTTATATCCTTTGACATCTTCAGAATATCCAACAAAAATACATTTTTCACTCTTAGATTCTAAAGCTTTATGTTTCTCAACTGGAATATGGGTCCATGCTTCACTTTCAAAAACACGAAAGTGACTTACATCTAGATTAATTGAGCTCCATGCTTCTTCTGGAGTGATATTCTTTAAAACCTTAGTAGGAGTGTGATTTACTATGTAATTTGCACAGTTAATTGCTTCTACCCAAAAATTAAGACTAAGTCCTTTAGATTGAAGCATACAATTAGCCATTTCCTTTAAGGTGCGGTTTTTCCTTTCAGCTACACCATTTTGTTGTGGAGTATATGGAATGGTATGTTGCATTTGAATTCCATTCTCAGTGCAAAAGTTGATGAATTTGTTGTTAACATATTCTCCACCATTATCAGATCTTAGCTTAAGAATTTGATGTCCAGATTGTTTTTCAACAAAGGCCTTAAAGGCCAAGAACATGTTAAATTCTTCACTCTTGAGTTTTAAGAAGTATACCCTAGCACGTTTGGAGAAATCATCAATGAAAGTTAATAAATACTTGTAGCCAGAGAATGAAACAACTAGAAGTGGACCACATAAATCACTATGCATAAGTTGTAAAGGGGCTGAGGCGTGCGAAGAGGCACATTTTTCAAAACTATCCTGATGATGTTTTCCGAGTACACATCTGGAATAAACACCATCTCTGCAAGATACCATTCGAAGACCTGTCACCATATTTTCTTTACATAGATTCTGAAGGGAGCGATAGTTTAAGTGACCAAATCACTCATGCCAGAGTTTTCTCACTTCATCATTATGAGCAAAAAATACCAAGGGAAGATTTGATGACCCAAAGTTGTTAAACTTATACAACCTTGTAGAATCGTCAGCAATGCTAGTAGCTAAAATATGTCTAGGATCTCTTAGGTCCTTAATTACAACATCGTGAGGTGAAAATTCAACGATTTTACCTTCACCTGAATGAGTTATTTTATATACAGATAGAAGGTTGCAGGATAAGGTTGGAACACATAATACATCATTAAATTGACCATTGTCTAAATGAACAATTTCAATCCCTACAACACTAAGAGATCTATCATCACCAACATATATATTTTTGGTGTTACAATCATTTAAAGAAGAAAACATGGCTTTATTTTTGGCCATGTGATAAGAAGCTCCAGAATCAATGAGCCACTCATGAGAATGAGAAGAAGAAGATACATTTAGTGCATAACCAGACCGAGATGCTTGACAGCCACATGCAAAAAGTGTTATTCCTAAAGATGAAGTTGAAGTACAAGAGTGCTCCAAATGGATGTTATGCTTCTTCATTGTTGCTTCCAAGGCTTCCATCTTTTTAAAGAATTTGGATTCTAAGTGACCATATCGATTACAAAAGTGGCAATGTCTATTAGTCTTTTTCCTTTTGTTTTTATTTGCCTTATCATTTTGTTGAAATGATTTTTCATTTTGAGGCTGAAATTGCTTAGGACCCTTGTTTGGTTTAGGACCATTCTTTTTAGGATACTACTTCTTAGGATTCTTTGAATTTGGTTGCTGCTGGGCGGTTAAGGCTTTCGTAGAAGAGTTTCCAAGATTAAGAAGAGCAAGATATAAGAGTTTTACTTGTTCTCTTATTAAAAAATCACAGAAGGCATCAAAAGAGGGGGACTTGTAGTCTTGTCCTTGAGAAATAAAGGATTCTCTAGTAGAATGGAAGGTGGAAACAAACATAGAGTATGCTAGTCCCAACTTAGTAAGAATGGAATAGATAAGGCTACCATCTTCTTTCTTAACCTTAACACCTTCCAAGAGAAGTCTAAGGGTCTTGAACTTGGACAAAAAATCTTCAATGGAAGAAAAATTATTGAGGTCCAATGTAAGCAACTCATTTTCGAGTTGATGGGCTCTAATTTCATTTTTAATTCCAAAAACTTTAGTGAGTTGTTTGATTGCTTCATTAGGAGTATCAAGTTCTGTGATATGGAATCTAAAGTCTGGAGAAATAGACATCCCTATCAACCCACGCGCTTGATCTTCCCTATTTTCCCATTTGGATGCCTTATCTTCATCTTGAGGTTTGGTTTTTTAGCCTGAGGCTATTCTATAAAGACCTTTACTTCTAAGTAAATCCACAATGTAGGACCACCATTGGAAGTAGTTGGTGCTGTCAAGAATAACTTGGCATGGACTTTCCATTTTAACAGAAACTAAAGCTGTAGATGCTGAAACTAAGTGTTCCAATGGAAATATCTCGAAAAATTAGGCTGATTCAAAAAAACGGCTCTGAAAACGGCTTCCAGATGAAGAAGTTATGGCTTTTTGAAGAAAAGTTGTTGAAGATGCCGACAAAGTGCGTGAATGTGTGGAAATGAATGATAATGTTATATTAAAAAAAAATCTCCCCCCTTTCCAAACATAAATCTAATTAGCTCACTTTTAAAAAAATTATGTGACTCACTTTTATAAATAAGTGAAAGTCACTTTTACAATGGTATTTTATGAGCTACCCACTAAATTGTAACTTAAATAAAAGATAAAGAGACTTTAGAATTATAAGTGACTCACTTTTTATAATAGGTGAGAACACTTTTACATAAAGTAACTTTAAAACATAAGCTACATGTGCTTTTTGAAAAAGTAACTCAACAAAAAGAAAGACTTGAACCCAAGACCTCTATTCTCATAAAGTAACTTTGGACCAAGTGAGCTAGTTTATAAGGGTAGTCATTTTTGGAAAAGAGGAAGGGGGGTTTTTTTTGTTTTTAGTCACTGAAGCTTTGGAATGCGTGCTTACTTGAAAAATCTCTTCTTCTTTTTTGCCTACAAAACCCAACACAGACATACAAAAAGAAAAATAAAAAAACAAACCTTACGGCTTCAAGTTAGCTTTACCCAACGACAATATATTTTCCTCAATGTCTCTGATTTTTCGAGATCACACTAAGGCACAACGGAAAAGAGCATACGCATGAGAAAAATCCTTCCTTTCTGTTTCTAATTTTCCCAGATCGCACAGAGTCGCGGGGCAAAGAGCATACACATAAATGAAAGGTATAGATCCGGTAATAAAAAACAGAGAGCTAAATAAACCGAAATAAATAGAGAGATGAATAGCTAGAACTGCAAATAAAGATTGTATACCTCCAGATCTTAAAAATGACGTAGCTAGGGCTACCAGAAACCTTTTCACATGAAACGAAAGGGGTTCCTCACTAGAACAGATGCTCCTAACACAATAGAGTAGTCCTCTTGGCCCGAAAGCAGTCAAAAACAATAGATCTAGGAAATGACAACTAGATGTAGTTGTACCGGCTTCAGATTTGGATCACCAACGGATGCGGCCCTCAAATAGCTCTGATACCATGTAGGAATTTACAGGGTAAGTTCCTCAGACAGAACACCAAAGGACACCACTCACAAACATATCACAGATCAATACACCAGTATTCTTGACGTGGTTAAAACCCTCAAAGAGGGAAACAATCCATGGTCTGAACCAACGTGGCCACTTCAAGCAATTTATTAATAAAAGAATGAAAATTTACATAAGTTTCTCTCGTGAATGGTTACCCTACAAATGACCCTCCATGCTCTTTAAATAGAGATCATTGACCAATCGAGTGTTAAGCCACAAATCAAGTGTCGATAATACCGAGTAGAGAACGAACTGTTGGATCACTACATATCGTGACCGTCAGATTGTAAGTTACAAAAGTAAATAGTAAAGAAACACACTTTACCTAACTCTACACTAGACCAAGTTATACTTAACTATTTCCTATGTGTCAGAATATCCTAACAATTTGCAAAGAACTTCCCATGAAAAGATAGGTTGGTGTGGTTGGTTGAAAAAGACTATCTTGATCCGATCTTTACCAAGTGAGGAATTGCAGTTTAAATGGAGATAGTTCTAGCTTAGAGATTTTCAAGGAATTGTTATTGAAGGCTATGGATGGTTTTGTGTATAAGGATAAACAACCTTGGTAAAATGAGGATGTGTCAAGGCTTTGCTTCATAAATGTGACGTTGAAACAAATGAAGGTCATTATGTTGGTGGACACCAACGCAACTCACGATTTTAAGAGCAAGTGAACTATGGCGTCACTTCATTGTGAGCCAAAATATGATGCAATTTTGTACAAGTAGTCCATTCTAAGGAGAAACCAATGGAAAGGATAGTTTTTTCATCCTCTATTCAAATAGGAGATTGGTTTGGGAGCATAGATTTGATAGTGATTCCCTTAGATGATCATACATTGATCTTGGGACACGAATTCCTGGGAGATGCAAAAGCAGATCTATTGATCCACTGAGATTTTTTGTTGTTCTTGGGTTGAGCTAAGATAATCAACGTATAGATGGTGAGGAAGAGTAAATTTCGTTGGAAACCAAGGATTTTTGTGATCAAGATTATTGAGGGAATTCATTCAAATGAGAATAAACCTCATGAGGAAACAAAACAAAAAGGGAGAGAAGCAAAAATAACCTCTTTAAACATCATGGTAAAATAAGATCATAGACTGAAAAGTGTGGAAGGTTTGGTAAAATCCAGTATGGAGAGATTTGGATGATTGCAGGTTTAACAACACTCACAAGGAGGCGAAGCTGTGAAGGCCATAATATTTGGAAAAGTGACTACAATTTTACTCAAGTACAAAACCATTGCTTGGGTGTTTGAAGGTTTGACTTGGGTGAGTTCCAACATTTTTGGCCAAAATATAAATTTTAATTTCCACCAATGGAAGAGATGGTAAACCTACTATAAATGTATGTGCATATTTTTATTAGAGGAGGTGTATGCATTTAATTATTGTTGGTGATGCCATTGATGATTAGATGCAGTGGTAGTTTGATACTTAATTGCAAGAGGACTTTCACCAGTTGGATGAAAATTAAATCTTTCCCAATAATAAACCATTTGATCCAACCCCTTTGAACTTTATCTCTACAAAATGCTAATTTGGAAAAAGGGAAAAAAGACAACGGAGCACGGCCAACCTTGGGGAGTGTTGGCACTATTTTATTTTTGACCCATGTTATTGCATGCACTGTACTCAACAAAATCCATGTTGGGTACTATCCCTTGCGGCAACGCCTGCGAAATAGGGGAGGACTCACCCAAGACACCTATGGGGGTTTGCATTTTCTGCTAACTGAAGGGGAATGGGAATCCAACCTAGCCATTATCCTACCATATCCCAACCCAAGGTTACATGCATAACACCCTTCACACACTATTGATATCAAGCACGAATCATTCTCAACAACAAAAATTAAAAGAAAATGGGTGTGCCCATTATCCTTAGCAAACATTTATGTTCATTCAACCATTAATACCACAACTAAACCCTACACATAAAAAAAACTAACATGCCACCACAAAACACATATATATGGAAGTTCCAATATCATTATATTACCAAAAAGGGTGCCAATGGTATTAGATAAGCTCTTAATCCTCTCGGCTCACTGACCTAGTTCAACATTACATAGTTACAAAGTTATCAACCAATCATCCCAATGATTAGATGGCTAACTGACCAACCCATGGAGAGGAATAGAGCAATATAACATAACAACACTAAATGGAACGAAGCAAAACTGAACTAAAGACCATAACCCTAAATTAAAATAGTATTAAATTAATTAATTTCATATTTTATTCTATAAATTTGGACTTACTCTATATTTTAATATTTAGCCCATGTCCCCTTAGCATTTTAATTCATTTTAATATTATTATATTAATTCATTTCCTACTTTCATCTTTATTTTGACTTAATATAAATCTTGATATTTGACTCAAGTCCCCTTTAACATTCTTAAAATTCTTTTTCAAAACTAGTCGTTATTTCATAACCGTTAGAAATTTAAAAGGTCTCTACATTGATCTCTATATTTAATTAGGTGCCATGATCTAGATCCCCATCTTGTCCTGACGATGAACCACACTAGATTGTTCGAAACGCGTCGACAAAAAAAATTTCATGTGATTTTCACCAAAAGATAGCTCAACAACCTTAATGTTGTCAACTTCTACTAACTTATACAAGATTACATGCATACAATTACCATTATAACTACTTCTAGTTAAGCTTGTACTATGGGCAGTTAAACTGTTGTTTACCAAAATTGGAATTACTCAAAACATGGGTATTTGAAATTTGAATTTTGAGCAACTTCCTACCTAACTCCTTCTTTTCTTCTGTGTCGTTGAAAACTGCGTAGTTCTTCACTAGATGTTGTCGTTGCACGTTCATACATGTCTACACAATGTTCCAGCGCACCATTCCTACTTCCTTTGCCTACATGCAAACAACCAAATCTACTCCAAAACTTTCCTCCAACAAGCACCCAAAACACACCTGTGGTTCATCCCGAGCCACTTAGCCAATATTTATTGATAGGCATTTTGTCCTAATGGTATCCTTCAACGAAGTGAGGGCCTTAAGGGTTTCCTCAACTTCTTGTTCCATCTTAGTGAACTATGTTTGGATCTTCGTAGAATCTTGTAAAGGCATGTCCTCAAAGATTATGCATTTCACAACATCATCGAGGATAACGTTAATCTCTCGACAAGTTATGCTAGCAGTATTCATCAGACAAAGTGCTTCCTGTTGCAATCCCTCAACTTAGCGCTCAAGCTCCTACTGCGTAGTGTTTAATTTATTGATCTCTTGATTCAACTATAGCTTCTAGATTATAACAGTTGTGTGATCATTGAAAGGCAAGTGACTAAAACCAGGAAGAAGTTGCATCCTTCTTTCTTATGCAATTTGAACTTGGCAACCTAGGTCCTTAAATTCCGGATTTTGCACCATAATAGTCCAGAAGGCCACACATTCGGTGGAAAGAGGTTGAAATTGATTATGCAACTGCTTTAGTTTTGTATAACATGTAAATACTTTCTTAGCTTCCACACGACAATGTCATTCCTCCAAAGGTGTAAATGTTTGTCACTTTAACTCTTCGACTTGGGCTTTTAATGCTTGTCAATATTGGGAGCTTGGTTTTCTGCTTGGGTGCCTTCCTCTGGAGATTCAACCACAACTTGCGTATAAATTATTTCCACGACTGCCCTTAGTTCCATCTCCTTTGTCTATTTCCTTATGTTTTTCTTCAAGGAACTATGCTCTTTCATGTCGCCCAACTTCATTGGTTGTAGCACCTGCATGAATTCTAAAGTAGTAGCACTAGTGCACGTTTGTAATTAAACGACAATGCTATCTTGTAATAGATGTGAAGTATTTAAAGTTAACTAGGAAAAAATCAAATTAATGTGCATCGAACCTTTCACCTACTGCGACACTGCTTCCATAGGAAATTCTACCACCTTGGGAGGGATTTGGAGTGCTCGAATGTTATTGGAGGTAACAAAGGTATTCACCCATGGTTCTAGAATATCTAGCGCACTCTAGTTCACCAGCTGCTTGGATGGATTAGTAGTGGTGGGTTGCATAGGCGCTCCTCTATTGACCTCTACCAACTGTGTCAATTTCTCTAGCTTGTATAGAGTGTGTTGTTCATCCTGCTGCACCTTCTCGATAGTTGCCAGTGTCTATTCATTGAACCTACTCAATGCTTCCTTTTTCTTTTAATCAACCTACTCAACAACATGTTCTATATCATCCTCTAAGATGGACATCACTTAAAAGACCCGAGTGCCCTTTCACTTCATCCTGGCGCTGGATGTACCCTGCCCCACATTTATTGTGGTAGCTCTTTTTACTCTGGCGCTTGTTTTAGCTAACGGGGTTCTTGATTGTTCAGGCTCCTTATCCTAGCCTTTCTCTGAGTGACTTGGATTTTGTGTGGATGTCCCACCTTGTGGCTTCTGTTGTCCTTCCTGCTCAACACTACTTTCCAAACTCTCAATATCTTGCTCCTCTACTAACGACAACTTCCAACCATCCTCCCAAAGAGAGATATGTGCATGTACATCTTCATTAGTGAGCGAAAAATTGCACGCTTTCCACCGTTTATACGAATCCCTCTTAGCATGAATGTATAAATGGTGTGAATCAAACTTTAATCGCGCGATGCTCTCATACTTCTGAACCACTTCCATATAAATGTGCAGATTCCCTTTGATGGTCGGACAAATCATCCCATGATAAAGAAAGAAAGTAACATTAATGTTGATCTTGCACGTAGAAATCGTAGGGGCCCATAAATGTTGAAATCACACAACATCAATAGGGAGTTGTGTTTCTTTGACAGTTTGTAGGTCCACGAGCATCGCCCATTCATAAAGTGTGATTACAATAAGTAGTCAAGCTTAATGAAATTTTTCACCTGAGTCTTGCCCAACTTTGCAACCCACCACAAATTGATTGAGTAGGTATGTATCCCAATTCATTGTGACACCCTTCTCGCACTTACCGGCTGCCAAAATCTTTGTCCTTTATTTAGTCTCCTTCAACTTTGTTATGCACTAGGATGCAGAGTTAGGCTTGTGGAACTCCTTCATCATTGCTTGCTTAATGTCCTGCAATGACCTTGGTTGTGTATCTGAGCTTCTTCCATTTTCAGAAGGTTGTCTACTTTAATGTACTCAGCATAAACCTGTTCATATTACTCACAATATTGTTCTATCTGTTCATAAATCTGTTGCTCTGATTTTGTGATGGCTTCCTTATGCTTTTAAAACCTCTCCCAGTTATCATCTTTCTATACCATTCATAATGCATAATGAAGCGGGTAAAAGAACAAAATTTGTTGCTTTTTGATTCTCCATAATGAATCCGCCATGACCTAATAGACCTTTCATTTTCGATAACAGAGGGTAGAGATACACTTCCACGAGGGGAAGATATCTGCGATCTCCACCCTCGTTTCCACACATTTCTGTATATAGATCAATCAATAGCTGGTACAACGTACTACAGCCCCTACAGATCTCAACGCATGGGACCAGATGTGGAGCAAAGGTTTAAGAGTCAAGCCAAAGTGTGATCTCTAAAGGTAGTTCCCAACTATATAGTCTTGGCATTTTCATCTTGGACATTATTGGCATCCCAAACTGCCCAACTATACAGTGTTGGCATTTTCATCTTGGACATTATTGGCATCCCAAACTGTCTCACAGACAAACTAGTGTTGTTCAGGATCTTCATTCCCAACACCATGAAAAACCAACAACTTCAAGGTGTCCACCATTTTTCTCTATCTACCAGCTCCTAATCATTTTCTGCTAGATCAAACTAGTATATGTTATCATCCACTCCCTCCAAACTAATTGGTCTAACTCTGGCTACTATGTTGACTCCCTCCACTACGTTGATAAATGCGACTATGAAAGGATTGAAGGTGGTGGTGTTGGTGGCAATGTTCCAGCAAGACTCTGGGACGGGGAGATGCGGGTGTGGGGAGACGCACAAGGGGGACGTGTGTGTACCCTCAAATTTTAGGGAAATTTAGGGGGGACGGGGGGACGTCGGGGTATATAATTTTTAATATATATATATATATATGTATGTATGTATTAAAAAAATTATTTACCCCGACGTCCCCGGTCTATATATATATATATATATATATATTTCAAATTCGTATTCAATAATGAAAGCATAAATACAATGATACATACATAATTGAATAAAGTAATGAAATACATTGATCCATACTCATCATCCTTACTAATACATGAATGATTCATCCGTAGACCACAAGATTCAATAATGAAATGCTCTGATACATATTCAATCATTCATTATTCACCATTCTAGAATCTACATTGATTTAAAAATTAAATTCATCATTCATCATTCTAGATTCTAAATTGATTTAAAATTAAAATTCATCATTCATCATTCTAGAATTTAATTAGTACTAAGCAAAATAGACTATAATAGAAATTGAAATCTAAAGACTGGAATAGTATTTTGATATAACTAAACTCAAAAACAGTGGAGTGATGAGTCTAAAAGTCACTCTAAAGTACACAAAGGGCTTGGCGCTCTTGATTAAATACTAATTCCATACCTTTGTACATGACAAAATGCAACTCACGATTTTATTAGTGAGAGGACTATAAATTCATTACATTAAAGGACATGGGTGTGGACTTTGAACCACTTATGTGTACACTATTTAATATAATCTATTTGGGCAATTGTGTCTAGTAACTCCTGACAACCTAAAATCTTAAAAATCTCACTAAAATTCTCATTATCTTCTGAGCAAATCCTTAAACTAGAAAAAAAATAAAAAATAAAAAATATATATATATATATATATATATATATATATATATATATATATATATTGGGCTATAGATGCATGTAGGAGCATAGGACCAAACCGATATGTCTCACCATCATCTCCCGTGTCTTCTTTGGTAGAATATTGACATCAAAACCTAAATCAAGAATAGTATTATCCATATCATAAGCCCCTATTTGTGCACCAAACTAGATTTCTTTGTTGGCTCACTTCTTGTGCGTGACCTTATTGATTGTGTGTCTAGGTATCTGCACTATTACCATCTTTGACTCCTTCATGCACTAGTCAATCATCTTGTGAAACCTTTGTAAAGCTCCATCATCCTACATCAAATCCAAGAAACTATTCAAGAAGGCTATAATCAATTTACTTCCTACTTTTGAACCCTCTACAATGGTTTTATCATAAAGCCATGGAATATGGTATACTAGATCATCTTTAGAGGCATCCTATTTTGTCATGGCCATGTCTCTGTGCGCGTATTTATTGGTGTCATTCTCATTCCAAGGCTCGAAATTTGGAGATGGGTTTGTATATTTTTGTACCCACTACTGGTTGGTATTGGTTTTCTTGGAAACATTCGCTCTAGTCTTAGTCCCTACATGTGTAACGACTTTTACTAGTGATTGATCGTTTCACTGCTCTGTTGTCACTTTTTTGCAGATTCTGTCCTTTCTTCTACTAGATTTTCACAAGTAGTTCAGGATATTCCTTTGTTGCATGGTTCAAAGCTCGGAAATAGGTGCATGTTTCACATGGATTAGGAAAATCTCTAGCGATATGTCCATGTCGACCACAGTTGTAGCAGATGATTATTCCCGTTCCTCTATACAAATAATATTGAGAAATAAAATTTGTAGAAATGAAGAAGTGCATAAAAGATAATAATACAGAAAGGATCTTGAGCAACTGAGGTGGGCCCTAACCCAAGGAAGCTCATATCCCTGAAGGAAACACAATCTAAGAACTAAAGATGTATTCCATACATATATATATATATATATTTTATAACAAATATGACTTCACTCTACTCGTGGAAATATTTTGAACATTCTGTTTTAACTCTTAAATTTTCATCGTTTTTGTTTTCTTCTTTCAGTTTTAGATCCGAGAGCTTTAGAAAAGAGTTGCAGATATTCAAAAGCTTTAGAAAAGAATTAGCAGATATTATCCTAGTGCTTTAGAAAAGAGTTGGAGATATTCAAAATGTAAAACGCTGTAGCTATTGAATCATCAAAAGAATAGCAGCACCAAAATGAAATGATTGATACCTCTAATATTTCTGTTTGTGTGTGTCTGAAAAGAATGAAATAGTAGATGTAATAGAAAAGGAATAATTGGAATGAAAGGATCGGTGGAAGGGTCAGGTATCCAGAATTCATTCTCTGAATCACTGAATTCAATGGAATTGAATTGAGGTGTCATTGAGCCAAAATGCTTTTAAGGAGGTTCTAATCATTGGAAATCTTTGTCATTAGCTTTCCCTCCTGCCCGGAAATTTCTAGCTTAGAGGGTCGGGAATGGTTCAGCCGTGAGCTTGGGAAAAGATACTATTATTATGTGTTGCAGTCAGTTCATACTTCTGTAAATAAATATGCATACATGCTACTCTCTTGAGGAAACATTTTTGACCTGTTAACATGCTGTTTTAAATCTTAAAATGTGTGAAACATATATCAATGCCTTTGTCCGTGTCTTTCTGATTTCTTGATTTCGATCCAAGAGCTTTAGGGAAGAGTTAATAGATATTCAAAAGGTAAAACGCCAACACATGGAAACCATAAAGGAAACGTTGTGGCCATTGAATCATCAAAAGAATCTCGAGCTCGATTTTGTATTACCAGTACCCAAAATGAATTGATTGTGTTACATGCGTTTCTGTTTGTGTGTTTCTGACAAAGAATGAAAGAATAGATGTAATAGGAAAGAATAATTGAAAGTTCCTTTTTCTGTGTGTCTGAAAAAGAATGAAAGAATAGATCATGTGTGTCTGAAAAAGAATGAAAGAATAGATCATGTAATTGGAAAGAATGGGTGGAAGGGTCAGGTATCCAGAAGAATTCATTCGCTGAATTCAATGGAATGGAATTGAATTGAGGGTTCATTTGCATTCGGGAGGCGGTCCCTGTGGGAATCTTTTGGTGTCTCCACAGTAATCGTAGATCATGTAGTTCTTCCTCACCCACTCCAGCCTCTGCTCTTGGTTCGATTCCAAAGCAGCCTCCTCTGCAGCGGCGTCAAAAGAAGAAGCAGTAGCAGCACTGAAATTGCGGAAGGATGCAACAAAGGGCGCTTTAGTCCAATCGGTCTTCACAAGCCCACCTCTGGTTGCCCAATCATCTGCATTCCAAAGGCTGGAGTAGACGCTCATTGCTTGGCTCTTGGGATAATGATAATTGTTATCCACTTTACCCAACTCTGTCTCCCTGTTCTTAAACACTCGAATAGGACTCCCGTCTACAGAAAATCTGAACAACAAATTACAAGAATGTCAGGGTCATGGACTAGTTTGAGAGGTCACTGTATTGTTTTCAATAATATTGAAAGAAAAAGAATGAATGCAAAGAGTGATGAGAATACATACATAATTTGGTTTGATGTCCAGAGCACGGAGTAAGTGTGGAAATCCAGGGTTGGGTCGAACCACAAGTAAAATTGCTGCTCACGCCCACCAAGGCCTTGAGCAAAGACATTAGTGTGCAAAATATAAGGATCTCCGGACAGGTTGCCCAGAAATTCGAAGTCTATTTCGTCGTGTTTGGGACCTTGAGATGATAGCTGCAGACAGCCATAACAGCAACAACAAACAAACATGTTAGCATAAGAAGTTATACACCTTCAGTCTAATGAACCAAGGTAGTGCTAATAATGAATTGAATTCAAATAAGGTGGAGTTAATTACATAAATATTAAAAAGTAGTGACTGTGCCTGCAGAGTTGCCCGGTACCAACTTCATTTGGATATCAATCTTGGCAAATAGATACTCTTGCTTGGATTGAATACCACAACCTGTCATCAAAGAAGAATACTAAGATTAACTTATCTGATCTTAGTTGAAGTTAATTTGACAGAAAAAGAAAAAGGCGTAGGTAGCAGAAGAAAAGCAGAACTTCAAATAGTACCTGAAGAGCGGTCAAGAGTAAGCTGCAACTCTTGTCCATTGTCAATGATTTTAGCACGATCATTACCCCATGTAACGTCGACATCATTGTAGAAATTTGCAGAAGCAAGAGCTGCCGAGGAGGCCAATAAAAGAAAGAGGAGGTGAAGAGGTGTGTCCATGTCGATGTCGATGTCGATTAGGGATTGGGAAAAGAGTTTGTGATGCAGAGCAGCAGTTCCAGAAACGAGAGAAGAGATAAATTGTCGCTGTTGATGGTAGATAATGGGTTTGGGGTGAGTGGGTTTGGGTTTATATAGGGAGAGAAGGGTGTATGGCATCTGTGAGTGGGGAAGGGAGGAGGAGGAGGAGGCGGAGGCGGGGTAGGGAGGAAACATCCGACGAAGAAGATGCAGAGGGGCAGCCAGCCAACTGGTGTGGCTCTTTGATTTTGGGCGTTGAGAAAACCAAGAATTCCTCATTTCTCTGTCTATTTGCGCGTTCCAACTCATCACTCTGCAGCCTCTCCATTCTCCGCGTTTCAGGTTCCCAACTCATCCAACACCCAACTGGCATTTTCGCTTCACTTGCATAAACAAAGACAGCAAAGCAAAGAAAGCAGCTACGTTCCTTCCACCCACCTACTGCCACCACCAATCACATTCAATAATTTATCTGTTTGTCAAGCGATTCAATAATTGATACGTGTTTATTGCATTGGATTCTCCAAGGAAAAATCACTCCGATTTTCTTTTGCTTCACTTTGACTCCAAGTTGCACTCTCCACTCACTACTAAATAGGTTATATTAATAAGGTATCATAAAAATCTTTAAAATATATATAATGAGTTGTTTTATATAAATCTGCAATTTTCAAATTTTTTATTATGAAAATTTGCATATTTTTGCCATTACTATAAAACTGCTATAGTGTTGTAGTAAATACTTAAAATACATATAATTTTTAAAAACATAAAAACTTAGGCCAAATTCATGTTCAATGACTACTTCTTCTTAATAACTTTGTATATTCATTTCCAGTTTTTCTTTGGATTAATGAATAGTTTCCTCTTCTTTTGGTTCCCCCTTTACGTTGTTGGAGACACATTGGTTTGAAGCTACTGAAGGTGGATCCTTGTGACAGGTTCAAGGCTATATTCTTCAACATGCAATGCTCTGCGTCCAACTCCATTAATTTATGCCTCTCCTCACCTAGGATATTCACAATACTTACAATATTCTATGGTTGACATTGCTTCCCATTACAATGAATAATGATAGAAACTGACCTGACCACTATACCATTCTAGTTTCCTCACGCCTTCTTAAAGTCCTACAAAATTCAAATACATCTCTACGGTCCACGGTAACCCAAAACCTAGACGAAAGAACAACTCCCATATGTTAAAACACACCCAAGCTAAAAAGAATTAGGATTGACAAATAAGTCCTAAGCATTCTTGAAGAAAAAACCACCTCGAAATGAAGATAATTAGACCCAAAACCTCTTAGTTGTTCCCAAGTCAAAGAATAAGAATTTGAGTTGGAATCTCCATAACTAGAACTAAGAAATAAGGTTCTTAAAAAGCCTAAAGGAAACTACCAATAACCATTCATTGTATAACTTGTATCTCAAGCTTGAGGTGTTGATCACAAACATAAATAAAATAACACAGAATCTCGCTCCTCCAATACAAGCAATAATTAACCATCCCGAAACTTCAACCTTCAAAGGATCGGACTCAGCTTCCCTTAATGCTCAAAGCTTCAACTACCTCTTCACCATAGATCAACTCGCTCAATGAGGGAAAAATAATTCGACACCTGCAATTATACTTTCATTTGGCCTCCTAAAGCACAAAAATTCGACTTCCACTCTGGATAGATAAATCGACCTCCTTGCTGGATCAATTTGCGCTCCCTACAAGATCAATGATTAGCTAGGGTGGCTTTACAACCATTGAATCTAACTGCCACCAACTAGGGTGTATGTTCTAGCACTGAAACTGTGAAATATTGAGTGTCATCAAAGAACAATATCTTAGCTTCATTGGAGTTAACTCAGAGAAAAACACATAACTAGCAAAATAAGTGTAGAGGAAGAGCAGAGCTTGATGGCATGAAAATCAAATTATTACCTAAAGAGCAGTCAATAGTAAGTTGCAACTGTTGTCCATTGTCAAGGATTTTAGCATGATCATTTCCCCATGTGACGTCGAAATCACTATAGAAATTTGTAGAAACAAGAGTTACCAGTTGTGAGAAGATCAGTTCAAGAAAGAAGGCAGACATAAAGGTATAGTCCATTTGCTTTTCGTTCAAATTTTTCTTTATCTATTACTGATGATGAGCCCAGAACTGTTAGGGAGGCAGTAGATTCAGAGGATCACAAACTCTAGAAAGAGGCCATGGTTGATGAAATGACATATTTGGACGAAAATGAGGCTTGGGATATGGTGGAGTTGTTGACTAGAAGGAAACCCATTGGAATCAAATGGGTGTTCAGGAAGAAGGTGAATGCAGAAGGAAAGGTGGAGAAATACAAATATCGGTTGGTACAAAAAGGTTATTCCCAGGGTTTGGTAATTGATTTTATTGATATTTTTTCCTCCTGTTGCCAAGGTAGCTTCTATTAGATTACTTTTATTTGTTGTTGCTGCTTTTGATTTTGAGGTAGAACAGATGGATGTGAAGACACCATTTATTCATGGGGATTTGGAAGAAGAGATCTACATAAATAAACCTGAATGCTTTGAGGTGAAGGGAAAGAAAGAATTGGTATGCGGGTTAAAAAAGTCTTTGTATGGGCTAAAACAGTCACCAAGGATGTGGTATCATAAATTTGATACATATATACGGAGACTTGGCTTCACCAGAAGCAAAGCGGATAACTGTGTCTATTTTTGATTAATTGGTGACTATGTTATTTATCTGGTATTGTATGTAGATGATATGTTGTTGATTGGAAATGACAAAGAAACTATCCAAGATTTGAAGACCCAATTGTCCTCCAAATTCGACATGAAGGATATTGGTGCTATAAACTATATTTTGGACATGAAAATTAAACAAGATCAGGGAAAGTGGAAGCTCCAGTTAAACCAGAGGAAGTATGTCAAGACAATACTACAGAGGTTTAATACGCAGGATAGTAAACTGGTGAAGGTTCCTATTCATGTCGGTGTAAAGTTATTTGTTGAACAGTGTCCCAAGACACAAGAAGAGGAAGAGGACATTTCCCATGTTCCATATGCAAGTGTAGTCGATAGCTTGATGTGTGCAATGATTTTTACTAGACCAGACATTGCACATGCAGTGGGAGTATTGAGAAGGTTAATTTCAAAACCAACGAAGCAGCATTGGACAATAGTGAAGCGAGGTTTCAGGTATTTGCATGGCACTAGTGATTATGGTTTGTGCTACCAAGGAAGATCAAGATTAGACAGAATTTTGGAAATTCATGACTTTGTTGATGCAGACTGGGTTGGAGAACTGGATTGGAGAAGATCTACAATCCTGTTACAATCGCCATGGAGAACACATCAATCCTGTTACAATCGCCATGGAGAACACATCAATCCAAGCCTCATAGGAGAAAACATCAATCCTGCTACAATCGCCATGGAGAACACATCAATTCAGGCCTCACAGGAGAACTAATCATGCTACTACACAAGAGAGTGAATCATCATGTTCCATAAGAGAGCGAGTCATCTTGTCCCACAAGAGAGCGAATCATCTTGTTCCAGTGCGCACCACCAGGGGAGGGTGAGTCATACTGTGGTCGTACGTTGCTCCAGTAAGAACTGCAAGCCCTCAGAGCTCCCAAAGCTTAATGTATGAAACATGCAGGACCCTTGTACAAGGGTTTCTTGACGACTCCAAGTCGTTTGGGAAAATCATAGATTAGATCTTTCCTCGAGGCTTTGACAAGGTGTATCGACCTATACATCATCTTAATGCGATGGAGCCTCCTTACTCATCGACTTACCATATCCCAGAAGATGTCTATCTGCTGCAGCAATCGACAAATACAGGATTCCTCAATAATCGAATCCCACCTCTGGTTGTTACAGAGAATCACAGTGGTATGTGTTCAAACAACTCACTGAAGAGCCTCCCCAACCAGGCAGCTTCATACGAGATCATACTCATAGATATGTATCCGGTCTCGGCGGTGCTTATGGCAACCGACTTTTGCTTCCTACTCATTCATTATATCGAAGCAGAGTCCAAAGAGAAATAGCACTAAAAGTGCTCCAATGATCCTCCACACTACCTGCCTAATCAACATTCGAATAATCATGCAGTTTCATATTTCCGGAAGTGTATCTCAATCCATGAGAGATTGTGTCCTAAAGACATCTGAGAAGATTCTTGGCACCAATCTAGTGAGGCTCAACCAAATATGAGCTCATAATGATAACTGCAAAACATATGTTTGGACAGAGGTTCGCCAATAACATCAATGCGAATGAGTTTTTGAAACTCAGAGGCATTTCCCAAATCTGGTCCGACATCACTACCATATAACTTCTGAAAGTTAAGATCCTTGAGATAGTCACAGGCTTGTAGTCCACCATACCAAATCTTTTCAGAATCTTCACCACATATTTTCCTTGAGATAGGAAAATTTCCCTTGGCTTCTACCACACTTCAAGTCCTAGGAAATAATGCATCAGTCCTAGGTCCATTTCAAATTCAGAAGCCAACTCCCTCTTACATTTGTGAATGAGAGGGTATGCACCTATTAGAAAGAGGTCATACACATACAACACCTAGTATGAGAGGCTTGTCATCTTCAACCTTAAAGTAAAGGTTATGATCGACTTCACTCCTAGTGAATCCCAGCTTCATCAAGTAGCTATCAATCCTCTCATATCATGCTCGGGGTGCTTGCTTCAGCCCATAGAGAGCCTTCTTCAACCTGCATACATGAGATTTTCGATCATAAATTTCAAATCCTTTGGGTTGCTCTACGTAGACCTCTTCTTTGATCGAGCCGTGCAAGAACGTGGTCTTAACATCCATCTAATGTAGCTTCCATCCTTGTGAAGCAGCAAGGGCTATGATCGAGCAGATGGTCGTATATCTAGCAACATGTGCAAATATCTCATCATAGTCTATAGCTTCTTTTTGGGAGAAACCACGAGCAACAAAACGAGCCTTATACTTTTCCGTACTTCCATATGCCGCATGCTTTATCTTGTAAAGCCATTTGGAAGTAACAATTGTCTTGTCCTGGGGTCTGGGAACTACTTCCCAGACATCATTCTTCATAATAGACTCATATTCTTGGGTCATAGCATCCTTCCATACTTGATGCTTGACGGCATCTGAGAATGACAAAGGCTTATTTTGTATGACCGTGCTCATGATGGTTAGGTATCCCTAATACCTATTAGGTTTCTTACTTTTACAAAAGGTTCCTTGGGGTGCAACATGTCCTTCAGCATCATACAGTATCCCTCTAAGCCATGAAGGCCTCTTCCTAGAAGAGGAAGGCTCAGGTTGATAAATAGGATCCATGGGTTCTTCCACATCAGGCATTGTTACATCATCTACCCATAGAGACAGCTTCCACAATCGTATGGTGCCACACCATTCTACTCTAGAGAATGTGGTGTAGTAGTCTCCCTCTTAATGCTAACCTCAGGTATGCCTAAGTGAACCAACTGTAATATATCGAAGGTCTTGCTTAGGCTTGAGGGGAATGGTCCCCTTTTGAGCTTTCCTTTGGCACATCCTGGACATATACCTTCTTTCTCTACTCAAAATTTGGGCATCTTTGTCACCATTTGTCTTACACCGAGTAGAGCTTTATAATGAAGGGGGGCAAACCTCTGATGCCAAAGTTCGGACTGAAGAGATGTGTCATAATATATGACACTTAGCAGACTTCCATCGACCTGATATAATGAATCAACACGAAACCCAAGAGTAAAGGCATATTTAACATTATTTTTCCATATACGTACCTTCCCATCGCTAAAGGTTACCTTGTAGCCATTGTCTTCCATTGCCGAGATGGTCACTAGGTTCTTTCGAAGGTCAGGTGCATTTAATACATCCTGGAATTTCTAGCCTTCTTGAATGGTTGTCCTCTTCCTTGATTCTTGTGATTTTGGGCGTTGAGAAAACCAAGAATTCCTCATTTCTCTGTCTATTTGCGCGTTCCAACTCATCACTCTGCAGCCTCTCCATTCTCCGCGTTTCAGGTTCCCAACTCATCCAACATCCAACTAGCATTTTAGCTTTCACTTGCATAAACAAAGACAACAAAGCAAAGAAAGCAGGTACGTTCCTTTCACCCACCCAGCGCCACCACCTGTCACATTCAATAATTGATCTATTTTTATGTTGTCAAGCCCTTCAATAATGAATATGTGTTTATTGCATTGGATTCTCCAAGGAAAAATCACTCCCATTTTCTTTTGTTTCACTTTGACTCCAAGTTGCACTCTCCACTCACTACTAAATATATTATATTAGTAAGGTATGATAAAAATCTTTAAAATATATATAATGAGTTGTTTTATATAAATTTGCAGTTTTCAAATTTTTTATTATGAAAATTTGCATATTTTTACCATTACTATAAAACTTCTACAAGTAATAAGTATATTGTTGTAGTAAATACTTAAAATACATATAATTTTAAAAAACATAAAAACTTAGGCCAAATTCATGTTCAATAACTACTTCCCCTTAATAACTTTGTATATTCATTTCCACTGTTTCTTTGGATTAATGAATAGTTTCCTCTTCTTCTTGGTTCCCCCTTTACGTTGTTGGAGACACATTGGTTTGAAGCTACTGAAAGTGGATCCTTGTGACAGGTTCAAGGCTATATTCTTCAACATGCAATGCTCTGAAACTTCAACCTTCAAAGGATCGGACTTAGCCTCCCTTAACGCTCAAAGGTTCAACTACCTCTTCACCATAGATCAACTCGCTCAATGAGGAATAATTCGACACTTGCAATTATACTTTCATTTGGCCTCCTAAAGCACAAAAATTCAACTTTCACTCTGGATAGATAAAGCGACCTCCTTGCTGGATCAATTTGAGCTCCCTACAAGATCAATGATGAGCTAGGGTGGCTTTACAACCACCGAATCCAACTGCCACATACTAGGGTGTATGTTCCAGCATTGAAACTATGAAATATTGAGCGTCATCAAAGAAGAATAAGATTATCTTAGCTTCATGGGAGTTAACTCAGAGAAAAACACATAACTAGCAAAATAAGTGTAGAGGAAGAGCAGAGCTTGATGGCATTAAAATCAAATTATTACCTAAAGAGAAGTCAATAGTAAGTTGCAACTGTTGTCCATTGTCAAGGATT
Organism: Pinus tabuliformis; assembly: GCA_031772625.1. Classification (NCBI taxonomy): domain Eukaryota; kingdom Viridiplantae; phylum Streptophyta; class Pinopsida; order Pinales; family Pinaceae; genus Pinus; species Pinus tabuliformis. Next base: position 790,426,100 of record CM062817.1, on the reverse strand, counting down.
TTAGCATGATCATTGCCCCATGTGATGTCGAAATCACTATAGAAATTTGTAGAAACAAGAGTTACCAGTTGTGAGAAGATCAGTTCAAGAAAGAAGGCAGACATAAAGGTATAGTCCATTTTCTTTTTGTTCAAATTTTTCTTTATTTATTACTGATGATGAGCCCAGAACTGTTAGGGAGGCAGTAGATTCAGAGGATCACAAACTCTAGAAAGAGGCCGTGGTTGATGAAATGACATATTTGGACGAAAATGAGGCTTGGGATATGGTGGAGTTGTTGACTAGAAGGAAACCCATTGGAATCAAATGGGTGTTCAGGAAGAAGGTGAATGCAGAAGGAAAGGTGGAGAAATGCAAATCTCGGTTGGTACAAAAAGGTTATTCCCAGGTTTTGGTAATTGATTTTATTGATATTTTTTTCTCATGTTGCCAAGGTAGCTTCTATTAGATTACTTTTATTTTTTTTTGCTGCTTTTGATTTTGAGGTAGAACAGATGGATGTGAAGACACCATTTATTCATGGGGATTTGGAAGAAGAGATCTACATAAATAAACCTGAATGCTTTGAGGTGAAGGGAAAGAAAGAACTGGTATGCGGGTTAAAAAAGTCTTTGTATGGGCTAAAACAGTCACCAAGGATGTGGTATCATAAATTTGATACATATATACTGAGACTTGGCTTCACCAGAAGCAAAGCTGATAACTGTGTCTATTTTAGATTAATTGGTGACTATGTTATTTATCTGGTATTGTATGTAGATGATATGTTGTTGATTGGAAATGACAAAGAAACTATCCAAGATTTGAAGACCCAATTGTCCTCCAAATTCGACATGAAGGATATTGGTGCTATAAACTATATTTTGGACATGAAAATTAAACAAGATCGGGGAAAGTGGAAGCTCTAGTTAAACCAGAGGAAGTATGTCAAGACAATACTACAGAGGTTTAATACGCAGGATAGTAAACTGGTGAAGGTTCCTATTCTTGTCGGTGTAAAGTTATCTGTTGAACAGTGTCCCAAGACACAAGAAGAGGAAGAGGACATTTCCCATGTTCCATACGCAAGTGTAGTCGATAGCTTGATGTGTGCAATGGTTTTTACTAGACCAGACATTGCACATGTAGTGGGAGTATTGAGAAGGTTAATTTCAAAACCAACGAAGCAGCATTGGACAATAGTGAAGTGAGGTTTCAGGTATTTGCATGGCACTAGTTATTATGGTTTGTGCTACCAAGGAAGATCAAGATTAGACAGAATTTTGGAAATTCATGACTTCGTTGATGCAGACTGGGTTGGAGAACTGGATTGGAGAAGATCTACAAGTGGGTATGTGTTTAACCTATTTGGAGGTGTAGTCAGTTGGATGAGCAAGAGACAATTTATAGTGACACTTTCAACTACAAAGGTAGAATACATGGCAGCCACTCATACAAGCAAGGAAGCAGTTTGGTTGCAGAGATTGTGTTCAAGTATGTGGTTAGTACAATGAGCTATAAGGATAGACTCTAACAGCCAAAGTGCAATTTTCTTGGCAAAGAACCCTGCTTATCATTCAAAGACAAAGCACATCGATGTTCGATATCACTTTGTAAGGGATATGGTTGAGGACAAAAAGGTGTTACTAGTAAAGGTGGACACTTTGAAGAATATTGCGTATGCATTGATAAAGGTTGTGAGCACTGAGAAGTTTTCTTGGTGTAAAGAAACAATGGGTGTTGTAGGGTTGAACCAATGACTAAGCTCTCTTGTGACCCCCTATGTGGAAAACAAAAGAAGAAGTGGGAGAATGTTGGGTGTGTGTTATATTCTTGCCATGACAATTCGCATGTGTGGGGGGGGGGGGGGTCACAAGGGGGGCGATAGCCACCCTTGTTCGTTGCGTCGGGCGCAACAGGGGGGCCACAAATGGGGGGTGTAGCCCCCATTGTCAGGGGTTTTCAGAGGGGAAATAACCCCCTTGCACAAGGTCCGAGACATCACCCCAAAAAAAAAATGGACTCTATATTAGGTGGGCAGACCTATCTATGGTTTTGTGCATGGGTTTTGCACATGGTTTTGGGCATGATGGTTTCCTACCCATGGTATTTGGTAGATCCATTCAAGAGAACTATAGTTATGTTCTAATCCATGGTTAATGGATTGGGTTTTATGAATGTTTCAGCATGTATATATATGTATTGTAACATTGAAAGCATAATAATGAAAAATCAATTTGGTAGTCCCGTTTTGGAATCAAGGGGAAATAGTTGTGTATTTGTTTTATATTATCATCATTGTTTATTTTCCGTATTTTAGAATTCATCTGCAGGTATTTTCTGTATAGGGTTAAAACCTACAATGGGGGGAATTTATTAAGTTTCTTCATCAATGTAGAGACTAAAAGTATTGTGAAAGGAATTGTTACATTTGTCTGCATATGTGTCAAAATGGACCTCAATAAATTGTTTCTAGATAAAATCCTTCTTAAATTAAGTAATAGGGTTTATTTTTTAGGATATTCCAACACATAGGAAATAGTTAAGTACAACTTGGTCTAGTATAGAGTTAGGTATAGAGTTAGGTAAAGTGTGTTTCTTTACTATGTACATTTTGTAACTTACAATCGACGGTCATGATATGTAGTGATCCGACGGTTCATTCTCTCCTCGGTATTACCGACACTTGATCTGTGGCTTAACACCCGATTGGTCCATGATCTTTATTTAAAGAGCATGGAGGGTCATTTGTAGGGTAATCTATCTATGAGAGAAGCATATGTAAATTTTCATTCTTTTATTAATAAATTGCCTGAAGTGGCCGCGTTGGCTCAGGGCGTGGACTGTTTCCCTCTTTGAGGGTTTTAACCACATCAAAATACTGGTGTATTGATCTGTGATCTGTTTGTGAGCGATGTCCTTTGGTGTTCTGTCTAAGGAACTTACCCTGTAAATTCCTACATGGTATGCTCTTTGCCCTGCGACTCTGTGCGTTCTGGGCAAATAAGAAACAGAAAGGAAGGATTTTTCTCATGCGTATGCTCTTTTCCGCTGCACCTTAGTGTGATCTCGGAAAATCAGAAACATTGAGGAAAATATTTAGTTTCCAGCTAAAGCTAACTTCGAGCCGTAAGGTTCGTTTTTTTTGTATGTCCGTGTTGGGTTTTGTGTTTTTGTTTTGTAGGGAAAAAGAGCTTTCTCAAAGGAAGCATGCAACCCAAAGCATCAACCCACCCCCCCGCTCTAACTCTCTCTCTCTCTCTCTCTCTCTCTCTCTCTCTCTAAGCTCACTTGGTGCAAAGCTAATATATGAGAGTAGAGATCTTGGGTTCAAGTCTCCATTTTGTGGGGGCGGATTTTTCATTTCCGCACATTCCCACACTTCGTCGGCGACTTCATCAAATTTTCTTCAAAAAGCCATAACTTCTTCATCCGGAAGCCGTTTTCAGAGTCGTTTTTTTTTAAACAACCTAATTTTTCGAGATCTTTCCATTGAAACACTTAGTTTCAGCATCTATAGCTTCAGTGTTTCTTAAAATGGAAAGTCCATGCCAAGTTATTCTTGACAGCACCAACTACTTCCGATGGTGGTCCTACATTGTGGATTTACTTAGAAGTAAAGGTCTTTATAGAATAGCCACACGCCAAGAGACCAAACCGAAAGATGAAGACAAGGAAACTAAATGGTAAAATAGGTAAGACCAAGCACGTGGGTTGATAGGGATGTCTATTTCTCCAAATCTTACATTCCATATTGCAGAACTTGATACTCCTGATGAAGCAATGAAACAGATTACTAAAATCTTTGGAATTAAAAATGAACTTAAAGCCCATCAACTTGAAAATGAATTGCTTACATTGGACCCCAATAATTTTTCTTGCATTGAAGATTTTTTTTCCAAGTTCAAGACCCTTATACTTCTCTTGGAAGGTGTTAAGGTTAAGAAAGAAGATAGTAGCCTTATCTACTCCATTCTTACTAAGTTGGGACCAGCCTATTCTGTGTTTGTTTCCACCATCCATTCTACAAGAGAAGCCTTCATTTCTCAAGGACAAACCTACAAGCCCCCTTCCTTTGATTCCTTTTGTGATTCTTTAATAAGAGAACAAGAAAAACTCTTGCACCTTGGTCTTCTTCATCTTGGAAACTCTTCTAAGAAAGCATTAGCCACCCAGAAACAACCAAATCCAAAGAATCCTAAGAAGTTGTGTCCTAAAAAGAATGGTCCTAAACCAAATAAGGGTCCTAAGCAATTTCAACCTCAAAATGAAAAATCATTTCAACAAAATGATAAGACAAATAAAAACAAAGGGAAGAAGACTGATAGACATTGCAACTTTTGTAATCGAGATGGCCACTTAGAATCCAAATGCTTTAAGAAGAAGGAAGCCTTGAAAGCAGCAATGAAGAAGCATAACATCCATTTGGAGCACTCTTCAACTTCAACTTCATCTTTAGGAATGACACTTTCTGCATGTGGTTGTCAAGCATCTCGGTCTGGCTATGCACTAAATGTATCTTCTTCTTCTCATTCTCATGAGTGGCTCATTGATTCTGGAGCTTCTTATCACATGGCCAAAAAAAAGCCACGTTTTCTTCTTTAAATGATTGTAACACCAAAAATATATATGTTGGTGATGATAGATCTCTTAGTGTTGTAGGGACTGGAACTGTTCATATAGACAATGGTCAGTTTAATGATGTATTATGTGTTCCAACCTTATCCTGCAACCTTCTATCTGTATATCAGATAACTCATTCAAGTGAAGGTAAAATCGTTGAATTCTCACCTCACGATGTTGTAATTAAGGACCTAAGAGATCCTAGACAGATTTTAGCTACTGGCATTGCTGATAATTCTACAAGGTTGTATAAGTTTCACAACTTTGGGTCATCAAATCTTCCCTCAGTATTTGTTGCTCATAATGATGAAGTGAGCAAAATTTGGCATGAGCGATTTGGTCACTTAAACTATCGCTCTCTTCAGAATCTATGTAAAGAAAATATGGTGACAGGTCTTCCAATGGTATCTTGCAGAGATGGTGTTTGTTCCAGATGTGTACTCGGAAAACATCATCAAGACAGTTTTGAAAAACGTGCCTCTTGGCATGCCTTAGCCCCTTTACAGCTTGTGCATAGTGATTTATGTGGTCCACTTCCAGTTGCTTCATTCTCTGGCTACAAGTATTTCTTAACTTTCATTGATGATTTCTCCATACGGACTTGGGTATACTTCTTAAAACTCAAGAGTGAAGTATTTAACATGTTCTTGGCCTTTAAGGCCTTTGTTGAAAAACAATCTGGACATCAAATTCTTAAGCTAAGATCTGATAATGGCGGAGAATATGTTAAAAACACATTCATCAACTTTTGCACTGAGAATGGAATTCAAATGCAACATATTGTTCCATATACTCCACAACAAAATGGTGTAGCTGAAAGGAAGAATCGCACCTTAAAGGAAATGGCTAATTGTATGCTTCAATCTAAAGGACTTAGTCTTAATTATTGGGCAGAAGCAATTAACTGTGCAAATTACATAATAAATCGCACTCCTACTAAGGTTTTAAAGAATATCACTCCAGAAGAAGCATGGAGCTCAATCAAACCAGATGTAAGTCACTTTCGTGTTTTTGGAAGTGAAGGATGGGCCTATATTCCAGATGAGAAACATAAAGCTTTAGAACCTAAGAGTGAAAAATGTATTTTTGTTGGATATTCTGAAGATGTCAAAGGATATAGACTTATTCCACTTAAGTCCAAAAATGTTATCATTAGAAGAGATGTAAAGTTTGCTGAAAATATATCGGCCTGCAAGCCTAGTTCGGCGGATGTGCCACCTCTCCCTATCTCTTCTACTTTTGAAAATATTTCTTCTTCAGATGATGAAAGCGAGGATGAAAATCCTCCCCCACCTTCTCAGGATCTTCCTTCAGCTCCTCAGCTTCCAAAATGGGTCCGTGCTACTCGAGATGCAGCAGGTGATCTTGCCGGTGATCCTACAGATCGACGACATACACGTTCTTAGTTCGAGAGAGCCTCTTCTTTACTAGCTCAAGATTCAGTGAATTATGATCCTGACACCTTTGCAGAAGCTTCAGGCCATCCAGATTGGGAAGCAACTATGAATGAAGAATATAATTCATTATTGGCAAATGATACATGGGATCTTGTTCCTCTACCAAAGGGATGAAAACTTGTTAGATGCAAATGGGTTTACAGAACCAAGTATGGACCAGATGGGAAAGTTGATAAACATAAAGCTCGTCTTGTTGCTAAGGGTTTTTCACAAGTTGAAGGCATTGACTATACTGAAACCTTCTCCCCTGTTGCCAAAATGAACTCTATCCGCCTTGTTCTTTCCCTTGCTACCTCTTTCAAATGGGAAGTCCATCAGATGGATGTTAAATCCGCCTTCTTGCATGGGGACTTGCATGAAGAAATATATATGGAACAACCTACTGGCTTTATACAAACAGACTCTAGCCTTGTATGTCGACTTAAGAAATCCCTTTATGGTCTCAAGCAAGCTCCTCGAGCTTGGTATGCCAAAATGGATAGCTTTCTTTTAGAAAATTGCTTTTCTAGGTGTCATTCTGACAATACTGTCTACACCAAGAAAGTGGGCAAGTCTCTTATCATTCTTGTTCTTTATGTTGATGATCTTATCCTGACTGGTAGTGATCCCAACCTTATAAACCATGTGAAGTCTAGCCTTAAAAGGAAGTTTGAAATGAAAGACTTAGGACACTTACATTATTTTCTCGGTCTTCAAGTCTTGCAATCCAAGGAAGGTATTTCCCTTTCCCAATCCAAGTATGCCTGTGATATTCTACGCCATTTTCACATGGAAGACTGTAAGCCAGCCCCTTCTCCCTTTCAGTCTGGAGTCAAACTTTCAGTCACTTGTACTTCTCCTGAAGTTGATGCTACCTTATACCGTCAACTTGTAGGAAAACTTTTGTATCTAACCCATACTCGTCCTGACCTTTCCTTTGCTGTTGGCCTTGTTGCTCGGTTTATGCAAAACCCACATGAAAGTCATTGGAAAGCAGCTAAAAGAATACTTCGTTATGTTCGAGGTACAGTTCAGTTTGGGATTCATTACAGTGCCAAAGCATCTCCTCTATTGGTTGGTTTCACTGATTCCGATTGGGCTGGTGACCCTGATGATCGGAAGTCTACTGTAGGTTATGTGTTCACTCTTGGTTCAGGACCTATTACATGGGCTTGCAAGAAACAAGGTGCCATTTCTCTTTCTTCAGCAGAAGCAAAGTATCATGGTGCCGTAGAAGCTAGTAAGGAAGCCTTGTGGCTTCGTCAGATCCTGTCAAAGTTTGGCTTTCAGCAGCAGCATCCGACTACACTTTGGTGTGATAATCAAAGTGCCATTCAACTATGCAAAGATCCAGTCCAACATCAGCGCAGCAAACACATTGAATTGCACACGCACTTCATCATAAAGCTCATTCATGACCATGTTCTTGAAGTGCAATATTGTTCAACAGATGATCAAGTTGCAGACATCTTTACAAAGGCTCTCACAGAGGCGAAGTTCACTAAACTTCGATTTATGGTTGGAGTTCAGGAAGTTGCCACTAAGGGGGGATAGGTTCTAGTGCCTCCTTCCTTCTCCTATTGTGTCATATTTGTAAATCCTTCAATCCTATCCCAAGTTGTTCTTAAGGGGGGATGTTAGGATATTCCGACACATAGGAAATAGTTAAGTACAACTTGGTCTAGTATAGAGTTAGGTAAAGTGTGTTTCTTTACTATGTACATTTTGTAACTTACAATCCGATGGTCACGATATGTAGTGATCTGACGGTTCATTCTCTCCTCGGTATTACCGACACTTGATCCGTGGCTTAACACCCGATTGGTCCATGATCTCTATTTAAAGAGCATGGAGGGTCATTTGTAGGGTAATGCGTCTATGAGAGAAGCATATGTAAATTTTCATTCTTTTATTAATAAATTGCCTAAAGTGGCCGCGTTGGCTCAGGTCGTGGACTGTTTCCCTCTTTGAGGGTTTTAACCACGTCAAAATACTGGTGTATTGATCTTTGATCTGTTTGTGAGCGGTGTCCTTTGGTGTTCTGTCTGAGGAACTTACCCTGTAAATTCCTACATTATTTGCAACCGATGGACTATGAAAACACTACCTTCTGATGCAAGATTTTTTAGCAACCTTGACATATTCAGAATGCCTACCCTTTTTTGTAAGAGATGCATCCACACTTAGATGCTAAGAAAAAGAGTCATGGATGGCAAGATCTAAAGGGAACAAAAGTATCTAAGACTACTTTGGCTCCCAAGCATCACAACCTACAACAACAAAAACATATTTCCAAATTAACTCCTTCAGCTTCATCTCGGCCCCATGGAGAGCCATCTCATCCCTTAATAGAGGAAGTCCATCCTTTGACTGAAAATGAATGAGATTTAGCCATAATTTTGGCTATGTAGAAAAGTGGGGACAAATGTACCCACGAATTAGATCACTTGGATAGAACCAAGGAAACAACAAATATGATAGAACCACCATCAAAGAATCTATCTCAAAGAAATGATGTCATTGTCTCATCCACATATGTTCCTGGTAACTATTTAGAATGGATTGATGTCTGCAAGAGAAAATGGAAAAAGGAAAATCCTATGATCTAAGACTAGGAAGGTAGTAAATATATTGTCAAGTATTGTGCTTATTTGTGAAGAATGGATTGTCGTAATATATTATTTTGAGGTATATATATATATATATATAGACACACACATCTTTTTATATCATAAATTTGGTTTCACACTTTTATATTTATAATAGACCATTAATTTATCTTAATAAATTGTAATTAAATTGTAACTATAAATAATTGAATCACATAAAGTTATTTGTTCTCGAAGCATGATTTAGAATTATTTTTCTTATGGTCCAATACCAAAAGAAATTGGCAATGGCCAAAATCTGTCTCCTTACCATTTTATGGTAATGACTAAATTTTATTAAAACATATGATATACTATAAATCTTGAAATTATAACAACTAAAAAAAGCCAAATTAAAATCTATCTCCTTACCATTTTATGGTAGTGACTAAATTTTATTAAAACATATGATATATTATAAATCTTGAAATTATAACAACTAAAAAAAGCCAAATTTTATAATTTATCATTGTTATAAGAAAAATAAATAAATAAAATAAAATAATTCTAATTATAAAAATTTAATACAATTCTTCAATTAAAAATATTAATTAATTTTAATGCATTTAATAAACATTATTAAAAAAATATATTATGAATTTACGACATCAATCTAATTATTAAAAAATAAATAAGCGGAGAGAGTAAATAGGATGTTGCCAGCTTATATGGTTGGTTAAAATGACATTGTTGAAGGAGGAGAGAAGCTAGAAGGTGTCAAGTTGCATCAGTCCAAATATTATTTAAATCTCTAATAAATAATATATAAAAGTTATAAAATAAATGATATATTAAATTAATCATTATTAATGGGAGGATTAAATAAGTGAGATATTAAAATCAACTAATTGTTATAAAATAAATAATATATTGAAATTAATATGGTTTGAACAGTGTATTAAGAAGAAAAAATATTTGGAGAAACTTAATTACAAATAGTTAAAATGTCTGAAATTTCAGGTGAACTTTTCACCTTCATTATAGATATGAAGTAAAACATATTTATGTTTCATGTTTTTGATGATGCGTGAAGGGTTCACTTAAAACTTCAGATGTTTCAACTATTTGTAACACAGTTTCTCCATAAACATTTTTTTCTCATTATGAATTATAACTGTGGAAATTTAAATACCATATGATATGGAGGTTAATTTTTTATGATTTTTTAAACTTTTTTTTCATTTTTAAGTATTGGGGGGAATTATAACTAGAACATATAATCATTGATCTTGAATACAATCATTGCTCCACCAAGGATTACATAAACCTCTATGTCTTAATATGATAGCCCACAAACCATAATGAGTATGGTTAGCCAGGATTTTAAGAAAGGTGGGTGGCATTGTCACTATGAGTTCCAAAGGGCCAATCCCACATGGGTTATTATAAACAAATACATAGGTGTAGGACTTGATCCACTCATGTGTGCACAAGTCATGAGACTACTTAATACTCTCTACATGTGATGACACATTGGGTCGTTGCCTGAAGATGTCTCCATGGCTCCAAACTAGATCCTCATGGAAATTGAATGTTGCTAAGAGATTTTTTTTCTCTGAACTTTGACCAAAAATATTAATTCTATACATATACAAAATAATAATAATATAAATAATATTTAACTATATTTAAAGTCTATCACAACACTCAAACAAATATAGTATATCAATATCAATATTTCTTATAATGTTTATTATTAGTAGTATATAATAATATTAATACAAGAAGAATTTCTTATAACTATGTGTGTGGGGAAAAACTATATATATATATATATATATATATATATAAAATAAAATGTCAATATAAAGTAATTGTTTTTTTTCCAAAGGAAAAAAAAAAAAAAACATGTATTGTATTTATAGCGAAAATAAATTAGATTTAGTGTAGGTGTAGTAGCATTTTAGTAGTACATAGGCCAAAAAAATATGTATGATAAGTCCATTTTATCGGTTACAAAAGAAGTGAGTGTATGTCATTTGTTGTTGTTCAAAACTGAACTATCATATCTGCTTTCTTCTTCAAAAAAGAGAGTTCATGATAAAATCTTATAACATCATGCAATTCCTTGCAAGAAATTTGTTGTCATAGTATAGCAAGCTCTCTCAAAATTTTCTTAATGGTGGGAGGCTGGTAATATATTTGTACTTGTCAGTACCATGTCTTCCATACAAAAGCAAAAATCCTATAAGCTTCAGTAAGAGAAAAAGAAATTATATAGCACTCAAAAAGCAAGCTTGCAGCCAAGTAAGATGTTGGTGTACCAATGTGAAGGTAAGATGAAAGAAGGATTTTTAACTTCATTAAGTATGCTTAGGGGCATAGTTGGTGTTGGTTGATTGAGCCTTCATTGCTTTCTTTTATTTTTCCATTGTGCCTGATCCAGTGCCAGTCCTTTCTTCGAAAGCTTATCAACTATTATGTTTTGTTCCCTATAGATATGTGTGAAGGATGTGTGAGAAAAATTTCTTGTTAATTAGATAAATTTTTTGATATAGTGGAAGGAAGGTATATTTTTTCATTTTAGTTGTACCTTGCATAAATTTTATAACAACCAGGGGATATCCATAGATATTGTTCTTAGAGATATGTAGAAAATCAACTAACTCCGATAGTAATTTAAGAGCAAATAGTTCATTGAAATTGTTTGTGTCAAGTTATGGTATTTTCTATGCTTATAAAAGTTTACTTCTTTTCCTTATTATATTCCACATATTAGCAATCACATGTACATAAAGTAAAGTGTTGATAGAACATTAAACGATTGACAGAAAACAAGCCAAGACAAGAGACACAAGATGTGGCGACTAGCCAGGGACAAACCCCACAATGTGTGGGGAAACCCTTTGATCAAATCTTCTTTTATCTTTAATAATTCAGCAAAGAGAAATAGTACAATAAATCTGATTCATATCAGCAGTAGCAAACCCTAGATCAGCAGCATCAACATTAGTGGCTTCATCATCAAACTAGGGAAGACGATATCTCACAAATCGAATGTCGGATCGACTTCATTCCACCACCAAAAGTTGCAGCTTCCAGAGGAGGTTCAGATGAACCTACAACATAGTTTAGATGAGGATATCTTCTAGTCCACGCAGGTCAAACTTCACTTCTGCAGTTGCAGCATCAGTTTCAGCAGCTTCCTTCAAACTAGGGCATTTGATATCCTGCAAACCGTCCATCGGATTGACTTGAATCCACCACCAAAAGTTGTGGCTTTCAGAAGAGGTTTGAATGAACCTATAGCTTAGTTCAGATGAGGAGGTATTCTAGTCCATGTAGATCAATCTTTACTTCTGCAGTTGCAGCGTCAGTTTTAGCAACTTCCTTCAAATTAGGGCAGTCGATATCTTGCAAACCGTCCGTCAGATTGACTTGATTCCACCACCAAAAGTTGCAGCTTTCAGAGGAGGTTCAGATGAACCTACACCGCAATTCAGATGCGGAGATATTCTAGGCCACACAGGTCAATCTTTACTTCTGCAGTTGCAGCCTTAGTTTCGGCAGCTTCCTTCAAACTATGGCAGTCGATATCTTGTAAACCGTCCGTCGGATTGACTTGATTCCACCACCAAAAGTTGCGGCTTTTAGAGGAGGTTCAGATGAACCTATAGCGCAGATCAGAAGAGGAGGTTTGATGGTACACACTGGTCAAAGTTTGGATCTGCATTTGCAGCTTCAGTTTCAGCAGCTTCCAGCTTCACATGTGTGAGAGAGAGACGCTTTTCTGTGTAGTAGAGAAGAGACTCTTTTCTTCGCAGTAGAGAGAGAGATGTGATGAGATGAGTGAGTCAAAATGAGGGAAATTCCTCCTATATTTGTACACAACGTTGGTGTTTGAATAGATGCGACTGTTGGGCTTCTGAGCCTACATGAGTTGTAGGTCAGCTTGATAATAATTCCATAATCAAAATAAATTCATATCCCCATGAATACTTATCGGAGTCGGATGATATTTATATCAACCCTACACCTCTTGACAAGACGAATCTAATGAACATATTATTAGCCAGGAATAAGATTACCCACATGAATTTTTCCCTAATTGTCAATTTTAACGCTCCCTCTCAACTAGGGAGAACTTCATTTGCAATCTGTCTATCGGTCGTTACTATTCATCCATCAAATGAACTGCCCTGTACAGCCTGACCCTTGCCCTGCTCTGCTCTATTCTGCCTATTCTGCTTTGTCTTGTTCTACCCTATACTGATCTGTACGGCTCTGTTATGTTATGCGTTGCTCTGCTTTGTTCTGTTTTGCTTTGCTTTTGTCCGAATTATGAAGAAGAAGAAATAATCGAGGATGTATCATACTAACTCAAAGTCAGTCTTAGAGTATGTACCACTGGTCCCAGACCAGTCTCAACCAACCTGAAGTTAGCATCATAGTGAGTACAATTCCACTGGTCCCGGACCAGTATAATCTTCCATTGACTCAAAGTCAGTCTCAGAGTGCGTACCATTGGTCCCAAACTAGTCTCAACCGACCCGAAGTCAGCTTCATAGTAAGTAGCACTCCTACCACTGGTCCCAGACCAGTATCGCAGTCTCAGAGAGTGTACCATTGGTACCAGACCAGTCTCAACTGACCCGAAGTCAGTGTCATAGTATGGTACAACTCCTACCATTGGTCCCAGACCAGTATCATTGATCCCAGATCAATGGAGGACATCATAGCGTAGGGAGTACAGTAGATACAATGATGCGTCCATCGGTACTATGGTCCCTAACTTCATTTCCTTGCTCATTGATCAGATGATAGGTACTTCCCATGAGTCCCAGACTGCATGGGTAGGATGCCTCGATAGGAGAACTAATCAATCCTGTCCTCACAGGAGAACACATCAATCCTGCTACAATCACCATGGAGAACACATCAATCTAGGCCGCCATGGACAACACATCAATCCAGGCCTCACAGGAGAACACATCAATCCTGTTACAATCGCCATGGAGAACACATCAATCCAAGCCTCATAGGAGAACACATCAATCCTGCTACAATCGCCATGGAGAACACATCAATTCAGGCCTCACAAGAGAACTAATCATGCTACTACACAGGAGAGAGAATCATCATGTTCCACAAGAGAGCGAATCATCTTGTTCCAGTGCGCACCACCAGGGGAGGGTGAGTCATACTGTGGTTGTATGTAGCTCCAGTAAGAACTGAAAGCCCTCAGATCTCCCAGAGATTAATGTGTGAAACATGCAGGACCCTTGTACAAGGGTTTCTTGACGACTCCAAGTCATTTGGGAAAATCATAGATTAGATCTTTCCTCGGGGCTTTGACAAGGTGTATCGACCTATACATCATCTTAATGTGATGGAGCCTCCTTACTCATCGACTTACCATATCCCAGATGATGTCTATCTGCTGGAGCAATCGACAAATACGAGATTCCTCAATAATCGAATCCCACCTCTGGTTGTTACAGAGAATCACAGTGGTATGTGTTCAAACAACTCACTAAAGAGCCTCCCCAACCAGGCAGCTTCATACGAGATCATACTCATAGATATGTATTCGGTCTCGGCGGTGCTTATGGCAACCGACTTTTTCTTCCCGGTCATTCATTATATCGAAGCAGAGTCCAAAGAGAAATAGCACTAAAAGTGCTCCAGTGATCCTCCACACTACCTGCCTAATCAACATTCGAATAATCATGCAGTTTCATATTTCCGGAAGTGTATCTCAATCCATGAGAGATTGTGTCCTGAAGACATCTGAGAAGATTCTTGGCACCAATCTAGTGAGGCTCAACCAAATATGAGCTCATAATGATAACTTCAAAACATATGTTCGGACAAAGGTTCGCCAATAACATCAACGCGAATGAGTTTTTGAAACTCAGAGGCATTTCCCAAATCTGGTCCGACATCACTACCATATAACTTCTGAAAGTTAAGATCCTTGAGATAGTCACAGGGTTACAGTCCACCATACCAAATATTTTCAGAATCTTCACCACATATTTTCCTTGAGATAGGAAAATTTCCCTTGGCTTCTACCACACTTCAAGTCCTAGGAAATAGTGCATCAGTCCTAGATCCATTTCAAATTCAGAAGCCAACTCCCTCTTACATTTGTGAATGAGAGGGTATGCACCTATTAGAAAGAGGTCATACACATACAACACCAAGTGTGAGAGGCTTGTCATCTTCAACCTTAAAGTAAACGTTAGGATCGACTTCACTCCTGGTGAATCCCAGCTTCATCAAGTAGCTGTCAATCCTCTCATATCATGCTCGGGGTGCTTGCTTCAGCCCATAGAAAGCCTTCTTCAACCTGCATACATGAGATTTTCGATCATAAATTTCAAATCCTTTGGGTTGCTCCACGTAGACCTCTTCTTTGATCGAGCCATGCAAGAACGCGGTCTTGACATCCATCTGATGTAGGTTCCATCCTTGTGAAGCGGCAAGGGCTATGATCGAGCAGATGGTACTATATCTGGCAACAGGTGCAAATATCTCATCATAAGTCTATACCATCTTTCTGGGAGAAACCACGAGCAACAAAACGAGCCTTATACTTTTCCGTACTTCCATCTACTGCATGCTTTATCTTGTAAAGCCATTTGGAAGTAACAACTGTCTTGTCCTGGGGTCTGGGAACTACTTCCCAGACATCATTCTTCATAATAGACTCATATTCTTAGGTCATAGCATCCTTCCATACTTGATGCTTGACAGCATCTGAGAATGATGAAGGCTTATTTTGCATGACAGTGCTCATGATGGTTAGGTATCCCTAATACCTATTAGGTTTCTTACTTTTACAAAAGGTTCCTTGGGGTGCAGCATGTCCTTCAGCATCATCAAGTATCCCTCTAAGCCATGAAGGCCTCTTCCTAGAAGAGGAAGGCTCAGGTGGATAAATAGGATCCATGGGTTCTTCCACATCAGGCATTGTTACATCATCTACCCATAGAGACAGCTTCCACAATCGTACGGTCCCACACCATTCTGCTTTGGAGAATGTGGTGTAGTAGTCTACCTCTTAATGCCAACCTCAGGTATGCCTAAGTGAACCAACTGTAATATATCGAAGGTCTTGCTTAGGCTTGAGGGGAATGGTCCCCTTTTGAGCTTTCCTTTGGCACATCCTGGACATATACCTTCTTTCTCTACTCAAAATCTGGGCATCTTTGTCACCATTCGTCTTACACCAAGTAGAGATTTATAATGAAGGGGGGCAAACCTCTGATGCCAAAGTTCGAACTGAAGAGATGTGTCATAATGTATGACACCTAGCGGACTTCCATCGACCTGATGTAATGAATCAACACGAAACCCAAGAGTAAAGGCATATTTAACATTATTTTTCCTTATACGTACCTTCCCATCGCTAAAGGTTACCTTGTAGCCATTGTCTTCCATTGCCGAGATGGTCACTAGGTTCTTTCAGAGGTCATGTGCATTTAATACATCCTGGAATTTCTAGCCCTCTTGAATTGTTGTCCTCTTCCTTGATTCCTAGCTCTCCTCTTACCTTTGCTATTGAATTTTTCATTCCTTCGATTGCTATCAAAGGGATTCTGATCATCGTCCCAATGTGAGTCCTTTCTATTAGGGCACTCCCTTGCATAGTGACCTGCTTTATCATAGATGTAACATCATCCTTTTCTTCCACCCTTAGGTCCAGCCTTTCCTTTTGATTTAGTCCCGGAAACATTTCTTTTCTTAGCATGAGAAGAAAAGGCAGCAGGAGTACCTTTAGGCAAGGGCCTTTCTTGCTATTCTACCCTTATTTCTTCTTGAATGCATCTAGCCATTAATTCCTCGGAACCAGGAATTACATTATTATTCATAAGAGTAGTCTTGAACACGTACCATTTGGATGGTAATCCTCCAAGAGTCATGAGTGCCATTTCTCTGTCAGTAATAGTCTCCCCAATAGATAGGAGATCATTCTTGATCTCAGTGATTCTTAAGAAGTATGCTTGCATACTCTCATCTTTACCCTTATGAATTTCCTTCAGCTTATTTCTAAGAAACAAAACTTGATTTGCATCATTAACTTTAAATAAACTCACCAGTCTATGGTAGATTTCCTTGGATGTGTCCAGTTCAGAGATGTAGTCCACGCAGGTCAATCTTTACTTCTGCAGTTGCAGCGTCAGTTTTAGCAGCTCCCTTCAAACTAGGGCAGTCGATATCTTGCAAACCATCCATCAGATTGACTTGATTCCACCACCAAAAGTTGCAGCTTTCAGAGGAGGTTCAGATGAACCTACAACGCAGTTCAGATGAGGAGTTCTTCTAGGCCACGTAGGTCAATATTTACTTCTGCAGTTGCAGCTTCAGTTTCGGCAGCGTCCTTCAAACTAGGGCAGTCGATATCTTGTAAACCATCTGTCGGATTGACTTGATTCCACCACCAAAATTTGTGGATTTCAGAGGAGGTTCAGATGAACCTATAACACAGATCAGAAGAGGAGGTTAGATGGTCCGCGCTGGTCAAAGTTTGGATCTGCAGTTGCAGCTTCCGGCTTCACATGTGTGAGAGAGAGACCCTTTTCTGCGCAGTAGAGAAGAGACTCTTTTCTGCATAGTAGAGAGAGAGATGTGATGAGATGAGTGAGTCCAAATGAGGAAAATTCCTCCTATATTTATACACAATGTTGGTGTTTGAATAGATGCAATTGTTGGGCTTCTGAGCCTACATGAGTTGTAGGTCGGCTTGATAATAATTCCATAATCAAAATAAATTCATATCTCCATGAATACTTACCGGAATCAGATGATCTTTATATCAATCCTACACCTCTCGACGAGAGGAATCTAATGAACATATTATCAACCGTGAAAAAGATGACCCACATGAAGTTTTTCCCTAGTTGCCAATTTTAACAGTTTGAAGTCTTCCCAATTGAAAGATAAGGAGAAGAAACAAGAATATGTTAGATAGATAATGCCTCCTAACCCACACACATAAGAGTTTTGTTTTGATTCTTCACTGATAAAATCCCATGGTTTTCCTTTTAAAATTTCAACTTTTAAACTATTCCAAATTCTCATAACAGGTTGATATATCGAAATAGATGTTTAGAGGGATAGATTTTTCATTGCCACTCTGATATAGGATTTTCCTTGATTTTCAAAGATAGATTTGTTTCTTTCAACCATATGCCCCAACAAACAATAAGGGGGGAGTTTTTATATTGTTAGGGGGATTCTTTCCTAGCGAGCCTTTTAGGAATTCATCCATAGAGTTCCCTTGCCAAGTATGGGTCATTCTAATGGATTTTTAAATCTCTTTCCATATTCTTAATGTGAAAGGACATTTTATGAAGAGATGGATGATATTTATGCAACTTCCAAATAGAGTGAACATATACTTGGCCCACAAAATGATCCTTTCTGAAGAATCTCCCAGGTTCGGCCCTATTCTTAAGGAGAAATCACATAAAGGGTTCTATTTTTGGAGCGAAATTTTGTTTCTAGGGGTTTTTATCCCACCAAGGAGGTGGGTGAGTAGTTGTTTATTGTGCAATGGCAAGGTATCCATATTTTGGGCTATAGCTGCCTGTAAGAGCATAGGACCAAACCGATGTGTCTAACCATCATCTCCCATGTCTTCTTTGGTAGAATATTTACATCAAAACCTAAATCAATAATAGTATTATCCATATCATAAGCCCCTATTTGTGCACCAAACTAGATTTCTTTGCTGGCTTGCTTTTGTGTGTGACCTTATTGATTGTGTGTCTAGGTATTTGCACTATTACCTTCTTTGACTCCTTCATGCACTGGACAATCATCTTGTGCAACCTTTGTAAAGCTCCATCATCCTACATCAAATCCAAGAAACTATTCAAGAAGGCTCTAATCAATTTATTTCCTACTTCTGAACCCTCTACAATGGTTTTATCATGGAGACATGGAATATGGTATATTGGACCATCTTCGGGGGCATCCCATTTTGTCATGGCCATGTCTCTGTGCACATCTTTATTGGTGTCACTCTAATTCCAAGGATCGAAATTTGGAGGTGGGTTTGTAGATTTATGTACCCACTACTAGTTGGTATCAGTTTTCTTGGCAACATCCACTCTAGTCTTAGTCCCTACGTGTGTAAAAACTTTTACTAGTGATTGATCATTTCACGACTCTATTGTCACTTTCTACAGGTTCTACCCTTTCTTCTCCTGGATTTTCGCAAGTAGTTGAGGATAGTCCTTTGTTGCATGGTTCAAGGCTCGGAAATAGGTGCATGTTTCACATGGATTAGGGAAATCTCTAGCCATATGTCCATGTTGGCCACAGTTGTAGCAGATGATTATTCCCCTTCATACAAATAATACTGAGGAATAAAATTTGTAGAAATGAAGAAGTGCATAAAATATAATAATATAGAAAGGATCTTGAGAAACTGATGTGGGCCCTAACCCAAGGAATCTCATATCCCCGAAGGAAAAACAATCTAAGAACTAAATATGTATTCCATTAATTAGAAAATTACTTGTACATCAAAATTTGCAGCACTGGAAAATTTATAAGCTATTAAGCTCATACTGCTTCCTCTAACTCGACTATTGTTATCTTTTGACTACCTAATAGGATACTCGAACCCTCTATTTATACAAGGTGAGTGAGGGGAAACCTCTGGAAACCTCCTTGAAAGGAGGACTTCTTTCCCTACAAAAATCCTAAACAATATGATCATGCTCCCTTAGTGACCTCACAACTACAGGGAGGAGTAATTAGAGCTTCAAGCCAACTGAGTTGATCTTCCTACAATAGCAGATAGGTCCCATGAACCTATATGATTAGATACCCTCGGTATTTATACCAAATATCCTCAATATCTTGTATCATAAGCACATTAGGCACATAAACCATGATAAATCTCTCTAACTCTCCTAAGAACTTATTTAAGCTAAGAAAACATTATTAAGTGCAAAAGGAAAGGTCTAATATAGGATTTATGTTCCCAGGAAAGGTTAGATGACCCTAATGTTTTACCTAATTGGGAGGCCTATCAGGGACCACCTCGGGTGTGTGAAGTGCCAAAATGTTTGTACAAAGACAAATCAGACAATTTTATGTTTATAGGTGTACTTGGTGTGTAGCACACGAGATGTTGGGAAAATGGTGAAATGCCTTGGCATGATGTACTAGGTGGCATTACATTGAAGCAAGTGACACATAGGTCAACACTAATTTGAAATGATATGCAGGAGTTGCCACAACATGTGTGGGAGGCCACATGGGTCTTCTCATCAAGTTCTCGGTGCATGCATGGAAGTTGGGTCAACTTAACTTGGTGTGTGGATGAGAATTAATATGTGGCATGGTTGTATTGTTCCATAAGGAACACTGCAATGTAGAATGGCTATATATGTGTGTGTGTGTGTGTGTGGTGGGAGATTTATTGTGAAGGAATTCAAGTATCAATCACAACACAACACAAGTGTTGGTGCAAGTCAAAGAGAGGAGTTGAAAATGGTTTGTATCAAGGAAAAGTGTGAAATTATATAAAAGATGGAAGATTGCAATAAAACTATCCAAAGTGTGGCAAAACCAAGTAGCTTGTCACATGAAGTGTGGCACAATTCTATAATGCAACAAACCTGCGACAAGATAAGTTCAATCAATAGCAAGTTTAGATGACAACATGGCATGTGAGAATTTTTTGATATGAATTCACATGAGCTATATGCTCTTATGAATTTTCAATTGCCATAAAATGTTAGGGATCCACCTATTTTAATGCATTGTGACATGAACAGGTGATAGTCTAGTTTGTGTCGCTCGGTTGTGTAAAAGTTTACTTGTCTTTAATATCGAAATAGAAAGAAGTGTGAGGTGTATTTTGGACTCACATGGTTTCATATTGTGAATGCCAATGAGACAAAATGAGTCATAATGCTACATGACCAATAGTGATGGGAAGCCTGGGTGCGGCAAGTCAATCTTAGAAACATGTTAAGAAATTATGAAGCCAATGTTGCATGTTTATTTTTCAATCAAAACCAATTTGCAAATAGTTTCACATCAAAAGGTAGGTTGGTGTGGTTGGTTGAAAAAAACAAGATTTGATCTTTACTACAGTTTCAAGGGAGATAATTTTGGCCTAGCGATTCTCAGAGGAAGTGTTGGATGTGTTGAAGGTATTGGAGGGTTTTTTGTATAAAGATAAGGATGAACAACCTTGGTAAAATGAGGATATGTTAGGGCTTCACTTCATAAATGTGATGATGAAAGGAATGAAGGTCACTACGTTGGTGGACACCAACGCAACTCATGATTTTATGAGCAAGTGAACTATGATGCCACTTCATCGTGAACCAGAACATGATGCAATTTCTAGTAGCTCTAGAATGATTTTTGAATATTATTTTTATGTCAGCATAGTTGAGCTAATGTCTTCATTTCCTAGAAGATTAAGTGTTTCCATCAACTCTTCTCTAACTCCACGTTGTAAAACTAATTTTAGGGAATCTAGATATAGATTGCAATTGTGCACTCTTCTATAATTCAACTAAAATATTTCGTCAAAATTCTCCTGAGATATTCTACTTGAGTCATTATGAATAGCTCATCTATGGTGTCTCTTTCTTTGCAATAATCCTTGTACTTTTTTGCTCCCATTAGGTGATGATATCCCATTCTAGGCTCATAAACTAATGAAGAGTCGCATCCTTAAGAGTGGAAGGGAACAATTTGAGCTTATATTCATATTTTGTGTAATCATAAGTTCTACAAACTACGGTAAACTCAAACATAAAAGTTTCAGGATCTTCAGTAGTTACCCCATATAAGTGTGGAGTGATAAATAGATTGATGTTCCTCATTTTGGCTTCTCCATTTGTTTCTTTAATAAGGAGTGTGACCAACGCGCATACACAATCACCACCATTGATCCACTGATTAAGATCCAAAGGTCATCATCGATATCGGAAGGCCAAGAAACGCGAGATTTAACTGCCCAATGAGGGCATAATTCTCTCTCCTCGTTCCGCAACGTGTCGCTCAAAGAGTGGAATCGGAGCCAAACACAAAAAAATGGAAACTGTTCAGACCCCGCCCGATATACCACTTGTGGTATTGGACCGTTTGACTCTTGTAAAAACCCCCTGACCTATCGCCACGTGCTATCCCTTAATTCCTTCGAGCGGGCAGTACCTGAGCCAATCCTGTTCACCTGGATGCTCTATCAACCACCACCTAAGCAAAATGACGAGGGCTACCCCGCCTTATGGAACAGTCCGCGTCAAACCATTCTTCATTTAATCAAAGGGAATCCTGACCTTGGAAAGTCACCAAACCATGGCAGGTTGGATTGTATGGAGTCCTCCAACCTCTTGCTGATCTTCAGGGTTCCTCTGATCCTCCCTGTTAGTCCAAAGTTCCATATCCTAGGTAGCGTTACATAGACAGTCCTCCCACAATTTACCGAGGGGAAGTGAATCCCAAGCTTTCCTAGAATCCCTCTCCCTATTTGCGACTCCCTCATTCACCAACTGATTCGCTAACATATTAGCCTTCCTTTTCACATGAGCAAATATGATAGTTTTGAGGGTTCGCAGGTTAGAATAGATGTGGTAAAAAACCTGCAAGAGCTTCCAGTTCTTCGACACTTTATCTGGAGAGGTGCCATTACTAATCTTCTTAGCCGCTCTAATAATTAATTCCGAATCTGCTTCAATTATAACATTGTATGAACCTGAATTCACCAAGATTTCCAAGCATTGCTCTAATTCCATGAGCTCAGCCATGTTGTTTGTATCCTTCCCCAAGTGGTCATGGAAGATCATTTGTATTTGTCCCTGATCATCTCTTATGGCACCCCCAAATCCCTCTAATCCTGGGTTGCCCTTAGTTGCTCCATTAATATTGATTTTTAAGAAACCATAAGGAGGAGGCTTCCAGATGGTAGCACACGTGTTTAGAAGGTTCCATGTCTTCATTATTTCGAGAGGATTAATAGACTGGAGCCCCAAGTGAAGTAAAATTCTCTCCTCATGGGGCAGGGGAGGATCTTTAGGAAGGGTCCTCAGCAAGCTTCTAACTGTGTCTTTGAGCTGCCTTAGAATTTTCTCAATTATGTGTTGGGGCCTGTGAGTTTTGTTTTTGAAGATTTGACTGTTGTGTTCTTTCCACACATCCGAGATGACAAAAACTAGAACCAGAATCCAGGTTTTATTAACTATCTCATTCCCTGAGAAGTTCTTTCTCCAATTCTTTAGAGTTTTGGATATGCTAAGACTGTCCCTATCAGTTTGTCTAAAGATAGTAGCCACCCAATCCCACACCTTTGAAGTGAAAGGACATAGCTTGAGAAGGTGTTCAATTGTCTCCTCATGCACGCCACAAAGGTAACACCTGGAAGGACCAATGAAGCCTTTCTTGAGGAGATTCTCCCAAGTTAAGATCTTCCTTTGATGCACTAGCCAGATGAAAAGCTTTATTTTCATCCAATGCGGACTTTGCCAGAGTTTCTTCCAGATCTGATCAGGATTCACAAAGTTAAATACCGTGACTTCCCATTTGGCCTCTTTAAGGTTACAGTTTCCTTCAGTGTTCTTTCCCCATCTTAATTGATCTGTTGAGGAAGAGACAAGAATCCTTCTATGCTCGAGCTCCTGGGTGAGGGCTTCTGCCTTGGTTTTCAACTGGTTTTCATCACTGTATCCTAGATCCTTCCACTCCCTCCATTTTCCATTGTTCCTTTCCTAATCCCAGAAGTCTTTTACCGAAACCATACCTTTGTTGTCTGTGTCATTTTTGAGATCTGTAAATTCAGCCCTATAAAGGTTGGGTTCCTGTTGCCATTTATCCTCCCAAAATCGAGCAAGATCCCCTGCCTGAATTTCCCAAAAACAATGGTGTTGAACAATTTTTTTATTATCCCATGCAAGGTTCCAAATATGGGAGCCCCTGATTTTCCTTGAAATTATAATATGATCCTTTTCCTGTCAGTGCTTGGTATATTTTTATTTCCAAAGCTTAGCCCAAGGGTCATTCGGTTCCTTAATCCATCTCCACCAAAGCTTGGCTCCCGCGACTTTGTTGAGGGTCTCAGGATCATGAAGCCCCAAACCACCATGGCTCTTGGGCTTACAAAGCTTGTCCCAGGCTACTAAATCCCACTTCCTTTTATCTTCCCCTTTGCCCCAAAGAAAGTCCCTTTGAATGCTTCTTATTAGCTGCTTAATACCTTGAGGAGCAGGAAGAGCTGAAAACATAAAAATGGGAATGGCCTGCAAGATTGCCTGTGTGAGCGCAAGGCGTCCTGCCAGATTTAGTGATCTTCATGCCCATTTTTTGATCTTGTCCTGAAGTTTATTTAAAATGGGTTCCCACACTTTCTTGCTTAGCGATTTGTTAGTAAGAGGAATGCCAAGATGTTTGGAAGGTGGTTGTTCTCTTTGAAATCCAAGAATTCTAGTAATATTTCTCTGAATAGCAATATTAGTATTAAAGAAAAAAACTTTGGACTTGTTAAGGCTTACCTCAGTGCCTGCTGCCATAGCAAAGTCATTTAAGATATTTTTGATTACTCTGGCCTCCCTGATGGTAGGTATGCCCTACAACATAGTATCATCTACAAATTGTTGATGAGTGTTTGCCTCTCCATCTACGGTAAGTTTGATACCTTGAATTCTTCCTTCAACATTTTCCATCTTAATCGCTCTACCTAGCCCTTCCATCATGAGGATGAAGAGGAATGGCGAAAGTGGATCTCCTTGTTTGAGCCCTTTGGAGGGAGTGAAGGCCCTTGAAGGAGCTCCATTAAGCAGTATGGAAAAACTGGTTGAGGTAACTAATGCCATGACCCATTTTATCCAGTTCTAATCAAAACCATAGGCTTTTAGAATTACTCTTATGTAAGCCCAGCTCAATTTGTCATAGGCTTTCGCGAGGTCCAACTGAATTATCATGCCAGCTTGTTTGATGCTTTTGAGAGAGTGTACCACCTCATGAGCTTGGATGATATTGTTGAGGATTTGTCTTCCCTCCACATAGCCTATTTGTTCCTTCGAAATGAGAGAGGGTAGCAGTGGTTTGAGTAAATTGGCTATTACTTTGGAGATAATTTTATACACCACATTACATAAGGCTATAGGCCAAAAACCATTCGGAGTCATGGCATTTTCCTGCTTTGGGATCAGAGCAATGAAGGATGCATTCAGAGCCTTTAGTATCTTTTTGGATCTTCTTGAGTCTTCCACCACCTCGAGGATATCATGTTTGACAGTTTCCCAACAAGCCTTGAAGAAGCCTACATTGAATCCATCCGTTCCTAGTGCTTTTCCACTTTGCATTTCATTAATCACTTCACTAACCTCCTCTTCCAAAATTGGCCTATTGAGATTGTGGTTGTCCTCTCTGGTAACCAGGTGAGGGATATATTGAGTTAAATTTTTAATGAACCTGTATCTGTCCTCCAGAGGCTCCTTTGCAATGTTGCAGAAGTGCTGAACAAGGACCGATTCCATATCACTGTGAGAAACTAGCTCAATGCCTTGAGAATCTTTGATCTTTGTGATTTTGTTGTGTGCCCTATGAGCTATGGTGGTTTTGTGGAAGAATTTTGTGTTTTTTTCTCCTTCTTTAATCCATTGTATTCTTGATTTCTTCCTCCAGAAAATTTCTTCTTGTAATCCTTGATTCTCCCATTCTTCCTGTAGAGAGTCAGTTAATTTTTGCCTCTCTTCGGTGAAGCCATCTGTGATGATGATCTGATTGATCTCCTGGAGCTTCAGTTCAGTTTCTCTTTTGGCTTTGAAGATATCTCCAAATTCATTTTTGTTCCAAACTTTAAGACGGGATTTTATATGTTTAAGTTTTTGCTGGAGCATATACATTTTTGAACCTTGAATATTCAACTCCTCTCTCCACCATGTCTCAACGTTATTAGTGAAATTAGGATGTGAGAGCCAGGCATTTTCAAACCTGAAAGGTATGTTTCTCGGAGTGCCCATAAAGGTGGCTTCTAGCTGTACAGGCCAATGATTTGATCCTCCAAAGGGTAGAATGGAGGCTATCATGGCAGGTCCTGAGAGAAAGAGGTCCTTTGAAATCATGAATCTATCAAGTTTGGAAGCAAATTGATGGGTCCCTCCCCTTTTGTTGTTCCAAGTGAAGGTTCCATTTATTGTTTTAGTGTCCACCAACCTCATGTTTCTAATGAAGTTCTGGAAGGCCATGAAGTCTCTGCCTAGCTGTCTAGTGCCTCCTTTTTTCTCTGAAAGAGCTCTTATCATATTGAAATCTCCTGCAACGATCCAAGGCAGAGTGGGATGTCTCTCTCTAAGTTCCTCTAGGGAAGTGAGAAGCTTGAGCTTATCTACTAGCTTTTGGGGTCCATAAACATTGCTAATCATGTATATCTCCTTGTCCCCTACAGGTTGACATGTCAGGGAAAGGTAGTTCTTGGATGCTTCAACATCTAGAATTCCCAATTTTTGTGGGTCCCACAAAGTAAGAACCCCCCCCCCCGCCGAATGATCTGCTTTGACCTCTAAAATTTCATAATTGAATAACCACTTATTATGAATATCTCTTATCTTTTCCATCAAACATTTTGTCTCCCGAATAAAAACCATGTCTAGTTTTTCTTCTTTCATTTTGTTACTAAGATTTATTTGTTTCCTTCTATTACCTTTTCCTCTAATGTTCCAGGTTGTGAACTTCATTAAGAAAGATTAGTAAAGGAAAAACTGGTAAGATCTTTCATCTTACCTTAGTTGATCAACAGTTTTCCACATTCGTTCAACAGTTCATTCTGACTCCTTCTTCCTCTTTTCCAGCCCAAGTTCTTTGGAGATTGTGCCTAAGGATTCTCCATCATCTTGACCCCACATGGCTCCTAGCTTTCATGATTTCTTTTGACTCCCGCTCCCTTCGCTTGTGACCTCTAGAGAAAGAGTTGTTGTACTCTATCATAGTCCTATTTTGGTAGGGACCCCACCCCTGTCTTTTTACGTTGTTCCAGAAATTTCTCTAGATCTAGGTTTTCCCTATCCAGAATCTCTTGTAATTCCTATTCCTATGTTCCTGCTTCACTTGGAGTCATCTCCTGGTCCCTACTTATCTCCATCAAGCTTGGTAGATCATCCTTTTGTTGGTTGTCTACTGTAATATCCTCCATGTCAGCTACCCTATCCTATTCTTTTGTTACATTCTCCATGTCCTGGATTGTCTCCTTGTTCCCCTCTTCTTCCTCCAGGATCTTGAAGTTGTTTTGTCTTGTGTGTTTGTCCTCATTTTCCTTCTTGTGTGGACGCTTTCCTCCTTTTCCTTTACTCCCAACTTTGGTGAAACCCTCGTGGTCTCTCTCGACAATGGTTTTTTTATTATCTTCCCTATTGATTGTAGGGCAGTCTCTATATAGATGCCCATGTTCATGGCATTTGCGGCATCTGAATGGTATGTGCTTATAGTCCACTGCCTGCACCCATTCTTTATCATACACTTCTAAAATGATCGCTTCTAGCAGGGCTCCAGATAGATCCATTTCCACACATATTCGAGCAAAGGAGGTATATCTCCCTTTCAGAGTTGCCTCTGAGATTTTTAGAAAATGTCCTAGCTTGTTGCCTATGGTTTTCAAAGATTCTGGAAACCAATAATCCAGAGGAAGGGAATATAGTCTAATCCAAACTGGTATTGAAGTGAATGTTTCACGTTCCGGGACAAATTTCATCATCCATGGCCGCATGTAGAGTCCTGCTGCAGCATAGAAATAGGGCCCCCCTTCAAACACTTTGTCTTTGTCTTCTAGGCTTGCGAACACTACTGTGAAAAAACCCTTAGAACCCAGATGTAAATGTATTTCCCCCTTTGGCTTCCAATGGCTCCTTATCCAAACATGTAAAGCCCTTTCCGTCGGCCATAGCCCCATGAACTTGCATATGATTGCATGCTCTGTCATATGATCTCAATGAGCATGTATCGCTAGGTCGCTTAATACGACTTGAGGAATAATGCCTGACTTGGGCTTGTAGACTCCCGTGGTATTTCTGGAAGCCAGTTTTTCACTACTGCCTCCAATCTCCTTTTCTTTTCTCGTTTCCTATTGATCCCTTTCATGACCCTGATCTCCGCTTCTTCTAGATGTCCCCTAACTTCTGGTTTCTGAGATCTTGTCCAGTGGTTTTTTGAAATGTTTCTTTCCTATGTTCTGACTTCCTCCTGTGATTGCCTGGCTGTAGGAGGGAGCAGCACTCCCCGCCATGGTACCCTAAATCCAAAACCTTGTCTTCAACTCCAACCCTAGTTTCTCCCCTTTGAATGTTCCCTTGAGTGTTTCTATTTTCAGCCATGTTATTAATGGGTTGTGAAGGATTTTCTCCTTCTGCAAGCTCCTTAGAGATCCTCGCTTGCTCACATAAAAAGGCCTCAATATCCCCTATGGATAGGGTATGAGGATCACAATCAACAAAACAAGGCTAGTTTCTTGTGGAAGTGGGGTTTTTTTTATAAGAACTTTCATGTGTTATCCCTAACTCTTTGAGGCATAAAGAAATAAATGTACTTCCTTTTTTGTAAAAAAGAAATTGAATGAAAAATGATAATGCGATGCAATTTTCTATTTTTGGAATGAAGAATGCCTAATGCATTTTTTTTTTTTTGCATAAAATGAAATGAATGAAAGAGTAAATAAACTAGGGAAGAACTCATTGCAAGGCTTTGACACCTCCTCGGAAACGATGCCAAAAAGTAACAACCTTCAATATTACAGCAAGAATACTGCAACTCCCAAGGGCCTCAACTTTAATTGTCAACCCAAGGTTTGTACAAATTTAAGAGGTGTTGACACTATGTGTTCAACATGTAATTATCTTTGTTTAGTTCTACAAAAACACTGAGATGAGGTTTACTTACAGAGAGACTACTCTAATTTTCGTATGCTACAAGCAAGATTCAAAATTACAGGAAATTAAAGGAAATAAGAAAATCTATGTTATTTGCATGAAAAAGAACCAAACCATCTTAACTATGAGGGAATAAAAGAATATATATTCTACTATTTGGAAAAAGAAAACTTACAACTGAAATAAAGCATGTGAACATCAAACCCTAATTTTGTAGAAAAAAGGACAAACTCTACAACAAACTATGTCAAAGAATCTACTTGGACTCTTGGCGTCTAAATTTCATCTTTAGGGTTCCAAGGATGTTGTAACACATCAAAGAAGATTAACCATGAGATGGATGCAAGTTTAGATGAGTTTTGTATGCAAAATATAAATTGTTAGAGGAGTCCATGTTTTGCTACAAGATACAATCCAGCGGGTAGGAAAATGTGCGAAGGATGTGGTTTGAAGGAAAAATGAGCTAAGGGGAAGCTAAGAAATGATCAACAATGTATGTCCATGTATTCATGTCAATGATAGGATGATTTATTCAGGAAATTGGTGACAACAGAGTCTCTTGTAGCTTTGCAAAATAAGGACACTACGGTTATAGAACACATAAATGATAAACAACCATTAGAGATTAGCTACCAAAGTGAACTCAATGCATGAAAAAAGATACTAAACAAGACACATAACACTGCAAAATCTGCAATATAGTACTCAACCATTGTGCAAGGAAAAATTGTTCAAAAATAAAGTAATTAACCCTACATAAAAACAATACTCTGGAATAAAATTTGTAGAAATGAAGAGGTGCATAAAAGATAATAACACATAAGGGGCCTTATGCAACTGAGGTGTGCCCTAACCCAAGGAATCTCATATCCTTGAAGGAGAAACAATCTAAGAACCAAAGATGTTTTTCATTAACTAGAAAATTACTTGTACATAAAAAGTTGCAGTACTGAAAAACTCCTAAGCTTTTAAGCTCCTACTGCTTCCTCTACCTCAACTACTGATAGCTTCTGACTACCTAATGGGTTACTCGAGCCTTCTATTCAGTGGGGGGATTTTGAGGTCTAAAATGGGCCTCCTAAGGAAATTATAAAATAATAGTGGAAATAATAAAATAAGATTAGATTACATCATCAAATTTTAGAGGGAAAAAAGAAAAAACTATTTTTTCAACTTATATCCCTATGGGTTTACTCAAATTTCAAGCGGAAACACTCTGTTGGATGAAAAATTTGATTCCTCATCCAAGGAGTACCCATGTTGCATACTTTCGATCAACCCCACTACACGAAAAATGAAAAATATATGAAAAACGTGATTGCAATCACGTTTTTTCATGTATTTCTCATTTTTCGTGTAGCAAAGTCCTTGAAAAGTATGTAACATGGGTACTCATTGGATGAGGAATTAAATTTTGCATCCAACAAGTACTCCCTCTCAAAATTTGAGTAAAACCTTAGGGAGATAAGTTGAAGATACGAGTTGAAAAAGTAGTTTTATTATAGCAAGAAAAGGCTTCATTTGACTTGTGGCTTAGTCAAATGGATAATTTGAATTTCCACTTCGGCAACATGACTTGGCAAACAGTTAGCAGGAGTGGCATGGCAAAATCACTCAATTAAGTTAGTCAATTCAAGTTTATGGGATAGAAGTAGAGTTATGTGCAAGTTGGTGGATAAGATCTAGCTACCTAGAGGTGTTATCTTTAGTGAGAGTCAGTTATCTAAGCTCTAGTCTAGAATAAAGTCAATATGAGTTCAATTGAGTAGGTGTAGCTGTTGTTAACTCATTGATCTCTCAGTTAACTAGTCAATTTACTAAAAATAACCATAGTCATGCACGCAACTCGAATTTCCTAGTGAAGTGGAGGAAAAAGGCATAATTGTAATCATTATTGTATACTAGTGAGTGTACAGAGTTTGCAGGTGGTAGGTGAGCCATTTCTCCTGGGATTTTCTTAATGAAATAAGAGCTTCCATATTCTTTAGGAGAAAGAATTGCACAAGGAAATAGGAGGAAGTAGGAGGAATATTTTAGCTAAGTATTGGCTAGAGCAGATTGGGTAGGAGATCAGTATTGCAGTGCAATTTGAGCTTCAAACATTGAAGTTGTTATTGTAATATATCATTGTTCTCATCCAATATAATACAAATAGAGGAGGTTTTTTTCCCAGTTGGGTTTGCCAGCAAAAGCTATGTTCATTGTGATTGAATGATTGCATGTGTTTCTATTGTATGTTTTCCCCTCCACAAATTGAGTAAAAGAAATTTGTGTCTATTGTTTTCAGTGTGAATTCATTAGTAGCTACAAATTTTGAGTTATTTCTACATGGAATGATTGGCTATGTATCGCTAAGTGTTATGTTGTTGGATGTTTTAAGATTGAAATAGAAACAAGTGTGAGGTGTAGTTTGGACTCACATAGTTTCATATTGGGAAGACCAATGAGTCCAAATGAGTTGTAGTGGTACTTGACCATTAGTGATGGGAAACTTGGGTGCACCAAGCCAGTCTTAGACACATGATAGGAGACGACCAAGCCAATAACCTTGCCATATATAAGTGAACATGTCCAATTGAGGAAGTTAGTGAATTGATTAGATGTTGTCTATGCTTTGGATAACTCTTTGTACAATACTCTTCAAAGAAGGTGACATGGTTGAATGAGTTGAGGACCACTACCAAAGATGGGACGAATGTTTTAGAGAGTAATATGCAAGAGCCACATTCACTATAGGATTTGAAAATGGTGGGATCATGCCAAGGATTGTCGACAAGTGCAACCAAGGAGAGATACACAAAACACAATGAGAATAACACGTAGAAAGATTAATAATAGGTTACAACGATAATAGAGTTACCAGTGTGCTTACAAAGAGAGGTAAGCCATTTAGTGCTTCCACTTCTCGCAAAATTATTATGTGAAGAATAGTATGTGGTAGGGAAAGATGGCATGGTTGGTGGAATTAGCGGAGGACCAAGCAACTAATATAGGGTCTAGATGAGATAGTTTAAGATTAGTGATCTTAGGATAGTGTGGTTAGATGAGAAGGTGCTGAACTCCACTCATATTGAATGGTTGTAGAAATAACACAACCAAAGAAGAGAAGTAAATACATTGCATGTTTATTTTGCGAGAAAAACTGATTTATATAGGAATTTATAGGGTAAGTTCCTCAGACAGAACACCAAAGGACACCGCTCACAAACAGATCACAGATCAATACAACAATATTTTTGACGTGGTTAAAACCCTCAAAGAGGGAAACAATACATGATCTAGCCAGCGCGGCCACTTCAAGCAATTTATTAATAATAGAATGAAAATTTACATAAGCTTCTCTCGTGAACAGTTACCCTACAAATGACCCTCCATGCTCTTTAAATAGAGATCATGGACCAATCGGGAGTTAAGCCACGGATCAAGTGTCAGTAATACCGAGGAGAGAACGAACCGTTAGATCACTACATATCGTGACCGTCAGATTGTAAGTTACAAAATTACATAGTAAAGAAACACACTTTACCTAACTCTACACTAGACCAAGTTATACTTAACTATTTCCTATGTGTCGGAATATCCTAACATCCCCCCTTAAGAACAACTTGGGATAGGATTGAAGGATGTACAAAATGACACAATAGGAGAAGGAAGGAGGCATTATAGCCTATCCCCCCTTACTAACAACTTCCTGAAATCCAACCATAAATCGAAGTTTAGTACACTTCCCCTCTGTGAGAGCCTTTGTAAAGATGTCTGCAACTTGATCATCTATTGAACAATATTTCACTTCAAGAACATGGTCATGAATGAGCTTTCTGATGCATTGCATGTGCAGTTCAATGTGTTTTTTGCGCTGATGTTGGATTGGATCTTTGCATAGTTTAATGGCACTTTGATTATCACACCAAAGTGTAGTCGGAGCTAGGGCTTCCTTACTAGCTAGGGCTTTCCTTCCTTACTAGCTAGTTGGATCTTGTTGTAGAAGCTAGGGCTTCCTTACTAGCTTCTACGGCACCACAATACTCTGCTTCTGCTGAAGAAAGAGAAATGGCACTTTGTTTCTTGCAAGCCCATGTAATAGGTCCTAAACCAAGAGTGAACACATCACCTGCAGTAGACTTCCGATCATTAGGGTCACGCCCAATCAGAATCAGTGAAACCAACCAATAGAGGAGATGCTTCTACACTATAATGAATCCCAAACTGAACATGTAACTCAAACATAACAAAGTATTCTTTTAGTTGCTTTCCAATGACTTTCATGTGGGTTTTGCATAAACCAAAAAATAAGACCAACAACAAAGAGAAGGTCAGGATGAGTATGGGTCAGATACAAAAGTTTTAATACAAATTGATGGTATAAGGTAGCATCAACTTCAGGGGATGTACAAGTGACTGAAAGTTTGGCTCCAAACTAAAAGGGAGAAGGGGCTAGCTTACAATCTTCCATGTGAAAATGGTGTAGAAGATCACAGGCATACTTGGACTGGGAAAGGGAAATACCTTCCTTGGATTGCAAGACTTGAAGACCAAGAAAATAATGCAAGTGTTCTAAGTCTGTCATTTCAAACTTCTTTTTAAGGCTAGACTTCACATGGTTTATAAGGTTGGGATAATTACGAGTAAGGATAAGATCATCAACATAAAGAACAAAAATGATAAGAGATTTTCCCACTTTCTTGGTGTAGACAATATTGTCAAAATGACACCTAGAAATGCCAGTTTCTAAAAGAAAGCTATCCATTTTGGCATACCAAGCTTGAGGGGCTTGCTTGAGACAATAAAGGGATTTCTTAAGCCGACATACAAGACTGGAGTCTATTTGTATAAAGCTAGTAGGTTGTTCCATAAAGATTTCTTCATGCAAGTCCCCATGCAAGAAGGCAAATTTAACATCCATCTAATGGACTTCCCATTTGAAAGAGGTAGCAAGGGAAAGAACAAGGCGGATAGAGTTCATTTTGGCAACAAGGGAGAAAGTTTCAGTATAGTCAATGCCTTAAACTTGTGAAAAACCCTTAGCAACAAGACGAGCTTTCTGTTTATCAACTTTTCCATCTGGTCCATACTTGGTTCTGTAAACCCATTTGCATCTAACAATTTTTCATCCCTTTGGAAGAGGAACAAGATCTCATGTATCATTTGCCAATAATGAACGATATTCTTCATTCATTGTTGCATCCCAATTTTGATGACCTGAAGCTTTTGCAAAGGTGTTAGGATCATAATTCGTTGAAGCTTGAGCTAGTAAAGAAGAGCCTCTTTCGAACTAAGAACGTGTACGTTGTTGATCTGTAGGATCACCAGAAAGAGCACCTGCTGCATCCCAAGTAGCACAGACCCATTTTGGAAGCTGAGGAGCTGAAGGAGGATCCTGAGAAGGTGGGGGAGGATTTTCATCCTCGTTGTCATCATCTGAAGAAGAAATATTTTCAGAAGTCGAAGGGATAGAGAGAGGTGGCACATCAGCTGAACTAGGCTCGTAGGCAGATACATTTTCAGCAATCTTTACATCTCTTCTAATGATAACATTTTTGGACTTAAGTGGAATAAGTTTATATTCTTTGACATCTTCAGAATATCCAACAAAAATACATTTTTCACTCTTAGATTCTAAAGCTTTATGTTTCTCATCTGGAATATGGGTCCATGCTTCACTTCCAAAAACACGAAAGTGACTTACATCTGGATTAATTGAGCTCCATGCTTCTTCTGGAGTGATATTCTTTAAAACCTTAGTAGAAGCGTGATTTACTATGTAATTTGCACAGTTAATTGCTTCTGCCCAAAAATTAAGACTAAGTCCTTTAGATTGAAGCATACAGTTAGCCATTTCCTTTATGGTGCGGTTCTTCCTTTCAGCTACACCATTTTGTTGTGGAGTATATGGAACAGTATGTTGCATTTGAATTCCATTCTTAGTGCAAAAGTTGATGAATTTGTTGTTAACATATTCTCCACCATTATCAGATCTTAGCTTAAGAATTTGATGTCCAAATTGTTTTTCAACAGAGGCCTTAAAGGCCAAGAACATGTTAAATACTTCACTCTTGAGTTTTAAGGAGTATACCCTAGCGCATCTGGAGAAATCATCAATGAAAGTTAAGAAATACTTGTAGCCAGAGAATGAAACAACTAGAAGTGGACCACATAAATCACTATGCACAAGCTGTAAAGGGGTTGAGGCTTGCCAAGAGGCACGTTTTTCAAAACTATTCTAATGATGTTTTCCAATTACACATCCGGAACAAACACATCTCTGCAACATACCATTGGAAGACCTGTCACCATATTTTCTTTACATAGATTCTGAAGGGAGCGATAGTTTAAGTGACCAAATTGCTCATGCCAAAGTCTTCTCGCTTCATCATTATGAGCAAAAAATATCAAGGGAAGATTTGATGACCAAAAGTTGTTAAACTTATACAACCTTGTAGAATCATCAGCAATGCCAGTAGCTAAAATACATCTAGGATCTCTTAGGTCCTTAATTACAACATCGTGAGGTGAAAATTCAACGATTTTACCTTTGCCTGAATGAGTTATCTGATATACAGATAGAAGGTTGCAGGATAAGGTTGGAACACATAATACATCATTAAATTAACAATTATCTAGATGAACAGTTTCAATCCCTACAACACTAAGAGATCTATCATCACCAACATATATATTTTTGGTGTTACAATCATTTAAAGAAGAAAACATGGCTTTGTTTTTGGCCATGTGATAAGAAGCTCCAGAATCAATGAGCCACTCATGAGAATGAGAAGAAGAAGATACTTTTAGTGCATAACCAGACCAAGATGCTTGACAACCACATGCAGAAAGTGTTATTCCTGAAGATGAAGTTGAAGTATAAGAGTGATCCAAATGGATGTTATGCTTCTTCATTGCTGCTTCCAAGGCTTCCATCTTTTTAATGCATTTCAATTCTAAGTGACCATCTCGATTATAAAAGTGGCAATGTCTATCAGTCTTTTTCCTTTTGTTTTTATTTTCCTTATCATTTTGTTGAAATGATTTTCATTTTGAGGCTGAAATTGCTTAGGATTCTTGTTTGGATTAGGACCATTCTTTTTAAGATACTGCTTCTTAGGATTCTTTGAATTTCGTTGCTGCTGGGTAGCTAAGGCTTTCTTAGAAGAGTTTCCAAGATTAAGAAGACCAAGATATAAGAGATTTTCTTGTTCTCTTATTAAAGAATCACAAAAGGCATCAAAAGAGGGGGACTTGTAGTCTTGTCCTTGAGAAATAAAGGCTTCTCTAGTAGAATTGAAGGTGGAAACAAACACAGAGTATGCGAGTCCCAACTTAGTAAGAATGGAATAGATAAGACTACCATCTTCTTTCTTAACCTTAACACCTTCCAAGAGAAGTCTAAGGGTCTTGAACTTGGAAAAAAAATCTTCAATGGAAGAAAAATTATTGGGGTCCAATGTAAGCAACTCATTTTCGAGTTGATGGGCTCTAATTTCATTTTTAATTCCAAAAACTTTAGTGAGTTGTTTGATTGTTTCATTAGGAGTATCAAGTTTTACGATATGGAATCTAAGATATGGAGAAATAGACATCCCTATCAACCCACGTGTTTGATCTTCCCTATTTTCCCATTTGGATGCCTTATCTTCATCTTGGGGTTTGGTTTCTTAGCCTGAGGCTATTCTGTAAAGACCTTTACTTCTAAGTAAATCCACAATGTAGGACCACCATTGGAAATAGTTGGTGTTGTCAAGAATAACTTGGCATGGACTTTCCATTTTAACAGAAACTAAAGTTGTATATGCTGAAACTAAGTGTTCCAATGGAAAGATCTCAAAAAATTAGGCTAATTTAAAAAAATAGCTCTGAAAACGACTTCCGGATGAAGAAGTTGTGGCTTTTTGAAGAAAAGTTGTTAAAGATGCCGACGAAATGCGTGAATGTGTGGAAATGAATGATAATGTTATATTTAAAAAAAATCTCCCCATTTTCCAAACATAAATCTAAGTAGCTCACTTTTAAAAAATTATATGACTCACTTTTATAAATAAGTGAAAGTCACTTTTACAATGGTATTTTATGAGCTACCCACTAAATTGTAATTTAAATAAAAGATAAAGAGACTTTAAAATTATAAGTGACTCGCTTTTTATAATGGGTGAAAACACTTTTACATAAAGTAACTTTAAAACATAAGCTACATGTGCTTTTTGAAAAAGTAACTCAACAAAAAGAAAGAGTTGAACCCAAGACCTCTATTCTCATAAAGTAACTTTGGACCAAGTGAGCTAGCTTATAAGGTTAGTAAATTTTGGAAAAGAGGAAGGTGGTGGGGGGGTTTAGTCACTGAAGCTTTGGGGTGTGTGCTTACTTGAAAATCTCTTTTTTTTTTG
Source organism: Pinus tabuliformis (assembly GCA_031772625.1). Classification (NCBI taxonomy): domain Eukaryota; kingdom Viridiplantae; phylum Streptophyta; class Pinopsida; order Pinales; family Pinaceae; genus Pinus; species Pinus tabuliformis. The sequence goes on along the minus strand of CM062817.1, from coordinate 790,389,201 downwards.
GCCTACAAAACTCAACACAGACATACAAAAATAAAAATAAAAAACAAACCTTACGGCTTCAAGTTAGCTTTACCCGGCGCGGCGGAAAAGAGCATACGCATGAGAAAGATCCTTCCTTTATGTTTCTAATTTTCCCTGATTGCACAGAGTCGCAGGGCAAAGAGCATACACATAAATAAAAGGTATAGATCCGGTAATAAAACACAGAGAGCTAAATAAACCGAAATAAATAGAGAGATGAATAGCTAGAACTGCAAATAAAGACTGGATACCTCCATATCTTAAAAATGACGTAGCTAGGGCTACCATAAACCTTTTCGCGTGAAACGAAAGGGGTTCCTCACTAGAACAGATGCTCCTAACACAATAGATCAATCATCTTGGCCCGAAAGCAGTCAGAAATAGTAGATTTAGGAAATGACAATCAGATGCAGTTGTACTAGCTTCAGATTTGGATCACCAACGAATGCGGCCCTCAAATAGCTCTAATACCATGTAGGAATTTACAGGGTAAGTTCCTCAGACAGAACACCAAAGGACACCACTCACAAACAAATCACAGATCAATACACCAGTATTCTTGGCGTGGTTAAAACCCTCAAAGAGGGAAACAGTCCATGGTCTGAGCCAATGCAGCCACTTCAGGCAATTTATTAATAAAAGAATGAAAATTTACATAAGCTTCTCTTGTAAACGGTGGTGGGCTCCAGTATTGTAGCAATAATGCTACAACTCCTGGGGCTCCCTATCTCTAATTTTATCAACCCGGTAGTTCGTACAAACTTGGAAGCGACGGTGCTGTATGCACAAGTACTAGCTCTTGTCGCAGCTGTCACTTGGTCAGCTGGCACAAGTCCGCTAGGGCTCAAGCCAACTTCTATATGCTCTCAGAAGAAGCTTTCTAAATGATGGACGAAGGCTATCTCAAGGGAAATTGATCTACTTTGCAAAAATGAACTGAAAGCCAACAAAGCATGAAAACCCTAGTAAACCCTAATTTGACTAGCTAGGCCCTTACAATGCAAAACTGTGAATGAAACTTCTACCAATGATGCCATTACTTGCAGTGAGCTGAAATACATGCATCTAAGCTACTTGCATCTGAAAAGACATGTTTTTTTATTTTTTCATTAAGTGGTTGGATTTATTGTGATGATGCCTTTGATTAGGGTTTGACTGTGCAAGAGCGGTTCGAATGGAAGGAAAGCATGGGCAAGGTCAGGATGGCTAGGAGAGGTCCCAGAGGGTCCCTAGCATTGGTCCACAGAAGTCTAAAACGTTCGGATGCTCGGCAACCAAGTTTGCAGGCTCCTACAGGATGTCTGCAGGGGATCCTACAGGAAACTAAGGAATTTCTACAGGAAGTCTGCTACCTTCTACAGGATGTGCTGTAGGTGGAAGTTTTGTGTGTTGGTGAAGTGATGGAACGACTTAGGTGGATAGGTAAGGTGGAGATGGAACTTGTGATGACTCAGGGGCAGAGAAGTCAGATGGAGAAAGAGTGCATGCAGTGGGTTGATGGCTAGAAGGATGGGATCAACGAAAGGTTAAGTAAATGGAGCTACGTGAATAATGGAAGAGCTGGAAGGTAAACGAGCTGAACAGAGGTCGGTCGAGTGGCTTTAGGTGTGGTTGGCAAGAAGAGGAAGGTAATGGAATGGTGTGGAGCAGTGCAGATGAAACAAATTGTCTATGAATGTCACAAAAAACGAGAACTCTTTAACCTATGTTAACTGTGCTATTTTGAACCAATGAACAGCAGTGCAATTTGTGAAAGAAACTCGTGCATGGAAGTGGAATGAAGAAGTAATGATCAAGACCAAAGTGCATGGATGGATCTACGACTAAAGTAACTGTTGCAGCTTGCATGGACGTGAAAAGAACTGCGTTTGGTTTTGGTGGTTGGTTCAGACTACACCCCAATCCCTAACAGAGATGGCAGTGAGGTCCTTTCAACCTTTTTCTGGAGCTCCAATGAATTATAACTATCCTCTTCTAACCTAAGAAACTGGAAGCAAATTCACCATAAACTAATCCTATTCAATCTCATAAAAACTAAATCAGCAAACTGTAAATTCGAATTGCATGTCAAAGTAAAGAAACGAAGTGCTGGAACGAAAGGCAAATAACATTACAACACAGAGGAGGTCTATTGCTCTCAGGTTGGGCCCTAACCTAAGAGCTATAGCTCCCTTAAAAACTCAGAATTAGATCCAAATCTGCCTGCCTTTATTCATAACCAAAAATCTGATGTCATGCCAAAATTGGCTTACAAAAAGAACCAACACCGAGCTGTAGCTCGTACTTCGAAATTACAATAGTAATGCAAAAGTTCAAAAAGCCCCTATCAAAGGCTACAGCCTCAGTATTTATGAAAAATGATAATCCAACAGGTTTCCTTGATTTGTGGAGCTCGGCTGTCCAACTGAAGGTTAAACTGCTGATCCTGTAGAACAGTTGTAACTGCTGTTCCTGTAGAACGGTTGGTTGCCTCTAAGCTCGGTGGGGAGATTGGTTGGAGCTCGGAGCTATGGTGGGAATCACAAGGAAGGTCCCCAAGACTGTGGACATCCTCTCCTAAAAACCAACAGTGCCACCTTACTGTCTCCTTGTCTCCTTTTTCGTGGTCTTTGCTCCCTTTTAATGCCAAAAACCTGAAATCATCATGTATTAGTCACGTAGATAGAATGCCTACCCTTCTTCCTACAAACAACACGAATAAACCAAGAAATGAATGCATAAGCAATAAAAGATGACTGGTTTGAGAAAAGCAAGTAGGCCAAATGAGCCCAAATTGTACCAAAAATTGGGGCTCATCATCACCCCCCAGCTAAACTATTTGCTCATCCTTGAGCAACTTAGTCCAAGTCTTCATCCTTCATTGATTTCACTGCTTCCCTTGCATCCAAAGGCTCTATGGTAGTGTCCTCTTTGTGGATATGAAACCCTGCTTTCCTGTTCACCTCTTCCCATTGTTGACTGTCATCCTCCTCTGTATTGCCTTCAGTCAATCCTAGCAGCAATGGTGGGCTGAGTTTAAGGCCAATCCAGCTGGCCTGGAGGCTTTGCATGGATTTCTTGTAAAGGTCAACCCTTGCCAAGGCTTCCCTCATCCGAATGGGGGTATGGTACTCTCGGATTTTCAAGCTGTGTGCCAGGGTATTCCATCTGCGTGCACATGCTTGGGCAGCACTTTCTCCCAACAACCTTTCCATGTCTTCAAAGTGAGCTATGGCTTGGGCCTGTTGGTCCATAAATCTCAAGGAAGCTGTGGGATCCGTAGCCAACTGTTGGTGGGTTGAGATGAGTGCCACCGGATCCTCTAGTTCTGGTCGAATGAACAGTGGCTCGCTCACTTCTCGGTTCATGACCGATTTTGCTTCAGCTGCTCTTTGATCCTCATGGTTTAACCATGAGGCGAACGCCATCAATTGCATATCACCCAAGGCAATATTGGGATCCCAGGAGACTTCATTAGGCAAAGCCAAATTGTGGAGGTAAAACTCAGTTAATTTGGCTTTGTCTTCTGACGAACTAGTACTGCACAATTCAGAAAATTGTTGTGGGTTTTGGATATGTGAAATACCTCTTTGTGCCAAGGTGTTTATTTGGAACTGCAGCCATTGATCTTTCAAATACAATCCATAGGATTTTGCAGGTGGTCTGCACTGTATTGCCTCCATGGCCCAACTGGCCATGCAGGCCAATTGTGCTTCCTTTTGTTGCAGTTGTTCTCTTAGAGCTTGCACTTCGATTTTTGTTTGTTGTTCTGCTTCCTGTAGAAGTGTCATTGGCTCTTCAAGACCGGTGGTCAGCTCCTTTTCACCTTGTTGTTCTTTTGTGATGTCTTTGGAGGATGTTCCTGCCCCTGCCCTTAGTTCCTGTAGCTGCAATCTCAGCTTCTGATTTTCTTCCTGTAGAAGCACACGTTGGCAATTAGCCACATGTTTAGCCATGGTGAATTCACTCCTGACCTCCTTGAGTTGCTCTTGTAAAGGGCCTATGTCCGCCACACCCTTTGATTTGGCGATCTGCATCCATGTGTGGGAACAGACTCTTTCTTCCTCTAGTGCAAAAAATAGAGGCACAGTAAATTTCTGCGGTATGATTTTGCCCGCCTCTAAAAAGGTGTAGTATGAACTCAGATTAGGCAAAGGGCTAGGTTCTGGTATATGCTCCCTTTCTATCTCTTCAGGCGTTTCTACCTCCCCCTCCCTTGGTGGTGATGAGGGTCCTTCTCCTTCCCTCTTTTCTGTTTCCTGTAGCCGGGCCAGAGTGTCCTGTAGAACATTTTCAACTTTCTGTAGCCGAGTTTTTTCAGTCAACAGGTCTAACCTTTCTTGCCACGTATTTTTCTTTGGACTCCCCTTCTCGTAGGTGACTATGATCCTGGAGGGTGACTTTTCCTTGGGAGAAGCAGGTGTATCTTCGATGACAATCGGGCTGCTGGACTTAGGCTGTGGCTTGCCCGTTTTTATCCTAACACTTCTTCGAGCTTTAAAGTATAGAGGGGTCTCCCTCTTCCTCTTTTCTTTTGGCTTAGGTGGCGTGCTGAGGCCAGCTAATACAGCTGCTGCCTCCCGTGCCAGAATATCCACCTTCTTCTCTTTGGGTTTCACCTTTTCGGGGCTTCCTGTAGAAGACCCTTTCTCTGTCTTCGGGCTTCCTGTAGAAGCCTGTTTCTTAATGATTTTCGGGCTTCCTGTAGAAGCCTTTGTCTCTGTTTTCGGGCTTCCTGTAGAAGCCTGTTTCTGCTTTCCTGTAGACACAGGTGTCTCCACCTTTGCTTGCTTAGCTACCTGAGTTTTTCTTTTTGCTTTGGTTGCAGGTGCTGATGAGGTACTTGGCCTGACGTGGACCACCTCAGCTTTATCCATTCTGCTCTTCAACCTCTTTTCTCTTGCTGACAAGATAGGTGTGCCACCTTTTTCTTTGTCATCCTTTTCCTCATGCTTCTTCTTTTGTTCTTTCTTCTGCACTGTGGTCGGGGTCTTCTGGCCTTTTCCTCTCTTTTCCTCGGCCACTGCTTCTTGTTCCTCACTGCTGGAAGAACCCGTTTCTTCGATCAACATTTTAATGTCTCCATCTCTTGTCAAATTCCGGAAGGATTCCCATGAGAGGGGAACCTTATATGAATGCAGCGCATCCTCCACAAGAAGCTTTATCAGCCCATGGTGGGCTATCTGATCCGGTATGCCCTCTTTCAGCTTTGTGGCACACTCCATTAGAGACTGCAATAGGAAATAAGGGATGCTCAGTTTTTGTTCTACAGGAAGATCAATCCGGTGCCTCAATTCAGTGAGCAACCGAAAGTGATATGCATACACGATGCTAAAACGGCCTTCACAAGTTATATATTTCATGATTTGCAAACTGACTTCATTCCATGGTGGCAACAAACTCGTTCTTCGCACCCCATTTTTTTCCTCTGAGAATTCCTCCTCAGGTGGAAAGAATTCCTTCTTGGCTTGCTGGCTCAACTTTCTTTCTTCCTTATCCCATGGCAAACCCATCGGAAGTTCAGTGATCCGACTGATATGTTGCGGGGTGAGCTTGAGGCTTAGACCTCTGAAGTTCACTGTGGCCAGTGTCTGGGATTTCGGCCTCAGAGCCTGCAAGAATTCTTCGATCACTTCATCATCGTAACCCTGCAGCTTATCACAAAAAGACATCCATTGTGCTCGTGTGAAGAGCTCTACCACTTCCTGGTTTTCCCTTAATTTGGCTGAATCAGTGGGTTCTCGTCTAATAAACCCACCCGGCATGATGAACACGGTTGTTTTAACTAAAGGTGGCAAATGCGAAAGAGATTTGGTCTATTGAGACAGAGCATGCACATAATCCACAAAATTTATCCCTGCGGATCTCAACACAGTATAATTACACTGACATCCTGTAGAACGACAGTATAGGCACAGCAAACAACAATCTCACCGATATCTTTATGACCAGACTGTGGACGATGATCTTGCCACCTTTGAAAACCAATTGCATGAAGAGTTTCAAGGTTACCTTTTTCTGTCACCTTTTTTTACGCGGGGAACCCGCCTTCCTGTAGAACTGCGTCCCTGTAGAGACTGTGTTCCTGTAGAAACTGTGTTCCTGTAGGAGCAGTGCGCAAATTTCGGGGAGGACTGTAGTTGGCCTGCGCTCGAGGTGTGCTTCAACGGCGTTCTGGTAGCCAAAAGTTCGGCGTATCAAAGAGCAGAAGAGATCAGAATAGCCACTCGAGTTTGAAGTGGTGGTTGATAAATGTGTGCGCACAATCTAGCCGATTAGATTTTGAATCGGCGCAATCCGTGGCGCGGGGGGTGAGCTGTCCCCGCCGGACCGTTGGGCGACGTCATCCATCATTCGCCTGCGTATTCACTTGCTGCCGCATTCATTCCCACAGATCTGCCGCCGCCTCTTTCTGTTAAACTCATTGCTTCCGACGGGAGTGTTCTCACGTGCGCGCTGCTCATTCTCTTTGTCGTGGCCGCCACCCAAACATCCAACTATACCATAACTAGCCAACGTGGCCAGTCGACTGGCCATACGGCCGCTCAACCATTCACTTTTACGCTGTGCAAACAATTCAAAGTAAAATTCATGCGATTTGATGGAAGGAAGGGTCGAGACACTTACCTGCGTGGCTGCACACGATTTTTCCAGTTTTTGGACGATGGTGAGTGGATCTACCTGCTGCATGCGAACTTACACAGACCTGGAGGCTCATGGTTACAGGCTGCCGACGATGGAGTGGATGCTTTGGTTGCATGCGCCTGCGTTTCATCGCAGATGGCGGTGCTGTGAATGGTATCCACCCTAGCAGGTTCAACTGTTACAGGATTCCCGCGGGGTGTCTCGTAACAGTTCTTCCTCCTTGGGTGCATGCTGCACGACGGAGGATCTGGCCTTTCGATCACGCTCCCGGAGCTTCTGATGCCTGTGGTATGAGATCTCAGCACTTGTTTATCTTTGAAAATGGCTTTTCCCGCGAGAACTCATCGATCTGCTTTGCTGGTGCAGGGAACTTGGTTGCATGTCGATAAGGATGGTGGAGCAAGGTAACAGCAATGTGCAAGGGTGCCAACAGAGGCTTGCATGCATCCAAACCGATCCGTGGTTGCTAGATCTCCTTTTAACATGAATTCTGGGCCATCCCAAACTTCTACAGGAAGTTTCCTGTAGAACACAGAGCTTCCTGTAGAAAGTCTGCACTTTCCTGTAGAAAATTCGCGTCTTCCTGTAGAAAGACTGCATCTTCCTGTAGAAGATTCAAACCATGATAAAATTGCACATACCTTGAAAAAACATGGGTATCCTTGGAGGAGGTGCTGGTGAGGTCCCTTGACAGCATGATAAGGACCCTTGGCTTTGAGTTGAGAGGCTTCCTCTCCTCCATAGAACATCTGCAACCTGCATGCAATTTTACCATATTTTGCTTATTGTTTTTTTCTTTTTTCCTCTTTTTTCTCTTTTTTTTTGAAAGATAACAGGGGCGCCTCAAAGAGGTTTTCACCCGTGCCATCTGCCCTGAGCGCCTCAGAGAGGTTTTCACTCAAGGATATTTTTCAAACCTTTTTCCTTTTTTTTTTGAAAGACAATAGGGGCGCCTCAATGAGGTTTTCACCCCTACCACCTGCCTTGGGCGCCTCAGAAAGGTTTTCACCCAAGGATCTTTTATTATTATTTTTCTCTTTTTTTTTTTTTTTTAGATTCTTCAGGGTGTGCCCAAAGCAGAGGCAGAACCCTTCTCCATGACCAACACTGCCTTCTCCATAGTTTTGATGAACTCTTGTCTTGAGGGAGGCTTCCTGTAGATCTTCAATCGATGCCCATTGACAAGCATGGGGATGGCTTCCTCATCAATGGTCCTAATAAGCACAGATCCATTGTCATGACATTTTTCCACTGAATATGGCCCTAGCCATCTGGTTCTCAGCTTCCCCTTGAAATCCTTGTATCTGGAGTCATACAACAAAGCCCAATCTCCCGGCTGAAATTGCTTGTCATGGAGATGTTGGTCATGCCACACCTTTCTCTGAAGTTGAACCACTTCTGAGTGAAGGAGGGCCTGCATTCGGTGCTCATCCAGGCCATTCAGCTGCAATAGCCTTTCTTGTTGTGCATGGCTGAGATCTAGGTCCAGCTGAGCTGCCATCCTCAAAGTGTTGTATTCAAACTCAATGGACAGCAAAGCTTTCTTCCCATAGACCAGCTCATAAGGTGTGAAGCCGGTGGTGGTCTTCCAAGTGATGTTGTAAGCCCATGTGGCTTCAACCAGGCGATCTGCCTAGTCCTTTCTGCTGCTACTCACCACCTTAGTCAAGATCCCTTCCAATGCTCTATTGGTGACTTCCACCTGCCCATTTGCTTGAGGGTGATAAGGGGTGGAAGTCCTATGCTTGATCTTGTGATGAGCTAGTAGATCTTCAACCAGGTTGGAGGTGAACTGGCTCCCTTGATCGGTGACCAGCTCTCTTGGATAGCCAAACTTATAGAAGATGTTTTCTCTTAGGAACTCGGCCACCTTTTCTTCTGTTGCTGCTTTGATTGCTTTAGTCTCTGCCCACTTTGTCAAATAGTCAGTACACACAATGATGTAAGACCTTTGCCTCGAAGAAGGGTTGATTGGGCCCACAAAGTCCATGCCCCACTTCTCAAATGGCTCAAGAGTCACTTGAGGTTGGAGAGGCATCTCATCCCTTTGGGTTGGTTTCCCCATTCTCTAGCATTGGTCACACTGGCTGACATATCTTCTGACATCTTGATGAAGTGTGGGCCAATAGTAGCCTGCCTGCAGGATCTTGAAGGCAGTTCTCTTTGCTGCAAAATGTCCTCCACAAGGCCCATCATGACAAGTGAGGAGGATATCAAAGACTTCCTCCTCCCTTACACAACGCCTTAAGATCTGATCGGGGCCAAGATTGAACAGATTACCCCCGATCCAAGTAAATGAGACACTTTTTCTGATGATTCTGCTCTTCTCTCTGGAAGATAGGTGCGGAGGGAACTGTGCTGAAACAAGGTAGTTTGCTATATCAGCAAACCATGGAGAGAGTACTGAAATAGCAAACAGATGTTCATCGGGCATCTGGTCATCCACTGTTCCATCCTCATCTGCAGACAAATCCAATCTAGATAAAAAGTCAGCAACAACATTTTCTCTACCTGGTTTGTCAACAATGGTCAAATCAAACTGCTGGAATAAAAGTAACCATCTAATAATACGAGCATTCACATCTGGTTTATTCATTAAATATCTAATTGCAGCATGGTCTGTATGTACAAAGGTCTAGTAACCAGTAATATAATGTCGGAACTTGTTCAGTGCATGGACCACAGCCAAGAATTCTTTCTCGGTTACAGTGTAATTCAGCTCAGCTTTGGACAAGTTTTTGCTAACAAAGTAAATGGCATATGGAAGTTTTTGCTCAACCTATCCTAAAGCTACACCTATGGCTTTGTTCGAGGCATCAGTGTGGATGTGGAAAGGTAGGGCCCAGTTTGGACCTCTCAGGATTGGGGCTGACACCAACTTGTCCTTCAATTCATTTAAAGCCCTCTGACAATCGTCAGTCCATTTAAACTCCACATCTTTTGCCAACAGGCCAAACAATGGCGAGGCTAGCTTGCTGAAATCTTTAATGAATCTCCGGTAATATCCTGCTAATCCCAAGAAACTTCGGACATCCCTTACCTTTTGAGGAGGTGGAACCCTCTTGATGAGAGCAATTTTGTTAGGATCCACCTGCAACCCTTGGCAAGAAATGGTATGGCCTAGCACGGTCCCTTTAGTCATTAGGAATTCACATTTTTCAGGACTAAGGGACAAGTTCATCTCAATGCATTTGGTTAGGATTTTTCCCAGATTGGACAATGCTTCCTGTAAGTTGGCCCCATAAGGAGTAAAGTCATCCATATAGATTTCCACTGCATCATGGACCAGCTCCGAGAAGATGTTCAAAACAGCTCTCTGGAAGGTAGCAGGAGCATTGCACAGCCCAAAGGGAAGAACTCGGTAGGCAAAGGTACCCCAAGGACAAGTGAAGGTGGTCTTATCTTGGTCTTCTGGGCTGATTTGGATTTGGTTGTACCCACTAAACCCATCCAGGAAAGAGAAGAACTTCTTTCCTGCCAATCCATCCAACACTTGGTCTATGAAAGGTAGAGGGAAATGGTCTTTCTTGGTAGCTTTGTTCAGTTCTCGGTAGTCCACACAGATTCTCCATTTCCCATTTTTCTTGGGAACCAACACCAGAGGGGACACCCATTCACTATCTGAGATGGGGTAGATGAATCCTGCATCCAACAGTTTTTGCAATTCTTCCTTGACAATGTCCTTAAGAGCTGGATTCATTCTCCTCTGGGGTTGCCTAACCGGTTTACAATCCTCTTTGATGTATATATGATGGGTACAGACCGAAGGATGGACTCCTTTCATTTCCCTATAGCTCCAAGCAAAAGCATCTAGGTGGTTGGCCAACAGGCTACACAACTCCTTTTCCTAGGAAGGAGATAGAGAGGAGCTGATCTTCAACGTTCTCTCAGGGCCGAACTCCACATTCTTGACTCTGGGAGTGACAGGGTTGGTTGTACAAAGATCCACTAAAGTGCTAGCTTGGGCATCCTCCACCAATTTCTCTAAGGGTAGTGCACTGGAAGGTGGATTCTGGATCAAGGTCTCGATCAAGTCATCCTCGGTTGGGGGGTCTCTTCTAGTGGTCTCTAAGGTGCACAGAGGTGCTGAGTACACCTCGTCTTCCTCTCCTTCTTCCAACCAGAGTGGTAAGTCATGCTCCAAGGAGGGTTGGGCAGGAGGGTATAGGACTAGCTGCTTGGACATGGGACCATTTTTGATGGTCATGTTTCCTGCATGACAACTTATGTAAGCATCTGCAGTAGCTAACCAAGGCCTTCCCAAAATGAGAGGATATCCAGTAAGCTTTGCCTTTGGTTGCAGAACCAAGAAGTCTGCAGGGTATTCCCAAGAGTCAATAGAGACCAAGACATCCTCCACAATCCCTTCGGGAGTCACGGTGGAGCGATCTGCTAATTGCAGTACTGTCGAGGTCTTCCTCAAGGAACCCTGAAGATTGAGTTTGAGCATGGTATCCCTGGTCATCACATTAATGGCAGCCCCCAGATCAATCAAGGTGTGAGGTATGATGGTGCCATTGATGTGGACATCTACTACAGGACTTCCAGGATCTAGGTACTTTGGGCAAATGACTTGTCCTAGCATCAGGTCAGACAGTTGTCCTATGACATTAATGGTTGAAGCATCTTTCTTCTGCCTGCCTGGGTGTTTGAAACACTTCTCCTTAACCAGTTTGTTGTATATTGGCACATCCTTGATGGCTTGGAGAAGGGGTATTTTTACACACAACTGCTTGAGCTCACCTAGAAGCTCATCCTCCTCTGGGTTGGGTTGTGTGGTGGCTGTTAGTCTCTCAGGAAAGGGTGGAATAGCCTTTGGTTCACTTTCCTGTTTATCTTCCTCATCCTCTGGGGAGGAGGTTGGCGATTTGGTAGAGTCTTTCCAGATCGAAGATTGATCTCCTGGATCTCCACAGCATAGGTAGGGCATGAGGTTTCCCCAGTGTATACCTACTGGGCCTGTCTATTGTTGGGGTTCGGGTTCGTTTGAGCAGGCATTTGAGGTTGCCTTGGAGAAGCAGGAGGTAATGGCTGAGGTTGAACTGGTGGTGGAGGCAAGATGGCAGGAGGAGTGTTGTATTGGGGCCTCCACCCCGACTGAGGTGCATTCCATTGAGGCTGTGGCTGGGCATGTGAATGATATGAATGAGTAGGTTGAGTGGGGTACTGAGGTGGATAAGACCATGGAGGAGGCATGGACCATGAAGGATGAGCAGGGGGACCCCAGGAAGGCATAGGAGTCGATTTGTTGGGGCTGTAGTAAGCTTGAGATGCCCCTTGCATCCCCTGCTGATAAGGTCTAGATCCTTGTGGTCTCCTTTGGTTGAGGTAATAGAGAGGTTCAGTGGGAGCTTCTGTCCCTTGGTACATGGCTTTAAACCCAGGTAAGGTTGGACACTGATTTGTGGGATGGTCCTCCTCACAAACGAAACATACTTCAACCGAATGCAATGGGCATTCGTTCTTAGGGTGTCTCCCTGTGCACCTAGGGCAGAAGACAGCCAAGGCTCTCTCAGCTTCTTCTTTCTTCTGCTGGATTCTGAATGTGTCCAGTTGCACGGCAATGGTCTGTCTCACCTCACTCTTGAGATCTTCTAGCTGATTTGCAAGCTCATGTTTGGAGAAAGGGACACTAGTTGAGAGGAGGTTTCCCCTACCTCGTTTCCTAGCTGCCCTGGAGTGGTTTCTAAACACAGTCTTGATGTCCTCATAAGGCAGTTGGTAAATGTCCCCCCCAGCTAACATGTGAAGGGTATCTAAGAGGTCTTCAGGGACTCCTCGGAGCAGGACCAACTTGAGGGATTCAGGGTCAAGTGTGCACCTGGCCCGCTTATAGCTTAGTTGGAACCTCTCTTCATAATCCTCTAAGGACTCATCATTTCCCATGGTCATCCTAAAGATTTCTCCCTTGGTTTCCTGAGACCTACAATAATCCCTGTACTTGGTATTGAAAGCTTGCTGCATTTGAGCCCAAGTGGTGATACTATTCCCAGGTAAGCCCATGAACCAGCGTCATGCTGCATCCTTAAGAGTTGAAGGGAAGAGTTTCAACTTTTGCTCATCTTCAGTATAGTCATAGGTTCTACAGAGGACAACAAACTCAAACAGGAAGGTATCAGGATCTTTAGTAGTCAGTCCATGGAAGTGAGGTAAGGCGGAGGGGCTAATGTTCTTCATTTTCATTTCTCCATTGGTCTCTCGGATGGGGAAGGTACCTTCTATTCTCTCATCTTCTCTTCTATTGTCAGCCATAGCTTTAGATGGAGTGGTCTCTAACTCTTCTTCTACTATAGGATCTTTGTATATCTCTGGATGTTCACTTATAGGTTCTTCTGGGTCACTGTCACCAAAGAAGAGAGAAGGGTGACTCAGTGATGTGGTGGGGGTGTTTGGTAGGAATTTGCCTGATCTATCTCGGTTCCTACGAGGCATGAAATGGAAAAGACTTTCTTTTTCTTTTGATTGTTTTTGCTTTTTTTCTTTGGTACCTGCAAAACTGAAACAGATTGATCTACAACTAACTATGAAAGATGTAGAATTAAACTGAAAGCAGGAAAGAACTAATCTACTTTGCTCAAATGAAATTGCAAGAATGGAAATGCTAGTCTACGCTTGCAGAAAGGAAATGCTAATCTATGAAAGCAGGAAATGCTAATCTATGAAAGCAGGAAATGCTAATCTACGAAAGCAGGAAATGTCTATGCTACTTTTGCAGAATGGAAATGAAATAAACTACGTAGCAGAAGGCAAGAGTAAGAAAATAGAAGAAAAGCAACAATTACTAATACTCTGACGCTTCCCCGGCAACGGCACCAAAAAGATGGTGGGCTCCAGTATTGTAGCAATAATGCTACAACTCCTGGGGCTCCCTATCTCTAATTTTATCAACCCGGTAGTTCGTACAAACTTGGAAGCGACGGTGCTGTATGCACAAGTACTAGCTCTTGTCGCAGCTGTCACTTGGTCAGCTGGCACAAGTCCGCTAGGGCTCAAGCCAACTTCTATATGCTCTCAGAAGAAGCTTGCTAAATGATGGACGAAGGCTATCTCAAGGGAAATTGATCTACTTTGCAAAAATGAACTGAAAGCCAACAAAGCATGAAAACCCTAGTAAACCCTAATTTGACTAGCTAGGCCCTTACAATGCAAAACTGTGAATGAAACTTCTACCAATGATGCCATTACTTGCAGTGAGCTGAAATACATGCATCTAAGCTACTTGCATCTGAAAAGACGTGTTTTTGTATTTTTTCATTAAGTGGTTGGATTTATTGTGATGATGCCTTTGATTAGGGTTTGACTGTGCAGGAGCGGTTCGAATGGAAGGAAAGCATGGGCAAGGTCAGGATGGCTAGGAGAGGTCCCAGAGGGTCCCTAGCATTGGTCCACAGAAGTCTACAATGTTCGGATGCTCGGCAACCAAGTTTGCAGGCTCCTACAGGATGTCTGCAGGGGATCCTACAGGAAACTAAGGAATTTCTACAGGAAGTCTGCTACCTTCTACAGGATGTGCTGTAGGTGGAAGTTTTGTGTGTTGGTGAAGTGATGGAATGGCTTGGGTGGATAGGTAAGGTGGAGATGGAACTTGTGATGACTCAGGGGCAGAGAAGTCAGATGGAGAAAGAGTGCATGCAGTGGGTTGATGGCTGGAAGGATGGGATCAACGAAAGGTTAAGTAAATGGAGCTACGTGAGTAATGGAAGAGCTGGAAGGTAAACGAGCTGAACAAAGGTCGGTCGAGTGGCTTTAGGTGTGGTTGACAAGAAGAGGAAGGTAATGGAATGGTGTGGAGCAGTGTAGATGAAACAAATTGTCTATGAATGTCACCAAAAACGAGAACTCTTTAACCTATGTTAACTGTGCTATTTTGAACCAATGAACAGCAGTGCAATTTGTGAAAGAAACTCGTGCATGGAAGTGGAATGAAGAAGTAATGATCAAGACCAAAGTGCATGGATGGATCTACGACTAAAGTAACTGTTGCAGCTTGCATGGACGTGAAAAGAACTACGTTTGGTTTTGGTGGTTGGTTCAGACTACACCCCAATCCCTAACAGAGATGGAAGTGAGGTCCTTTCAACCTTTTTCTGGAGCTCCAATGAATTATAACTATCCTCTTCTAACCTAAGCAACTGGAAGCAAATTCACCATAAACTAATCCTATTCAATCTCATAAAAACTAAATCAGCAGACTGTAAATTCGAATTGCATGTCAAAGTAAAGAAACGAAGTGCTGGAACGAAAGGCAAATAACATTACAACACAGAGGAGGTCTATTGCTCTCAGGTTGGGCCCTAACCTGAGAGCTATAGCTCCCTTAAAAACTCAGAATTAGATCCAAATCTGCCTGCCTTTATTCATAACCAAAAATCTGATGTCATGCCAAAACTGGCTTACAAAAAGAACCAACACCGAGCTGTAGCTCGTACTTCGAAATTACAATAGTAATGCAAAAGTTCAAAAAGCCCCTATCAAAGGCTACGGCCTCAGTATTTATGCAAAATGATAATCCAACAGGTTTCCTTGATTTGTGGAGCTCGGCTGTCCAACTGAAGGTTAAACTGTTGATCCTGTAGAACAGTTGTAACTGCTGTTCCTGTAGAACGGTTGGCTGCCTCTAAGCTCGGTGGGGAGATTGGTTGGAGCTCGGAGCTATGGTGGGAATCACGAGGAAGGTCCCCAAGACTGTGGACATCCTCTCCTAAAAACCAGCAGTGCCACCTTACTGTCTCCTTGTCTCCTTTTTCGTGGTCTTTGCTCCCTTTTAATGCCAAAAACCTGAAATCATCATGTATTAGTCACGTAGATAGAATGCCTACCCTTCTTCCTACAAACAACACGAATAAACCAAGAAATGAATGCATAAGCAATAAAAGATGACTGGTTTGAGCAAAGCAAGTAGGCCAAATGAGCCCAAATTGTACCAAAAATTGGGGCTCATCAAACGGTTACCCTACAAATGACCCTTCATGCTCTTTAAATAGAGATCATGGACCAATCAGGTGCTAAGCCACAGATCAAGTGTCGGTAATACCGAAGAGAGAATGAACCGTCGAATCACTACATATCGTGACCGTCGGATTGTAAGTTACAAAAGTAAATAATAAAGAAACACACTTTACCTAACTCTACACTAGACCAAGTTATACTTAACTATTTCCTATGTGTCAGAATATCCTAATAATTTGCAAAGAACTTCCCATGAAAAGATAGGTTGGTGTGGTTCATTGAAAGAGACTAGCTTGATTCGATCTTTACCAAGTGAGAAATTGCAGTTTCAATGGAGATAGTTCTAACCTAGAGATTTTCAAAGGAATTGTTATTGAAGGCTATGGATGGTTTTGTGTATAAGGATAAACAACCTAGGTAAAATGAAGATGTGTTAAGGCTTTGCTTCATAAATGTGACGTTGAAACAA
The DNA here is from genome assembly GCA_031772625.1 of Pinus tabuliformis. NCBI lineage: Eukaryota > Viridiplantae > Streptophyta > Pinopsida > Pinales > Pinaceae > Pinus > Pinus tabuliformis. The sequence continues at coordinate 790,373,138 of CM062817.1, read as the reverse complement.
ATGAAGGTCATTATGTTGGTGGACACCAACGCAACTCACGATTTTAAGAGCAAGTGAACTATGGCGTCACTTCATTGTGAACCAGAATATGATGCAATTTTGTACAAGTAGTCCATTCCAAGGAGAAACCAATGGAAAGGATAGTTTTTTCATCCTCTATTCAAATAGGAGATTGGTTTGGGAGCCTAGATTTGATAGTGATTCCTTTAGATAATCATACATTGATCTTGGGACACAAATTCCTGGGAGATGCAAAAGCAGATCTATTGATCCACCGATATTTTTTGTTGTTCTTGGGTTGAACTATGATAATTAACGTATAGATGGTGAGGAAGAGTAAATTTCATTGGAAATCAAGGATTTTTGTGATCAAGATGATTGAGGGAATTCATTCAAATGAGAATAAACCTCATGAGGAAACAAAACAAAAAGGGAGAGAAGCAAAAATAACCTCTTTAAACATCATGGTAAAATAAGATCATAGACTGAAAAGTGTGGAAGGATTGGTAAAATCCAGTATGGATAGATTTGGATGATTGCAAGTTTAACAAAACTCACAAGGAGGCAAAGCTGTGAAGGCCATAATATTTGGAAAAGTGACTACAATATTACTCAAGTACAAAACCATGGCTTGGGTGTTTGAAGGTTTTACTTGGGTGAGTTCCAACATTTTTGGCCAAAATATAAATCTTAATTTCCACCAAAGGAAGAGATGGAAACCTACTATAAATGTATGTGCATAGGAGGTGTATGCATTTAATTGTTGTTGGTGACGTCATTGATGATTAGATGTAGTGGTAGTTTGATACTTAATTGCAAGAAGACTTTCACTAGTTGGATGAAAATTAAATCTTTCCCAATAATAAATCATTTGATCCAACCCCTTTGAACTTTCTCTACAAAATGCTAATTTGGAAAAAGGGAAAAAAGACAAAAATTGTAATCATTGAATTATTAAAAGAATGTCACTTTTATATTTCACTATCAAAATAATTAATTCCCTACGGTATGATGTATATTTTTAATATATAAAACTAATACTTTATAAATATATATGAAATATTTTAGTAAAACAATAATCTTCATATATATATAGATATTAAGAAAAATATTACTCGGTTTTAATAAAAAGAAGGGTTGGTTGTGCATGATTATGATTATCATATAAGCTTGTGCCAGTGATTTCTTTACAACGGAGCACGGCCAACCTTGGGGAGTGTTGGCACTATTTTATTTTTGACCCATGTTATTGCATGCACTGTACTCAACAAAATCCATGTTGGGTACTATCCCTTGCGGCAATGCCTGCGGAATAGGGGCAGACTCACCCAAGACACCTATGGGGGTTTGCGTTTTTTGCTAACTGAAGGGGAATGGGAATCCAACCTAGCCATTATCCTACCATATCCCAACCCAAGGTTACATGCATAACAACCTTCACACACTATTGATATCAAGCACGAATCATTCTCAACAACAAAAATTAAAAGAAGAGGGGTGTGCCCATTATCCTTAGCAAACATTTATGTTCATTCAACCATTAATACCACAACTAAACCCTACACATAAAAAAAAAAAACTAACATGCCACCACAAAACACATATATATGGAAGTTCCAATATCATTATATTACCAAAAAGGGTACCAATGGTATTAGATAAGCTCTTAATCCTCTCGGCTCACTGACCTAGTTCAACATTACATAGTTACAAAGTTATCAACCAATCATCCCAATGATTAGATGGCTAACTGACCAACCCACAGAGAAGAATAGAGCAATATAACATACCAACACTGAATGGAACAAAGCAAAACTGAACTAAACCGAACTAAAGACCATAACCCTAAATTAAAATAGTATTAAATTAATTAATTTCATATTTTATTCTATAAATTTGGACTTAATCTATATTTTAATATTTAGCCCATGTCCCCTTAGCATTTTAATTAATTTTAATATTATTATATTAATTCATTTCCTACTTTCATCTTTATTTTGACTTAATCTAAATCTTGATATTTGACTCAAGTCCCCTTTAACATTCTCAAAATTCTTTTTCAAAACTAGTCGTTATTTCATAACCGTTAGAAATTTAAAAGGTCTCTACATTTATCTCTATATTTAATTGAGTGCCATAATCTGGATCCCCATCTTATCCTGATGATGAACCACTCTAGATCATTCGAAACGTGTCAACAAAAAAAATTTCACGTGATTTTCACTGAAAGATAGCTCAAGTACCCTAATGTTGTCAACTTCTACTAACTTATACAAGATTACATGCATAAAATTACCATGATAACTACTTCTAGTAAAGCTTGTACTATGGGCAGTTAAACTGTTGTTTACCAAAATTGAAATTACTCAAAACATGGGCATTTGAAATTTGAATTTTGAGCAAATTCCTGCCTAACTCCTTCTTTTCTTCCGTGTTGTTGAAAACTACGTAGTTCTCACTCGATGTTGTCGTTACATGTTCAGACAGACATGTCTGCACAATGTTCCAACGCATTGTTCCTACTTCCTTTGCCTACATGCACACAACCAAATCTATTCCAAAACTTTCGTCCAACAAGCACCCAAAACACACATGTGGTTCATCTCGAGCCACTTAGCCAATATTTATCGATAGACGTTTTGTCGTAATGGTATCCTTCAACAAAGTGAGGGCCTTAAGGGTTTCCTCAACTTGTTGTTCCATCTTAGTGAACTATGTTTGGATCTTCGTAGAATCTTGTAAAGACATGTCCTCAAAGATTATTCATTTGACGACACCATCGAGGATAACGTTAATCTCTCGACAAGTTATGCTAGCAGTGTTCATCACAAAAAGTGCTTCCTGTTGCAATCCCTCAATTTATTGATCTCTTGATTCAACTATAGCTTCTAGATTATAACAGTCGTGTGATCATTGAAAGGCAAGTGACTAAAACCAGGAAGAAGTTGCATCGTTCCATCTTATGCATTTTGAAATTGGCAACCTAGGTCCTTAAATTCCACAATTTGCATCATAATAGTCTAGAAGGCCACACATTTGGTGGAAAGAGGTTGAAATTGATGATGCAACTGCTTTAGTTTTGTATAACATGTAAATACATTCTTAGCTTCCACACGGTGGTGTCATTCCTCTGAAGGTGTAAACGTTTGTCATTTTAACTCTTCGACTTGGGCTTTTAATGCTTGGGTGTCTTCCTCTGGAGATTCAACCACAACTTGCGTATAAATTATTTCCACGACTGCCCTTAGTTCCATCTCCTTGTTTATTTCTTTATGTTTTTCTTCAAGGAACCATGCTCTTTCATGTCGCCCAACTTCATTGGTTGTAGCACCTGCATGAATTCTAAAGTAGTAGCACTAGTGTACATTTGTAATTCAACGACAATGCTATTTTGTAATCGATGTGAAGTATTTAAAGTTAATTAGGAAAAATTCAAATTAGTGTGCATCGAACCTTTAACCTACTGCGACACTGCTTCCATAGGAAATTCTACCACCTTGGGAGGGATTTGGAGTGCCCGACTGTTACTGGAGGTAACAATGGTATTCACCCATGGTTCTAGAATATCTACTGCACTCTAGTTCGCCAGCTACTTGGATGGATTAGTAGTGGTGGGTTGCATAGGCACCCCTCTATTGACCTCTACCAACTGTGTCAATTTATCTAGCTTGTATAGAGTGTGTTGTTCATCCTGCTGCACCTTCTTGATAGCTGCCTGTGTCTATTCGTTGAACCTACTCAATGCTTCCTTTTTCTTTTAATCAACCTACTCAACAACATGTTCTGTATCATCCTCTAAGATGGACATCACTTAAAAGACCCGAGTGCCCTTTCACTTCATCCTGGCACGGGATGTACCCTGCCCCACACTTATTGTGGTAGCTCTTTTTACTCTGGCGCTTGTTTTAGGTAACGGGGTTCTTGATTGTTCAGGCTCCTTATCCTAGCCTTTCTCTGAGTGACTTGGATTTTGTGTGGATGTCCCACCTTGTGGCTTCTGTTGTCCTTCCTGCTCAACACTACTTTCCAAACTCTCAATATCTTGCTCCTCTACTAACGACAACTTCCAACCATCCTCCCAAAGAGAGACATGTGCATGTACATCTTCATTAGTGAGCGAAAAAATGCACGCTTTCCACCGTTTATACGAATCCCTCTTAGCATGAATGTATAAATGGTGTGAATCAAACTTTAATCGCGCGATGCTCTCATACTTCTGAACCACTTCTATATAAATGTGCGGATTCCCTTTGATGGTCGGACAAATCATCCCATGATAAAGAAAGAAAGTAACATTAATGTTGATCTTGCACGTAGAAATTGTAGGGGCCCATAAATTTTGAAATCACGTGGCATCAATAGGGAGTTGTGTTTCTTTGACAGTTTGTAGGTCCACGAGCATCGCCCATTCATAAAGTGTGATTACAATAAGTAGCCAAGCTTAATGAAATTTTTCACCTGAGTCTTGCCCAACTTTGCAACCCACCACAAATTGATTGAGTAGGTATGTAGACCAATTCATTATGACACCCTTCTCGCACTTACAGGCTGCCAAAATCTTCGTCCTTTATTTAATCTCCTTCAACTTTGTTATGCACTAGGATGCAAAGTTAGGCTTGTGGAACTCCTTCATCATTGCTTGCTTAATGTCCTGCAATGACCTTGGTTGTGTATCTGAGCTTCTTCCATTTTCAGAAGGTTGTCTACTTTAATGTACTCAGCATAAACCTAATCATACTACTCACAATATTGTTCTATCTGTTCATAAATCTGTTGCTCTGATTTTGTGATGGCTTCCTTATGCTTTTAAAACCTCTCCCAGTTATCATCTTTCTATACCATTCATAATCCATAATGAAGCAGGTAAAAGAACAAAATCTGTTGCTTTTTGATTCTCCATAATGAATCCGCCATGACCTAATAGACCTTTCATTTTCGATAACGGAGGGCAGAGATACACCTCCGCGGGGGGCAGATATCTGCGATCTCCGCCCTCGTTTTCACACGTTTCTGTATATAGATCGATCAGTAGCTGGTACAACCTACTACGGCCCCTACAGATCTCAACGCATGGGACCATATGTGGAGCAAAGGTTTAAGAGTCAAGCCAAAATGTGATCTCTAAAGGTAGTTCCCAACTATATAGTCTTGGCATTTTCATCTTGGACATTATTGGCATCCCAAACTGCCCAACCATACCGTGTTGGCATTTTCATCTTGGACATTATTGGCATCCCAAACTGTCTCACAGACAAACTAGTGTTGTTCAGGATCTTCATTCCCAACACCATGAAAAACCAACAACTTCAAGGTGTCCACCATTTTTCTCTATCTACCGGCTCCTAATCATTTTCTACTGGATCAAACTAGTATATGTTATGATCCACTCCCTCCAAACTAATTGGTCTATCTCTGGCTACTATGTTGACTCCCTCCATTGTGTTGATAAATGGGACTATGAAAGGATTGAAGGTGGTGGTGTTGGTGGGCACCAATGCAACTCACTCTTTTATTAGTGAGAGGACTATAAATTCATTGCATTAAAGGACATGGGTGTGGGCTTTGAGCCACTTATGTGTACACTATTTAATATAATCTATTTGGGCAATTACGGGATTTTTGGCCAGAAATTGGTGAATTTTTTTTAATCTAATTTTGTAAGTGTTTGAATAATTTTTTTCATGTGCCATAAAAAAATATTCAACTTTCATTAAAAACTCCTGACCACCTAAAATCTTAAAAATCTCACTAAAATTTTCATTATTTTCTGAGCAAATAGAAAATATATATTTATATATATATATATATTTTAACAAATATGACTTCATTCTACTCGTGGACATATTTTGAACATTCTGTTTTAACTCTTATATTTTCATCGTTTCTGTTTTCTTCTTTCAGTTTTAGATCCGAGAGCTTTAGAAAAGAGTTGCAGATATTCAAAAGCTTTAGAAAAGAATTAGCAGATATTATCCTGGTGCTTTAGAAAAGAGTTGGAGATATTCAAAAAGTAAAACGCTGTAGCTATTGAATCATCAAAAGAATAGCAGTACCAAAATGAAATGATTGATACCTCTAATATTTCTGTTTGTGTGTGTCTGAAAAGAATGAAATAGTAGATGTAATAGAAAAGGAATAATTGGAATGAAAGGATCGGTGGAAGGGTCAGGTATCCAGAATTCATTCTCTGAATCACTGAATTCAATGGAATTGAATTGAGGTGTCATTGAGCCAAAATGCTTTTAAGGAGGTTCTAATCATTGGAAATCTTTGTCATTAGCTTTCCCTCCTGCCCGGAAATTTCTAGCTTAGAGGGTCGGGAATGGTTCAGCCGTGAGCTTGGGAAAAGATACTATTATTATGTGTTGCAGTCAGTTCATACTTCTGTAAATAAATATGCATACATGCTACTCTCTTGAGGAAACATTTTTGACCTGTTAACATGCTGTTTTAAATCTTAAAATGTGTGAAACATATATCAATGCCTTTGTCCGTGTCTTTCTGATTTCTTGATTTCGATCCAAGAGCTTTAGGGAAGAGTTAATAGATATTCAAAAGGTAAAACGCCAACACATGGAAACCATAAAGGAAACGTTGTGGCCATTGAATCATCAAAAGAATCTCGAGCTCGATTTTGTATTACCAGTACCCAAAATGAATTGATTGTGTTACATGCGTTTCTGTTTGTGTGTTTCTGACAAAGAATGAAAGAATAGATGTAATAGGAAAGAATAATTGAAAGTTCCTTTTTCTGTGTGTCTGAAAAAGAATGAAAGAATAGATCATGTGTGTCTGAAAAAGAATGAAAGAATAGATCATGTAATTGGAAAGAATGGGTGGAAGGGTCAGGTATCCAGAAGAATTCATTCGCTGAATTCAATGGAATGGAATTGAATTGAGGGTTCATTTGCATTCGGGAGGCGGTCCCTGTGGGAATCTTTTGGTGTCTCCACAGTAATCGTAGATCATGTAGTTCTTCCTCACCCACTCCAGCCTCTGCTCTTGGTTCGATTCCAAAGCAGCCTCCTCTGCAGCGGCGTCAAAAGAAGAAGCAGTAGCAGCACTGAAATTGCGGAAGGATGCAACAAAGGGCGCTTTAGTCCAATCGGTCTTCACAAGCCCACCTCTGGTTGCCCAATCATCTGCATTCCAAAGGCTGGAGTAGACGCTCATTGCTTGGCTCTTGGGATAATGATAATTGTTATCCACTTTACCCAACTCTGTCTCCCTGTTCTTAAACACTCGAATAGGACTCCCGTCTACAGAAAATCTGAACAACAAATTACAAGAATGTCAGGGTCATGGACTAGTTTGAGAGGTCACTGTATTGTTTTCAATAATATTGAAAGAAAAAGAATGATGAGAATACATACATAATTTGGTTTGATGTCCAGAGCACGGAGTAAGTGTGGAAATCCAGGGTTGGGTCGAACCACAAGTAAAATTGCTGCTCACGCCCACCAAGGCCTTGAGCAAAGACATTAGTGTGCAAAATATAAGGATCTCCGGACAGGTTGCCCAGAAATTCGAAGTCTATTTCGTCGTGTTTGGGACCTTGAGATGATAGCTGCAGACAGCCATAACAGCAACAACAAACAAACATGTTAGCATAAGAAGTTATACACCTTCAGTCTAATGAACCAAGGTAGTGCTAATAATGAATTGAATTCAAATAAGGTGGAGTTAATTACATAAAAAGTAGTGACTGTGCCTGCAGAGTTGCCCGGTACCAACTTCATTTGGATATCAATCTTGGCAAATAGATACTCTTGCTTGGATTGAATACCACAACCTGTCATCAAAGAAGAATACTAAGATTAACTTATCTGATCTTAGTTGAAGTTAATTTGACAGAAAAAGAAAAAGGCGTAGGTAGCAGAAGAAAAGCAGAACTTCAAATAGTACCTGAAGAGCGGTCAAGAGTAAGCTGCAACTCTTGTCCATTGTCAATGATTTTAGCACGATCATTACCCCATGTAACGTCGACATCATTGTAGAAATTTGCAGAAGCAAGAGCTGCCGAGGAGGCCAATAAAAGAAAGAGGAGGTGAAGAGGTGTGTCCATGTCGATGTCGATGTCGATTAGGGATTGGGAAAAGAGTTTGTGATGCAGAGCAGCAGTTCCAGAAACGAGAGAAGAGATAAATTGTCGCTGTTGATGGTAGATAATGGGTTTGGGGTGAGTGGGTTTGGGTTTATATAGGGAGAGAAGGGTGTATGGCATCTGTGAGTGGGGAAGGGAGGAGGAGGAGGAGGCGGAGGCGGGGTAGGGAGGAAACATCCGACGAAGAAGATGCAGAGGGGCAGCCAGCCAACTGGTGTGGCTCTTTGATTTTGGGCGTTGAGAAAACCAAGAATTCCTCATTTCTCTGTCTATTTGCGCGTTCCAACTCATCACTCTGCAGCCTCTCCATTCTCCGCGTTTCAGGTTCCCAACTCATCCAACACCCAACTGGCATTTTCGCTTCACTTGCATAAACAAAGACAGCAAAGCAAAGAAAGCAGCTACGTTCCTTCCACCCACCTACTGCCACCACCAATCACATTCAATAATTTATCTGTTTGTCAAGCGATTCAATAATTGATACGTGTTTATTGCATTGGATTCTCCAAGGAAAAATCACTCCGATTTTCTTTTGCTTCACTTTGACTCCAAGTTGCACTCTCCACTCACTACTAAATAGGTTATATTAATAAGGTATCATAAAAATCTTTAAAATATATATAATGAGTTGTTTTATATAAATCTGCAATTTTCAAATTTTTTATTATGAAAATTTGCATATTTTTGCCATTACTATAAAACTGCTATAGTGTTGTAGTAAATACTTAAAATACATATAATTTTTAAAAACATAAAAACTTAGGCCAAATTCATGTTCAATGACTACTTCTTCTTAATAACTTTGTATATTCATTTCCAGTTTTTCTTTGGATTAATGAATAGTTTCCTCTTCTTTTGGTTCCCCCTTTACGTTGTTGGAGACACATTGGTTTGAAGCTACTGAAGGTGGATCCTTGTGACAGGTTCAAGGCTATATTCTTCAACATGCAATGCTCTGCGTCCAACTCCATTAATTTATGCCTCTCCTCACCTAGGATATTCACAATACTTACAATATTCTATGGTTGACATTGCTTCCCATTACAATGAATAATGATAAAAACTGACCACTATACCATTCTAGTTTCCTCACGCCTTGTTAAAGTCCTACAAAATTCAAATACATCTCTACGGTCCACGGTAACCCAAAACCTAGACAAAAGAACAACTCCCATATGTTAAAACACACCCAAGCTAAAAAGAATTAGGATTGACAAATAAGTCCTAAGCATTCTTGAAGAAAAAACCACCTTGAAATGAAGATAATTAGACCCAAAACCACTTAGTTGTTCCCAAGTCAAAGAATAAGAATTTGAGTTGGAATCTCCATAACTAGAACTAAGAAATAAGGTTCTTAAAAAGCCTAAAGGAAACTACCAATAACCATTCATTGTATAACTTGTATCTCAAGCTTGAGGTGTTGATCACAAACATAAATAAAATAACACAGAATCTCGCTCCTCCAATACAAGCAATAATTAACCATCCTGAAACTTCAACCTTCAAAGGATCGGACTTAGCTTCCCTTAACGCTCAAAGCTTCAACTACCTCTTCACCATAGATCAACTCGCTCAATGAGCGAAAAATAATTCGACACCTGCAATTATACTTTCATTTGGCCTCCTAAAGCACAAAAATTCGACTTCCACTCTGGATAGATAAAGCGACCTCCTTGCTGGATCAATTTGCGCTCCCTACAAGATCAATGATTAGCTAGGGTGGCTTTACAACCATTGAATCTCACTGCCACCAACTAGGGTGTATGTTCTAGCACTGAAACTGTGAAATATTGAGCGTCATCAAAGAACAATATCTTAGCTTCATTGGAGTTAACTCAGAGAAAAACACATAACTAGCAAAATAAGTGTAGAGGAAGAGCAGAGCTTGATGGCATGAAAATCAAATTATTACCTAAAGAGCAGTCAATAGTAAGTTGCAACTGTTGTCCATTGTCAAGGATTTTAGCATGATCATTTCCCCATGTGATGTCGAAATCACTATAGAAATTTGTAGAAACAAGAGTTACCAGTTGTGAGAAGATCAGTTCAAGAAAGAAAGCAGACATAAAGGTATAGTCCATTTGCTTTTCGTTCAAATTTTTCTTTATCTATTACTGATGATGAGCCTAGAACTGTTAGGGAGGCAGTAGATTCAGAGGATCACAAACTCTAGAAAGAGGCCATGGTTGATGAAATGACATATTTGGACGAAAATGAGGCTTGGGATATGGTGGAGTTGTTGACTAGAAGGAAACCCATTGGAATCAAATGGGTGTTCAGGAAGAAGGTGAATGCAGAAAGAAAGGTGGAGAAATACAAATATCGGTTGGTACAAAAAGGTTATTCCCAGGTTTTGGTAATTGATTTTATTGATATTTTTTCCTCCTGTTGCCAAGGTAGCTTCTATTAGATTACTTTTATTTGTTGTTGCTGCTTTTGATTTTGAGGTAGAACAGATGGATGTGAAGACACCATTTATTCATGGGAATTTGGAAGAAGAGATCTACATAAATAAACCTGAATGCTTTGAGGTGAAGGGAAAGAAAGAACTGGTATGCGGGTTAAAAAAGTCTTTGTATGGGCTAAAACAGTCACCAAGGATGTGGTATCATAAATTTGATACATATATACGGAGACTTGGCTTCACCAGAAGCAAAGCGGATAACTTTGTCTATTTTAGATTAATTGGTGACTATGTTATTTATCTGGTATTGTATGTAGATGATATGTTGTTGATTGGAAATGACAAAGAAACTATCCAAGATTTGAAGACCCAATTGTCCTCCAAATTCGACATGAAGGATATTGGTGCTATAAACTATATTTTGGACATGAAAATTAAACAAGATCAGGGAAAGTGGAAGCTCCAGTTAAACCAGAGGAAGTATGTCAAGACAATACTACAGAGGTTTAATACGCAGGATAGTAAACTGGTGAAGGTTCCTATTCCTGTCGGTGTAAAGTTATTTGTTGAACAGTGTCCCAAGACACAAGAAGAGGAAGAGGACATTTCCCATGTTCCATACGCAAGTGTAGTCGATAGCTTGATGTGTGCAATGATTTTTACTAGACCAGACATTGCACATGCAGTGGGAGTATTGAGAAGGTTAATTTCAAAACCAACGAAGCAGCATTGGACAATAGTGAAGCGAGGTTTCAGGTATTTGCATGGCACTAGTGATTATGGTTTGTGCTACCAAGGAAGATCAAGATTAGACAGAATTTTGGAAATTCATGACTTTGTTGATGCAGACTGGGTTGGAGAACTGGAGTGGAGAAGATCTACAAGTGGGTATGTGTTTAACCTATTTGGAGGTGTAGTCAGTTGGATGAGCAAGAGACAATTTATAGTGACACTTTCAACTACAAAGGCAAAATACATGGTAGCCACTCATACAAGCAAGGAAGCAGTTTGGTTGCAGAGATTGTGTTCAAGTATGTGGTTAGTACAATGAGCTATAAGGATAGACTCTAACAGCCAAAGTGCAATTTTCTTGGCAAAGAACCCTGCTTATCATTCAAAGACAAAGCACATCAATGTTCGATATCACTTTGTGAGGGATATGGTTGAGGAGAAAAAGGTGTTACTAGTAAAGGTGGACACTTTGAAGAATATTGCATATGCATTGATAAAGGTTGTGAGCACTGAGAAGTTTTCTTGGTGTAAAGAAACAATGGGTGTTGTAGGGTTGAACCAATAACTAAGCTCTCTTGTGACCCCCTATGTGGAAAACAAAAGAAGAAGTGGGAGAATGTTGGGTGTGTGTTATATTCTTGCCATGACTATTCGCATGTGTGGGGGGGGTCACAAGGGGGGCGATAGCCACCCTTGTTCGTTGCGTCGAGCGCAGCAGGGGGCCACAAAGGGCGGGTGTATCCCCCATTGTCAGGGGTTTTCAGAGGGGAAATAACCCCCTTGCACAAGGTCCGAGACATCACCCCAAGAAAAAAAATGGACTCTATATTAGGTGGGCAGACCTATCTATGGTTTTGTGCATGGGTTTTGCACATGGTTTTGGGCATGATGGTTTTCTACCCATGGTATTTGGTAGATCCATTCAAGAGAACTACAGTTATTTTCTAATCCATGGTTAATGGATTGGGTTTTATGAATGTTTCAGCATGTATATATATGTATTGTAACATTGAAAGCATAATAATGAAAAATCAATTTGGTAGTCCCGTTTTGGAATCCAGGGGAAATAGTTGTGTATTTGTTTCATATTATCATCATTGTTTATTTTCCGTATTTTAGAATTCATCTGCAGGTAATTTCTATATAGGGTTAAAACCTACAATGGGGGGAATTTATTAAGTTTCTTCATCAATGTAGAGACTAAAAGTATTGTGAAAGGAATTGTTACATTTGCCTGCATATGTGTCAAAATGGACCTCAATAAATTGTTTCTAGATAAAATCATTCTTAAATTAAGTAATAGGGTTTATTTGCAACCGATGGACTATGAAAACACTACCTTCTGATGCAAGGTTTTTTATCAACCTTGACATCTTCAGAATGCCTACCCTTTTTTGTAAGAGATGCATCCACACTTAGATGCTAAGAAAAAGAGTCATGGATGGCAAGATCTAAAGGGAACAAAAGTATCCAAGACTACTTTGGCTCCCAAGCATCACAACCTACAACAACAAACACATATTTCCAAATTAACTCCTTCAGCGTCATCTCGGCCCCATGGAGAGCCATCTCATCCCTTAATAGAGGAAGTCCATCCTTTGACTGAAAATGAACGAGATTCAGCCATAATTTTGGCTATGTAGAAATGTGGGGACAAATGTACCCACAAATTAGATCACTTGGATAGAACCAAGGAAACAACAAATATGATAGAACCACCATCAATGAATCTATCTCAAAGAAATGATGTCATTGTCTCATCCACATATGTTCCTGGTAACTATTTAGAATGGATTGATGTCTGCAAGAGAAAATGGAAAAAGTAAAATCCTATGAACAATCCTATGATCTAAGACTAGGAAGGTAGTAAATATATTGTCAAGTATTGTGCTTATTTGTGAAGAATGGATTGTCGTAATATATTATTTTGAGGTATATATATATATATATATATAGACACACACATATTTTTATATCATAAATTTGGTTTCACACTTTTATATTTATAATAGACCATTAATTTATCTTAATAAATTGTAATTAAATTGTAACTATAAATAATTGAATCACATAAAGTTATTTGTTCTCGGAGCATGATTTAGAATTATTTTTCTTATGGCCCAATACCAAAAGAAATTGGCAATGGCCAAAATCTGTCTCCTTACCATTTTATGGTAGTGACTAAATTTTATTAAAACATATGATATACTATAAATCTTGAAATTATAACAACTAAAAAAAGCCAAATTAAAATCTATCTCCTTACCATTTTATGGTAGTGACTAAATTTTATTAAAACATATGATATATTATAAATCTTGAAATTCTAACAACTAAAAAAAGCCAAATTTTATAATTTATCATTGTTATAAGAAAAATAAATAAATAAAATAAAATAATTCTAATTATAAAAATTTAATACAATTCTTCAATTAAAAATATTAATTAATTTTAATGCATTTAATAAACATTATTAAAAAAATCTATTATGAATTTTCGACATCAATCTAATTATTAAAAAATAAATAAGCGGAGAGAGTAAATAGGATGTTGCCAACTTATATGGTTGGTTAAAATGACATTGTTGAAGAAGGAGGAGAGAAGCTAGAAGGTGTCAAGTTGCATCAGTCCAAATATTATTTAAATCTCTAATAAATAATATATAAAAGTTATAAAATAAATGATATATTAAATTAATCATTATTAATGGGAGGATTAAATAAGTGAGATATTAAAATCAATTAATTGTTATAAAATAAATAATATATAAAAATAAAATAAATAATATATTGAAATTAATATGGTTTGAACACTGTATTAAGAAGAAAAAATATTTGGAGAAACTTAATTACAAATAGTTAAAATGTCTGAAATTTCAGGTGAACTTTTCACCTTCATTATAGATATGAAGTAAAACATATTTATGTTTCATGTTTTTGATGATGGGTGAAGGGTTCACTTAAAACTTCAGATGTTTCAACTATTTGTAACACAGTTTCTCCATAAACATTTTTTTCTCATTATGAATTATAACTGTGGAAATTTAAATACCATATGATATGGAGGTTAATTTTTTATGATTTTTTAAACTTTTTTTTCATTTTTAAGTGTTGGGGGGAATTATAACTAGAACATATAATCATTGATCTTGAATACAATCATTGTTCCACCAAGGATTACATAAACCTCTATGTCTTAATATGATAGTCCACAAACCATAAACAATATCGTTAGCCAGGATTTTAAGAAAGGTGGGTGGCATTGTCACTATGAGTTCCAAAGGGCCAATCCCACATGGGTTATTATAAACAAATACATAGGTGTAGGACTTGATCCACTCATGTGTGCACAAGTCATGAGACTACTTAATACTCTCTACATGTGATGACACATTGGGTCGTTCCTGAAGATGTCTCCATGGCTCCAAACTAGATCCTCATGGAAATTGAATGTTGCTAAGAGATTTTTTCTCTGAACTTTGACCAAAAATATTAACTCTATACATATACAAAATAATAATAATATAAATAATATTTAACTATATTTAAAGTCTATCACAACACTCAAACAAATATAGCATATCAATATCAAAATTTTGTTATAATGTTTATTATTAGTAGTATATAATAATATCAATACAAGAAGAATTTCTTATAACTATGTGTGTGGGGCAAAACTATATATATATATATATATATATATATATAAAATGTCAATATAAAGTAATTGTTTTTTTCCAAAGGAAAAAAAAGCATGTATTGTATTTATAGCGAAAATAAATTAGATTTAGTGTAGGTGTAGTAGCATTTTAGTAGTACATAGGCCAAAAAAATATGCATGATAAGTCCATTTTATCGGTTACAAAAGCAGTGAGTGTATGTCATTTGTTGTTGTTCAAAACTGAACTATCATATCTGCTTTCTTCTTCAAAAAAGAGAGTTCATGATAAAATCTTATAACATCATGCAATTCCTTGCAAGAAATTTGTTGTCATAGTATAACAAGCTCTCTCAAACTTTTCTTAATGGTGGGAGGTTGGTAATATATTTGTACATGTCAGTACCATATCTTCCATACAAAAGCAAAAAACCTATAAGCTTCAGTAAGAGAAAAAGCAATTATATAGCACTCAAAAAGCAAGCTTGCAGCCAAGTAAGATGTTGGTGTACCAATGTGAAGGTAAGATGAAAGAAGGATTTCTAACTTCATTAAGTATGCTTAGGAGCATAGTTGGTGTTGGTTGATTGAGCCTTCATTTCTTTCTTTTATTTTTCCATTGTGCCTGATCCAGTGCCAGTCCTTCCTTCGAAAGCTTATCAACTATTATGTTTTGTTCCCTATAGATATGTGTGAAGGATGTGTGAGAAAAATTTCTTGTTAATTGGATAAATTTTTTGATATAGTGGAAGGAGGGTATATTTTTTCATTTTAGTTGTACCTTGCATAAATTTTATAACAACCAGGGGATATCCATAGATATTGCTCTTAGAGATATGTAGAAAATCAACTAACTCCGATAGTAATTTAAGAGCAAATAGTTCATTGAAATTGTTTGTGTCAAGTTATGGTATGTTCTATGCTTATAACAGTTTACTTCTTTTCCTTATTATATTCCACAGATTAGCAATCACATGTACATAAAGTAAAGTGTTGATAGAACATTAAACGATTGACAAAAAACAAGCCAAGACAAGAGACACAAGATGTGGCGACTAGCCAGGGACAAACCCCACAATGTGTGGGGAAACCCTTTAATCAAATCTTTTTTTATCTTCAATAATTCAGCAGAGAGAAATAGTACAATAAATCTGATTCATATCAGCAGTAGCAAACCCTAGATCAGTAGCATTAACATTAGTGGCTTCATCATCAAACTAGGACAGACGATATCTCACAAACCGACCGTCGGATCGACTTGATTCCACCACCAAAAGTTGCAGCTTCCAGAGGAGGTTCAGATGAACCTACAACGTAGTTTAGACGAGGATATCTTCTAGTCCACGCAGGTCAAACTTCACTTCTGCAGTTGCAGCATCAGTTTCAGCAGCTTCCTTCAAACTAGGGCATTTGATATCCTGCAAACCGTCCATCGGATTGACTTGATTCCACCACCAAAAGTTGCGGCTTTCAGAGGAGGTTCAAATGAACCTACAACGTAGTTCAGATGAGGAGATATTCTAGTCCACGTAGGTCAAACTTTACTTCTGCAGTTGCAGCGTCAGTTTCAGCAGCTTCCTTCAAATTAGGGCAGTCGATATCTTGCAAACCATCCGTCAGATTGACTTGATTCCACCACCAAAAGTTGCAGCTTTTAGAGGAGGTTCAGATGAACCTACAATGTAGTTCAGATGAGGAGATATTCTAGGCCACACAGGTCAATCTTTACTTCTATAGTTTCAGCCTCAGTTTCGGCAGCTTCCTTCAAACTAGGGCAGTCGATATCTTGTAAACCATCGGTCGAATTGACTTGATTCCACCACCAAAAGTTGCGGATTTTAGAGGAGGTTCAGATGAACCTATAGCGCAGATCAGAAGAGGAAGTTTGATGGTACACACTGGTCAAAGTTTGGATCTGCAGTTGCAGCTTCAGTTTCAGCAGCTTCCGGCTTCACATGTGTGAGAGAGAGACGCTTTTCTGTGCAGTAGAGAAGAGACTCTTTTCTGCACAGTAGAGAGAGAGAGATGTGATGAGATGAGTGAGTCCAAATGAGGAAAATTCGTCCTATATTTACACAACGTTGGTGTTTGAATAGATGCGAATGTTGGGCTTCTGAGCCTACATAAGTTGTAGGCCAGCTTGATAATAATTCCATAATCAAAATAAATTCATATCCCCATGAATACTTATCGGAATCAGATGATATTTATATCAATCCTACACCTCTTGACAATACAAATCTAATGAACATATTATCATCCATGAATAAGATGACCCACATGAATTTTTTCCCTAGTTGCCAATTTTAACGCTCCCTCTCAACTAGGGAGAACTTCATCCACAATCTGTCTATTGGTTGTTAGTATTCATCCATCAAATGAACTGCCCTGTACAGCCTGACCCTTGCCCTGCTCTGGTCTATTCTGCCTGTTCTGCTTTGTCTTGTTCTACCCTATACTGATCTGTATGGCTCTGCTCTGTTATGCACTGCTCTGCTTTGTTCTGTTTTGCTTTGCTTTTGTCCGAATTATGAAGAAGAAGAAATGATCGAGGATGTATCATACTAACTCAAAGTCAGTCTCAGAGTATGTACCACTGGTCCCAGACCAGTCTCAACCAACCCGAAGTTAGCATCATAGTGAGTACAATTCCACTGGTCCCAGACTAGTATAATCCTCCATTGACTCAAAGTCAGTCTCAGAGTGCGTACCACTGGTCCCAGACTAGTCTCAACCGACCCGAAGTCAGCTTCATAGTAAGTAGCACTCCTACCACTGGTCCCAGACCAGTATCGCAGTCTCAGAGAGTGTACCACTGGTCCCAGACCAATCTCAACTGACCCGAAGTCAGTGTCATAGTATGGTACAACTCCTACCACTGGTCCCAGAACAGTATCATTGATCCCAGATCAATGGAGGACATCATAGCGTAGGGAGTACAGTAGATACAATGATGCGTCCATCGGTACTACTATGGTCCCTAACTTCATTTCCTTGCTCATTGATCAGATGAGAGGTACTTCCCATGAGTCCCAGATTGCATGGGTAGGATGCCTCGACAAGAGAACTAATCAATCCTGTCCTCACAGGAGAACACATCAATCCTGCTACAATCACCATGGAGAACACATCAATCTAGGCCGCCATGGACAACACATCAATCCAGGCCTCACAGGAGAACACATCAATCCTGTTACAATCGCCATGGAGAACACATCAATCCAAGCCTCATAGGATAACACATCAATCCTGCTACAATCTCCATGGAGAACACATCAATTCAGGCCTCACAGGAGAACTAATCATGCTACTACACAAGAGAGCGAATCATCTTGTCCCACAAGAGAGCGAATCATCTTGTTCCAGTGCGCACCACCAGGGGAGGGTGAGTCATACTGTGGTCGTACATTGCTCCAGTAAGAATTGCAAGCCCTCAGAGCTCCCAGAGCTTAATGTATGAAACATGCAGGACCCTTGTACAAGGGTTTCTTGATGACTCCAATTCGCTTGGGAAAATCATAGATTAGATCTTTCCTCGGGGCTTTGACAAGGTGTATCGACCTATACATCATCTTAATGCGATGGAGCCTCCTTACTCATCGACTTACCATATCCCAGATGATGTCTATCTGCTGGAGCAATCGACAAATACGGGATTCCTCAATAATTGAATCCCACCTCTGGTTGTTACAGAGAATCACAGTGGTATGTGTTCAAACAACTCACTGAAGAGCCTCCCCAACCAGGCAGCTTCATACGAGATCATACTCATAGATATGTATCCGGTCTCGGCGGTGCTTATGGCAACCAACTTCTGCTTCCTACTCATTTATTATATCAAAGCAGAGTCCAAAGAGAAATAGCACTAAAAGTGCTCCAATGATCCTCCACACTACCTGCCTAATCAGCATTCGAATAATCATGCAGTTTCATATTTCCGGAAGTGTATCTCAATCCATGAGAGATTGTGTCCTGAAGACATCTCAGAAGATTCCTGGCACCAATCTAGTGAGGCTCAACCAAATATGAGCTCATAATGATAACTGCAAAACATATGTTCGGACAGAGGTTCGCCAATAACATCAACGCGAATGAGTTTTTGAAACTCAGAGGCATTTCCCAAATCTGGTCCAACATCACTACCATATAACTTCTGAAAGTTAAGATCCTTGAGATAGTCACAGGCTTGCAGTCCACCATACCAAATCTTTTCAGAATCTTCACCACATATTTTCCTTGAGATAGGAAAATTTCCCTTGGCTTCTACCACACTTCAAGTCCTAGGAAATAATGCATCAGTCCTAGGTCCATTTCAAATTCAGAAGCCAACTCCCTCTTACATTTGTGAATGAGAGGGTATGCACCTATTAGAAAGAGGTCATACACATACAACACCTAGTATGAGAGGCTTGTCATCTTCAACCTTAAAGTAAAGGTTATGATCGACTTCACTCCTAGTGAATCCCAACTTCATCAAGTAGCTATCAATCCTCTCATATCATGCTCGGGGTGCTTGCTTCAGCCCATAGAGAGCCTTCTTCAACCTGCATACATGAGATTTTCGATCATAAATTTCAAATCCTTTGGGTTGCTCCACATAGACCTCTTCTTTGATCGAGCCGTGCAAGAACGTGGTCTTGACATCCATCTAATGTAGCTTCCATCCTTGTGAAGCAGCAAGGGCTATGATCGAGCAGATGGTCGTATATCTAGCAACATGTGCAAATATCTCATCATAGTCTATAGCTTCTTTCTGGGAGAAACCACGAGCAACAAAATGAGGCTTATACTTTTCGGTACTTCAATCTGCTGCATGCTTTATCTTGTAAATCCATTTGGAAGTAACAATTGTCTTGTCCTGGGGTCTGGGAACTACTTCCCAGACATCATTCTTCATAATAGACTCATATTCTTGGGTCATAGCATCCTTCCATACTTGATGCTTGACGACATCTGAGAACGATGAAGGCTTATTTTGTATGATCGTGCTCATGATGGTTAGGTATCCCTAATACCTATTAGGTTTCTTACTTTTACAAAAGGTTCCTTGGGGTGTAGCATGTCCTTCAGCATCATAAAGTATCCCTCTAAGCCATGAAGGCCTCTTCCTAGAAGAGGAAGGCTCAGGTGGATAAATAGGATCCATGGGTTCTTCCACATCAGGCATTGTTACATCATCTACCCATAGAGACAGCTTCCACAATCGTATGGTGCCACACCATTCTACTCTAGAGAATGTGGTGTAGTAGTCTCCCTCTTAATGCCAACCTCAGGTATGCCTAAGTGAACCA
The DNA here is from genome assembly GCA_031772625.1 of Pinus tabuliformis. Classification (NCBI taxonomy): domain Eukaryota; kingdom Viridiplantae; phylum Streptophyta; class Pinopsida; order Pinales; family Pinaceae; genus Pinus; species Pinus tabuliformis. Next base: position 790,352,950 of record CM062817.1, on the reverse strand, counting down.
ACTGTAATATATCGAAGATCTTGCTTAGGCTTGAGGGGAATGGTCCCCTTTTGAGCTTTCCTTTGGCACATCCTGGACATATACCTTCTTTCTCTACTCAAAATTTGGGCATCTTTGTCACCATTTGTCTTACACTGAGTAGAGCTTTATAATGAAGGGGGGCAAACCTCTGATGCCAAAGTTCGGACTGAAGAGATGTGCCATAATATATGACACCTAGCAGACTTCCATCGACCTGATATAATTAATCAATACGAAACCCAAGAGTAAAGGCATATTTAACATTATTTTTCCATATACGTACCTTCCCATCACTCAAGGTTACCTTGTAGCCATTGTCTTCCATTGCCGAGATGGTCACTAGGTTCTTTCGGAGGTCAGGTGCATTTAATACATCCTGGAATTTCTAGCCTTCTTGAATGGTTGTCCTCTTCCTTGATTCCTAGCTCTCCTCTTACCTTTGCTATTGAATTTTTCATTCCTTTGATTGCTATCAAAGGGATTTTGATCATCATCCCGATGTGAGTCCTTTCTATCAGGGCACTCCCTTGCATAGTGACCTGCTTTATCACAGATGTAACATACATCCTTTTCTTCCACCATTAGGTCCAGCCTTTCCTTTTGATTTAGTCCCGGAATTATTTCTTTTCTTAGCATGAGAAGAAAAGGCAGCAGGAGGACCTTTAGGCAAGGGCATTTCTTGCTCTTCTACCCTTGTTTCTTCTTGAATGCAACTAGCCATTAATTCCTCAGAACCAGGAACTACATTATTGTTCATAAGAGTAGTCCTGAACACGTACCATTTGGATGGTCATCCTCCAAGAGTTATGAGTGCCATTTCGATGTCAGTAATAGTCTCCCCAATAGATAGGAGATCGTTCTTGATCTCGGTGATTCTTAAGAAGTATGCTTGCATACTCTCATCTTTACCCTTATGAATTTCCTTCAGCTTATTTCTAAGAAACAAAACTTGATTTGCATCATTAACTTTAAATAAACTCGCCAGTCTATCGTAGATTTCCTTGGAGGTGTCCAGCTCAGAGATGTAGTTCACGCAGGTCAATCTTTACTTCTACAATTGCAGCATCAGTTTTAGCAGCTTCCTTCAAACTAGGGCAGTCGATATCTTGCAAACCATCCATCGGATTGACTTGATTCCACCACCAAAAGTTGCAGCTTTCAGAGGAGGTTCAGATGAACCTACAACGTAGTTTAGATGAGGAGTTCTTCTAGGCCATGCAGGTCAATATTTACTTCTACAGTTGCAGCTTCAGTTTCGGCAGCTTCCTTCAAACTAGGGCAATCGATATCTTGTAAACCGTCCGTCGGATTGACTTGATTCCACCACCAAAATTTGCAGATTTCAGAGGAGGTTCAGATGAACCTATAGTGAAGATCAGAAGAGGAGGTTAGATGGTCCACGCTGGTCAAATTTTGGATCTGCAGTTGTAGCTTCAGTTTCAGCAGCTTCCGACTTCACATGTGTGAGAGAGAGACCCTTTTCTGCGCAGTAGAGAAGAGACTCTTTTCTGCACAGTAGAGAGAGAGATGTGATGAGATGAGTGAGTGCAAATGAGGAAAATTCCTCCTATATTTATACACAATGTTGGTGTTTGAATAGATGCAATTGTTGGGCTTCTGAGCCTACATGAGTTGTAGGTCGGCTTGATAATAATTCCATAATCAAAATAAATTCATATCTCCATGAATACTTATCGAAATCAGATGATCTTTATATCAATCCTACACATCTCGACGAGAGGAATCTAATGAACATATTATCAGCCATCAATAAGATGACCCACATGAAGTTTTTCCCTAGTTGCCAATTTTAACATTTTGAAGTCTTCCGAATTGAAAGATAAGGAGAAGAAACAAGAATATGTTAGATAGATAATGCCTCCTAACCCACACACATAAGAGTTTTTTTTTTTTATTCTTCACTAATAAAATCCCATGGTTTTCCTTTTACAATTTCAACTTTTAAACTATTCCAAATTCTCATAACAGGTTGATATATCGAAATAGATGTTTAGAGGGATAGATTGTTCATTGCCACTTTGATATAGGATTTTCCTTGATTTTCAAAGATAGATTTGTTTATTTTAACCATATGCCCCAACAAACAATAAGGGGGGAGATTTTATATTGTTAGGGGGATTCTTTCCTAGCCAACCTTTTAGGAATTCATCCATAGAGTTCCCTTGCCAAGTATGGGTCATTCTAATGGATTTCTAAATCTCTTTCCATATTCTTAATGTGAAAGTACATTTTATGAAGAGATGGATGATATTTATGCAACTTCCAAATAGAGTGAACATATACTTGGCCCACAAAATGATCCTTTCTGAAGAATCTCCCAAGTTCGGCCCTATTCTTAAGGAGAAATCACATAAAGAGTTCTATTTTTGGAGGGAAATTTTGTTTCTAGGGGTTTTTAACCCACCAAGGAGGTGGGTGAGTAGTTGTTTATTGTGCAATGGCAAGGTATCCATATTTTGGGCTATAGATGCCTGTAAGAGCATAGGACCAAACCGATGTGTCTAACCATCATCTCCCATGTCTTCTTTGGTAGAATATTGACATCAAAACCTAAATCAATAATAGTATTATCCATATCATAAGCCCATATTTGTGCACCAAACTAGATTTCTTTGTTGGCTTGCTTCTTGTGTGTGACCTTATTGATTGTGTGTCTAGGTATTTGCACTATTACCTTCTTTGACTCCTTCATGCACTGGACAATCATCTTGTGCAACCTTTGTAAAGCTCCATCATCCTATATCAAATCCAAGAAACTATTCAAGAAGGCTCTAATCGATTTATTTCCTACTTCTGAACCCTCTACAATGGTTTTATCATGGAGACAGGGAATATGATATATTGGACCATCTTTGGGGGCATCCCTTTTTGTCATGGCCATGTCTTTGTGCACGTCTTTATTGGTGTCATTTTGATTCCAAGGATCGAAATTTGGAGGTGGGTTTTTAGATTTATGTACCCACTACTGGTTGGTATCAGTTTTCTTGGCAACATCTACTCTAGTCTTAGTCCCTACATGTGTAAAAACTTTTACTAGTGATTGATCATTTCACGACTCTATTGTCACTTTCTACAGGTTCTACCCTTTCTTCTCCTGGATTTTCACAAGTAGTTGAGGATAGTCCTTTGTTGCATGGTTCAAGGCTCGGAAATAGGTGCATGTTTCACATGGATTAGGGAAATCTCTAGCCATATGTCCATGTTGGCCACAGTTGTAGCAAATGATTATTCCCCTTCATACAAATAATACTGAGGAATAAAATTTGTAGAAATGAAGAAGTGCATAAAATATAATAATATAAAAAGGATCTTGAGAAACTGAGGTGGGCCCTAACCCAAGGAATCTCATATCCCCAAAAGGAAAACAATATAAGAACTAAATATGTATTCCATTAATTAGAAAATTACTTGTACATCAAAATTTGCAGCACTGGAAAATTTATAAGCTATTAAGCTCATACTGCTTCCTCTAACTCAACTATTGTTATCTTTTGACTACCTAATAGGATGCTCGAGCCCTCTATTTATACAAGGTGAGTGAGGGGAAACCTCTGGAAACCTCCTTGAAAGGAGGACTTCTTTCCCTCCAAAAATCCTAAACAATATGATCATGCTCCCTTAGTGACCTCACAACAACCGGGAGGAGTAATTAGAGCTTCAAGCCAACCGAGTTGATCTTCCTACAATACAAATAGGTCCCATGAACCTATATGATTAGATACCCTCGGTATTTGTACCAAATATCCTCAATATCTTGTATCATAAGCACATTAGGCACATAAACCATGATAAATCTCTCTAACTCTCCTAAGAACTTATTTAAGCTAAGAAAACATTATTAAGTGCAAAAGGAAAGGTCTAATATAGTCTTTATGTGCCCAGGAAAGGTTAGATGACCCTAATGTTTTACCTAATTGGGAGGCCTATCAGGGACCACCTCGGGTGTGTGAAGTGCCAAAATGTTTGTACAAAGACAAATCAGACAATTTATGTTTATAGGTGTACTTGGTGTGTAGCAAACGAGATGTTGGGAAAATGGTGAAATGCCTTGGCATGATGTACTAGGTGGCATTACATTGAAGCAAGTGACACATAGGTCAACAATAATTTGAAATGATATACAGGAGTTGCCACAACATGTGTGGGAGGCCACATGGGTCTTCTCATCAAGTTCTTGGTGCATGCATGGAAGTTGGGTCAACTTAACTTGGTGTGTGGATGAGAATTAATATGTGGCATGGTTGTATTGTTCCACAAGGAACACTGCAATGTAGAATGGCTATATGTGTGTGTGTGTGTGTGGTGGGAGATTTATTGTGAAGGAATTCAAGTATCAATCACAACACAACACAAGTGTTGGTGCAAGTCAAAGAGAGGAGTTGAAAATGGTTTGTATCAAGGAAAAGTTTGAAATTATATAAAAGATGAGAGATTGCAATAAAACTATCCAAAGTGTGGCAAAACCAAGTAGCTTGTCACATGAAGTGTGGCACAATTCTATAATGCAACAAACCTGCGACAAGATAAGTTCAATCAATAGCAAGTTTAGATGACAACATGGCATGTGAGAATTTTTTGATATGATTTCACATGAGCTATATGCTCTTATGAATTTTCAATTGCCATAAAATGTTAGGGATCCGCCTATTTTAATGCATTGTGACATGAACAGGTGATAGTCTAGTTTGTGTCGCTCGGTTGTGTAAAAGTTTACTTGTCTTCATTTTTGTTGTATATTATGCATTGTATGCTATGAATGATTGTATGGAATGATTGGCTATGTCTTTGGATAAGTGTTATGTTGTCGGATGTTTTAATATCGAAATAGAAAGAAGTGTGAGGTGTATTTTGGACTCACATGGTTTCATATTGTGAATGCCAATGAGACAAAATGAGTCATAGTGCTACATGACCAATAGTGATGGGAAGCCTGGGTGCGGCAAGTCAATCTTAGAAACATTTTAAGAAATGATGAAGCCAATAACCTTGCCACATCTAAAAGACCATGTTCAATTGAAGAATTTAGTGAATCGATTAGATGTTGTTTATTCTTAGGATAACACTTCATATAATACTCTCCAAAGAAGATGACATGGTTGAATGAGTTGGGGACTCCTACAAAAGTTGGGTTGAATATTTTAGAGAGTAATATGTAAGAGCCACATTCACCGTATTTTTTGAAAATGGTGGGACCATGCCAAGTATTGTCAATGAGTGCAGCAAAGGAGAGATATGAAAACACATTGAATGACTAACAATAAGTTCTGGCAACATCAGAGTTACCCAATGTGCTTATAAGGAGATGAAAGAAAATTAGTGCTTCCATTTCTCACAAAATCATTATGGAAAAGAAGATTATGTGGTAGGGAAAGATGGCATAGTTGGTGGAATTAGTAGAGGACTGAGAAAAACTAAGAAAGGAAGCCACTATGTAGATGAGATAGTTCAAGATTGGCGATCATAGGATGGTGAGGTTAGATGAGAAGGTGCTCAACTCCACTCATATTGAATGGTAGCATAAATAATACAACCAAAGAAAAGAAGTAAATATGTTGCATGTTTATTTTTCAATCAAAACCAATTTGCAAATAGTTTCACATCAAAAGGTAGGTTGGTGTGGTTGGTTGAAAAAAACAAGATTTGATCTTTACTACAGTTTCAAGGGAGATAATTTTGGCCTAGCGATTCTCAGAGGAAGTGTTGGATGTGTTGAAGGCATTGGAGGGTTTTTTGTATAAGGATAAGGATGAACAACCTTGGTAAAATGAGGATATGTTAGGGCTTCACTTCATAAATGTGATGATGAAAGGAATGAAGGTCACTACATTGGTGGACACCAACGCAACTCATTATTTTATGAGCAAGTGAACTATGATGTCACTTCATTGTGAACCAGAACATGATGCAATTTCTAGTAGCTCTAGAATGATTTTTGAATATTATTTTTATGTCATCATAGTTGAGCTAATGTCTTCATTGCCTAGAAGGTTAAGTGTTTCCATCGACTCTTCTCTAACTCCACGTTGTAAAACTAATTTTAGGGAATCTAGATATAGATTGCAATTGTGCACTCTTCTATAACTCAACTAAAATATTTCCTCAAAATTCTCCAAAGATATTCTACTTGAGTCATTATGAATAGCTCATCTATGGTGTCTCTTTCTTTGCAATAATCCCTGTACTTTTTTGCTCCCAATAGGTGATGATATCCCATTCTAGGCTCATAAACTAATGAAGAGTCGCATCCTTAAGAGTGGAAGGGAACAATTTGAGCTTATATTCATATTTTGTGTAATCATAAGTTCTACAAACTATGGTAAACTCAAACATAAAAGTTTCAGGATCTTCAGTAGTTAGCCCATATAAGTGTGGAGTGATAGATAGATTGATGTTCCTCATTTTGGCTTCTCCATTTGTTTCTTTAATAAGGAGTGTGAGCACTTCATTTTTCCTATTTTCAGCCATGTTTTTTTTTTTTATCAAGAGTAGGACCTTCTATTAAACTTAGTCAAATATACATAATTTACGAGGAGCCACACCCGCTCTGCAAGAGTTCAACAGTCAGCGGGGCAGGCCAAACCAAACCAATCTCCCAAAACTAAGAGAACCTAAATCGGAAACCAGGGAGAACTGCCAAACAAAGCATAAGGAGCATAGTAAACCTTGGAGGGCAAGTCCAAAACCCACCATGGGACCACAAGAGGTCCCACCACAAGTCAAACTGAAAACTGACAACCTGACAAATGGACAAACGGACCCGAAGGAAGTTAAAGCATGACACTCTAAATGTTTTTCAGGTCCGACCAACGCGCATACACAATCGCCACCATTGATCCACTGACTAAGATCCAAAGGTCATCATGGATATCGGAAGGCCGAGAAATGCGAGATTTAACCGCCCGATGAGGGCGGAATTCTCTCTCCTCGTTCCGCAACGTGTCGCTCAAAGAGTGGAATCGGAGCCAAACACAAAAAAAATGGAAACTGTTTAGGCCCCGCCCGATATACCGCTTATGATATTGGACCGGTTGACTCTCGTAAAAATCCTCCTGACCTTTTGCCACGTGCTATCCCTTAATTCCTTCGAGTGGGCAGTACTTGAGCCAATCCTATTCACCTGGATTCTCTATCAACCACCACCTAAGCCAAATGACGAGGGCTACCCCGCCCTATGGAACAGTTTGCGTCAAACCATTCTTCATTTAATCATAGGGAATCCTGACCTTGGAAAGTCACCGAACCATGGCAAGTTGGACTGTATGGAGTCCTCCAACCTCTTACTGGTCTTCAGGGTTCCTCTAATCCTCCCTGTTAGTCCAAAGTTCCATATCCTAGGTAGCGTTACATAGACAATCCTCCCATAATTTACCGAGGGGAAGTGAATCCCAAGCATACCTAGAATCCCTGTCCCTATTTGTGACTCCTTCATTCACCAACTGATCCGCTAACATATTAGCCTTCCTTTTCACATGAGAAAATCTGACAGTTTTGAGGGTTCGCAGGTGAGAATAGATGTGGTAAAAAACCTGCAAGAGCTTCCAGTGCTTCGACACTTTATCTGGAGAGGTGCCATTACTAATCTTCTTAGCCACTCTAATAATTAATTCCGAATCTGCTTCAATTATAACATTGTGTGAACCTGAATTCACCAGGATTTCCAAGCATTGCTCTAATGCCATGAGCTCAGCCATGTTGTTTGTAGCCTTCCCCAAGTGGCCATGGAAGATCATTTGTATTTGTCCCTGATCATCTCTTATGGAACCCCCAAAGCCCGCTAATCCTGGGTTGCTCTTAGTTGCTCCATTAATATTGATTTTTAAGAAACCATAAGGAGGAGGCTTCCAGATGGTAGCACACGTGTTTAGAAGGTTCCCTGTCTTCATTATTTCGAGAGGATTAATAGACTGGAGCCCCAAGTGAAGTAAAATTCTCTCCTCATGGGGTAGGGGAGGATCTTTAGGAAGGGTCCTCAGCAAGCTTCTAACTGTGTCTTTGAGCTGCCTTAGAATTTTCTCAATTATGTGTTGGGGCCTGCGAGTTTTGTTTTTGAAGATTTGACTGTTGTGTTCTTTCCACACATGCCAGATGACAAAACCTGGAACCAGAATCCAGGCTTTATTAACTATCTCATTCCCTGAGAAGTTCTTCCTCCAATTCTTTAGAGTGTTGGATATGCTAAGACTGTCCCTATCAGTTTGTCTAAAGATAGCAGCCACCCAGTCCCACACCTTTGAAGTGAAAGGACATAGGTTGAGAAGGTGTTCAATTGTCTCCTCATGCGCGCCACAAAGGTAACACCTGGAAGGACCAATGAAGCCTTTCTTGAGGAGATTCTCCCAAGTTAAGATCTTCCTTTGATGCACTAGCCATATGAAAAGCTTTATTTTCATCCAATGCGGACTTTGCCAGAGTTTCTTCCAGATCTGATCAGGATTCACAAAGTTAAATACTGTGACTTCCCATTTGGCCTCTTTGAGGTTAAAGTTGCCTTCAGTGTTCTTTCCCCATCTTAATTGATCTGTTGAGGAAGAGACAAGAATCCTTCTATGCTCGAGCTCCTAGGTGAGGGCTTCTGCCTTGGTTTTCAACTGGTTTTCATCACTGTATCCTAGATCCTTCCACTCCCTCCATTTTCCATTGTTCCTTTCCTAATCCCAGAAGTATTTTACCAAAACCATACCTTTGTTGTCTGTGTCATTTTTGAGATCTATAAATTCAGCCCTATAAAGGTTGGGTTCCTGTTGCCAATTATCCTCCCAAAATCAAGCAAGATCCCCTGCCTGAATTTCCCAAAAACAATGGTGTTGAACAATTTTTTTATTATCCCAGGCAAGGTTCCAAATATGGGAGCCCCTGATTTTCCTTGACATTCTAATATGATCCTTTTCCTGCCAGTGCTTGGCATATTTTTGTTTCCAAAGCTTAGCCCAAGGGTCATTCGGTTCCTTAATCCATCTCTACCAAAGCTTGGCTCTCCAGACTTTGTTGAGGGTCTCAGGATCATGAAGCCCCAAACCACCATGGCTCTTGGTCTTACAAAGCTTGTCCCAGGCTACTAAATCCCACTTATTTTTCTCTTCCCCTCTGCCCCACAGAAAGTCCCTTTGAATGCTTCTTATTAGCTGCTTAATACCTTGAGGAGTAGGAAGAGTTGAAAACATAAAAATGGGAATGGCCTGCAAGACCGCCTGTGTGAGCACAAGGCATCCTGCCAGATTTAGTGATCTTCATGTCCATTTTTTGATCTTGTCCTGAAGTTTATTTAAAATGGGTTCCCACACTTTCTTGCTTAGTGATTTGTTAGTAAGAGGAATGCCAAGATATTTGGAAGGCGGTTGTTCTCTTTGAAATCCAAGAATTCTGGTAATATTTCTCTGAATAGCAATGTTAGTATTAATGAAAAAAACTTTGGACTTGTTAAGGCTTACCTCAGTGCTTGCTGCCATAGCAAAGTCATTTAAGATATTTTTGATTGCTCTGGCCTCCCTGATGGTAGGTATGCCCTGCAACATAGTATCATCTACAAATTGTTGATGAGTGTTTGCATCTCCATCTACGGTAAGTTTGATACCTTAAATTCTTCCTTCAGCATTTGCCATCTTAATCGCTCTACCTAGCCCTTCCATCACGAGGATGAAGAGGAATGGAGAAAGTGGATCTCCTTGTCTGAGCCCTCTGGAGGGAGTGAAGGTCCTTGAAGGAGCTCCATTAAGTAGTATGGAAAAACTGGTTGAGGTAACTAATGCCATGACCCATCTTATCCAGTTCTGATCAAAACCATAGGCTTTTAGAATTGCTCTTATGTAAGCCCAACTCAATTTGTCATAGGCTTTCGCAAGGTCCAACTGAATTATCATGCCAGCTTGTTTGATGCTTTTGAGAGATTGTACCACCTCATGAGCTTGGATGATATTTTTGAGGATTTGTCTTCCCTCCACATAGCCTATTTGTTCCTCCGAAATGAGAGAGGGTAGCAGTGGTTTGAGTAAATTGGCTATTACTTTGGAGATAATTTTATACACCACATTACATAAGGCTATAGGCCAAAAACCATCCGGAGTCATGGCATTTTCCTGCTTTGAGATCAGAGCAATGAAGGATGCATTCAGAGCCTTTAGTATCTTTTTGGATCTTCTTGAGTCTTCCACCACCTCGAGGATATCATGTTTGACAGTTTCCCAACAGGCCTTGAAGAAGTCTACATTGAATCCATCCGTTCTTAGTGCTTTTCCACTCTGCATTTCATTAATCACTTCACTAACCTCCTCTTCCAAAATTGGCCTATTGAGATTGTGGTTGTCCTCTCTGGTAACCAGGTGAGGGATATATTGAGTTAAATTTTTAATGAACTTGTATCTGTCCTCCAGAGGCTCCTTTGCAATGTTGCAGAAGTGCTGAACAAGGACCAATTCCATATCACTGTGAGAAACTAGCTCAATGCCTTGAGAATCTTTGATCTTTGTGATTTTGTTGTGTGCCCTGTGAGCTATGGTGGTTTTGTGGAAGAATTTTGTGTTTCTTTCTCCCTCTTTAATCCATTGTATTCTTGATTTCTACCTCCAGAAAATTTCTTCTTGTAAGCATTGATTCTCCCATTCTTCTTGTAGAGAGTCAGTTAATTTTTGCCTCTCTTCGGTGAAGCCATCTATGATGATGATCTGATTGATCTCCTGGAGCTTCAGTTCAGTTTCTCTTTTGGCTTTGAAGATATCTCCAAATTCATTTTTGTTCCAAACTTTAAGACGAGATTTTATATGTTTAAGTTTCTGCTGGAGCATATACATTTTTGAACCTTGAATATTCAACTCCTCTCTCCACCATGTCTCAACGTTATTAGTGAAATTAGGATGTGAGATCCAGGCATTTTCAAACCTGAAAGGTATGTTTCTCGGAGTGCCCATAAAGGTGGCTTCCAGCTGTACAGGCCAATGATTTGATCCTCCAAAGGGTAGAATGGAGGCTATCATGGCAGGTCCTGAGAGGAAGAGGTCCTTTGAAATCATGAATCTATCAAGTTTGGAAGCAACTTGATGGGTCCCTCCCCTTTTGTTGTTCCAAGTGAAGGTTCTATTTATTGTTTTAGTGTCCACCAGCCTCATGTTCCTAATGAAGTTCTGGAAGGCCATGAAGTCTCTGCCTAGCTGTCTAGTGCCTCCTTTTTTCTCTGAAATAGATCTTATCATATTGAAATCTCCTGCAACGATCCAAGGCAGAGTGGGATGTCTCTCTCTAAGTTCCTCCAGGGAAGTGAGAAGCTTGAGCTTATCTACTAGCTTTTGGTGTCCATAAACATTGCTAATCTTGTATATCTCCTTGTCCCCTACAGGTTGACATGTTAGGGAAAGGTAGTTCTTGGATGATTCAGCATCTAGAATTCCCAATTTTTGTGGGTCCCACAAAGTAAGAATCCCCCCCGCGCCGAATGATCTGCTTTGACCTCTAAAGACTCATAATTGAATAACCACTTATTATGAATATCTCTTATCTTTTCCATCAAACATTTTGTCTCCTGAATAAAAACCATGTCTGGTTTTTCTTCTTTCATTTTGTTACTAAGATTTCTTTGTTTCCTTCTATTACCTATTCCTCTAATGTTCCAGGTTGTGAACTTTATTAAGAAAGATTAGTAAAGGAAAAACTAGTAAGATCTTTCATCTTACCTTAGTTGATCAATAGTTTTCCACATTCATTCAACAGTTCATTCTGACTCCTTCTTCCTCTTTTCCTGCCTGAGTTCTTTGGAGATTGTGCCTAAGGATTCTCCATCATCTTGACCCCACTTGGCTCCTATCTTTCATGATTTCTTTTGACTCCCGCTCCCTTCGCTTGTGACCTCTAGAGAAAGAGTTGTTGTACTCTATCATAGTCCTCTTTTGGTAGGGAGTCCACCCCTATTTTTTTACCTTGTTCCAGAAATTTCTCTAGATCTAGATTTTCCCTATCCAGAATCTCCTGTAATTCCTAGTCCTCTGTTCCTGCTTCACTTGGAGTCATCTCCTGGTCCCTACTTATCTCCATCAAGCTTGGTAGATCATCCTTTTGTTGGTTGTCTACTGTGATATCCTCCATGTCAGCTACCCTATCCTGTTCTTTTGTTACATTCTCCATGTCCTGCACTGTCTCCTTGTTCCCCTCTTCTTCCTCCAGGATCTTGAAGTTGTTTTTTCTTGTGTGTTTGTCCTCATTTTCCTTCTTGTGTGGACATTTTCCTCCTTTTCCTTTACTCCCAACTTTGGTGAAACCCTCATGGTCTCTCTCGACAGTGGTTTTTGGATTATCTTCCCTATTGATTGTAGGGCAGTCTCTATAAAGATGCCTGCGTTCATGGCATTTGCGGCATCTGAATGGTATGTGCTCATAGTCCACTGCCTGCACCCATTCTTTATCATACACTTCTAAAATGATCGCTTCTAGCAGGGCTCCAGATAGATCCATTTCCACACATATTCGAGCAAAGGAGGTATATCTCCCTTTCAGAGTTGCCTTTGAGATTTTTAGAAAATGTCCCAGCTTGTTGCCTATGGTTTTCAAAGATTCTGGCAACCAATAATCCAGAGGAAGGGAATATAGTCTGATCCAAACTGGTACTGAAGTGAATGTTTCATGTTCCGGGACAAATTTCATCATCCATGGCCGCATGTAGAGTCCTGCTGCAGCATAGAAATAGGCCCCCCCTTCAAACACTTTGTCTTTGTCTTCTAGGCTTGCGAACACTACTATGAAAAAACCCTTAGAACCCAGATATAAATGTATTTCCCCCTTTGGCTTCCAATGGCTCCTTTTCCAAACATGTAAAGCCCTTTCCGTCGGCCATAGCCCCATGAACTTGCATATGATTGCATGCTCTGTCATATGATCTCGATGAGCATGTATCACTGGGTCGCTTAATACGACTTGAGGAATAATGCCTCACTTGGGCTTGCAGACTCCCGTGGTATTTCTGGAAGCCAGTTTTTCACTACTGCCTCCAATCTCCCTTTCTTTTCTTGTTTCCTATTGATCCATTTCATGATCCCGATCTCCGCTTCTTCTAGATGTCCCCTGACTTCTGGTTTCTGAGATCTTGTCCAGTGGTTTTTTGAAATGTTTCTTTCCAGCGTTCTGACTTCCTCCTGTGATTGCCTGGCTGTAGGAGGGAGCAGAACTCCCCCCTGCACTCCCCGCCATGGTACCCTAAATCCAAAACCTTGTCTTCGACTCCAAGCCTAGTTTCTCCCCTTTGAATGTTCCCTTGAGTGTTTCTATTTTCAGCCATGTTATTAATGGGTTGTGAAGGATTTTCTCCTTCTGCAAGCTCCTCAGAGATCCTCGCTTGCTCACATAAAAAGGCCTCAATATCCCCTATGGATAGGGTATGAGGATCACAATCAACAAAACAAGGCTAGTTTCTTATGGAAGTGGGGTTTTTTTTATAAGAACTTTCATGTGTTATCCCTAACTCTTTGAGGCATAAAGAAATAAATGTACTTCCTTTTTTGTAAAAAAAAATTGAATGAAAAATGATAATGCGATGCAATTTTCTATTTATGGAATGAAGAATGCCTAATGCATTTTTTTTTTTGCATAAAATGAAATGAATGAAAGAGTAAATAAACTAGGGAAGAACTCATTGCAAGGCTTTGACACCTCCTCGGAAACGATGCCAAAAAGTAACAACCTTCAATATTACAGCAAGAATACTGCAACTCCCAAGGGCCTCAACTTTAATTGTCAACCCAAGGTTTGTACAAATTTAAGAGGTGTTGACACTATGTGTTCAACATGTAATTATCTTTGTTTAGTTCTACAAAAACACTGAGATGAGGTCTACTTACAGAGAGACCACTCTAATTTTCGTATGCTACAAGCAAGATTCAAAATTACGAGAAATTAAAGGAAATAAGAAAATCTATGTTATTTGCATGAAAAAGAAGCAAACCATCTTAACTATGAGGGAATAAAAGAATATATATTCTACTATTTGGAAAAAGAAAACTTACAACTGAAATAAAGCATGTGAACATCAAACCCTAATTTTGTAGAAAAAAGGACAAACTCTACAACAAACTATGTCAAATAATCTACTTGGTCTCTTGGCGTCTAAATTTCATCTTTAGGGTTCCAAGGATGTTGTAACACATTAAAGAAGATCAACCATGAGATGGATGCAAGTTTAGATGAGTTTTGTATGCAAAATATAAATTGTTAGAGGAGTCCATGTTTTGCTACAAGAGACAATCCAGCGGGTAGGAAAATGTGCGAAGGATGTGGTTTGAAGGAAAAATGAGCTAAGGGGAAGCTAAGAAATTATCAACAATGTATGTCCATGTATTCATGTCAATGATAGGAGGATTTATTCAGGAAATTGGTGACAACAGAATCTCTTGTAGCTTTGCAAAATAAGGACACTACGGTTATAGAACACATAAATGATAAACAACCATTAGAGATTAGCTACCAAAGTGAACTCAATGCATGAAAAGAGATGCTAAACAAGAAACATAACACTGCAAAATCTGCAATATAGTACTCAACCATTGTGCAAGGAAAAATTGTTCAAAAATAAAGTAATTAACCCTACATAAAAACAATACTCTGGAATAAAATTTGTAGAAATGAAGAGGTGCATAAAAGATAATAACACATAAGGGGCCTTATGCAACTGAGGTGTGCCCTAACCCAAGGAATCTCATATCCTTGAAGGAGAAACAATCTAAGAACCAAAGATGCTTTTCATTAACTAGAAAATTACTTGTACATAAAAAGTTGCAGTACTGAAAAACTCCTAAGCTTTTAAGCTCCTACTGCTTCCTCTACCTCAACTACTAATAGCTTCTGACTACCTAATGGGTTACTCGAGCCTTCTATTCAGTCGGGGGATTTTGAGGTCTAAAATGGGCCTCCTAAGGAAATTATAAAATAATAGTGGAAATAATAAAATAAGATTAGATTACATCATCAAATTTTAGAGGGAAAAAAGGAAAAACTATTTTTTCAACTCGTATTTTCAACTTATATCCCTATGGGTTTACTCAAATTTCAAGCAGAAACACTCTGTTGGATGAAAAATTTGATTCCTCATCCAAGGAGTACCCATGTTGCATACTTTCGATCAACCCCACTACACGAAAAATGAAAAGTATATGAAAAACGTGATTGCAATCACGTTTTTTCATGTATTTCTCATTTTTCGTGTAGCAAAGTCCTTGAAAAGTATGCAACATGGGTACTCATTGGATGAGGAATTAAATTTTGCATCCAACAAGTACTCCCTCTCAAAATTTGAGTAAAACCTTAGGGAGATAAGTTGAAGATACGAGTTGAAAAAGTAGTTTTATTTTAGCAAGAAAAGGCTTCATTTGACTTGTGCCTTAGTCAAATGGATAATTTGAATTTCCACTTCGGCAAGATGACTTGGAAAACAGTTAGCAGGAGTGGCATGGCAAAATCACTCAATTAAGTTAGTCAATTCAAGTTTATGGGATAGAAGTAGAGTTATGTGCAAGTTGGTGGATAAGATCTAGCTACCTAGAGGTGTTATCTTTAGTGAGAGTCAGTTATCTAAGCTCTAGTCTAGAATAAAGTCAATATGAGTTCAATTGAGTAGGTGTAGCTGTTGTTAACTCATTGATCTCTTAGTTAACTAGTCAATTTACTAAAAATAACCATAGTCATGCACGCAATTCAAATTTCCTAGTGATGTGGAGGAAAAAGGCATAATTGTAATAATTATTGTATACTAGTGAGTGTACAGAGTTTGCATGTGGTAGGTGAGCCATTTCTCTTGGGATTTTCTTAAGGAAATAAGAGCTTCCCTATTCTTTAGGAGAAAGAATTGCACAAGGAAATAGGAGGAAGCAGGAGGAATATTTTGGCTAAGTATTGGCTAGAGCATATTGAGTAGGAGATCAGTATTGTAGTGCAAGTTGAGCTTCAAACATTGAAGTTGTTATTGTAATAGATCATTGTTCTCATCCAATATAATACAAATAGAGGAGGTTTTTTTCCCAGTTGGGTTCGCCAGCAAAAACTATGTTCATTGTGATTGAATGATTGCATGTGTTTCTGTTGTATGCTTTCCCCTCCACAGATTGAGTAGAAGAAATTTGTGTCTATTGTTTTCAATGTGAATTCATTAGTAGCTACAAATTTTGAGTTATTTCTACATGGAATGATTGGCTATGTATGGCTAAGTGTTATGTTGTTGGATGTTTTAATATTGAAATAGAAACAAGTGTGAGGTGTAGTTTGGACTCACATAGTTTCATATTGGGAAGACCAATGAGTCCAAATGAGTTGTAGTGGTACTTGACCAATAGTGATGGGAAACTTGGGTGCACCAAGCCAGTCTTAGACACATGATAGGAGACGACCAAGCCAA
The DNA here is from genome assembly GCA_031772625.1 of Pinus tabuliformis. NCBI lineage: Eukaryota > Viridiplantae > Streptophyta > Pinopsida > Pinales > Pinaceae > Pinus > Pinus tabuliformis. The sequence goes on along the minus strand of CM062817.1, from coordinate 790,336,548 downwards.
TAACCTTGCCGTATATAAATGAACATGTCCAATTGAGGAAGTTAGTGAATTGATTAGATGTTGTCTATGCTTTGGATAACTCTTTGTACAATACTCTTCAAAGAAGGTGACATGGTTGAATGAGTTGAGGACCCCTACCAAAGATGGGATGAATGTTTTAGAGAGTAATATGCAAGAGCCACATTCACTATAGGATTTGAAAATGGTGGGATCATGCCAAGGATTGTCGACAAGTGCAACCAAGGAGAGATACGCAAAACACAATGAGAATAACACATAGAAAGATTAATAATAGGTTACAGCGATAAGAGTTACCAGTGTGCTTACAAAGAGAGGTAAGCCATTTAGTGCTTCCACTTCTCGCAAAATTATTATGTGAAGAATAGTATGTGGTAGGGAAAGATGACATGGTTGGTGGAATTAGTGGAGGACCAAGCAACACCAAGCAACTGATATAGGGTCTAGATGAGATAGTTTAAGATTAGTGATCTTAGGATAGTGTGGTTAGATGAGAAGGTGCTGAACTCCTCTCATATTGAATGGTTGTAGAAATAACACAACCAAAGAAGAGAAGTAAATACGTTGCATGTTTATTTTGCAAGAAAAACCGATTTATATAGGAATTTATAGGGTAAGTTCCTCAGACAGAACACCAAAGGACACCGCTCACAAACAGATCACAGATCAATACAACAGTGTTTTTGACGTGGTTAAAACCCTCAAAGAGGGAAAAAATACATGATTTGAGCCAACGCTGCCACTTCAGGCAATTTATTAATAAAAGAATGAAAATTTACATAAGCTTCTCTCGTGAACGGTTACCCTACAAATGACCCTCCATGCTCTTTAAATAGAGATCATGGACCAATCGGGAGTTAAGCCACGGATCAAGTGTCAGTAATACCGAGGAGAGAACGAACCGTCAGATCACTACATATCGTGACCGTTAGATTGTAAGTTACAAAAGTACATAGTAAAGAAACACACTTTACCTAACTCTACACTAGACCAAGTTATACTTAACTATTTCCTATGTGTCGGAATATCCTAACATCCCCCCTTAAGAACAACTTGGGATACGATTGAAGGATGTACAAAATGACACAATAGGAGAAGGAAGGAGGCATTAGAGCCTATCCCCCCTTACTAACAACTTCCTGAAATCCAACCATAAATCGAAGTTTAGTAAACTTCCCCTCTGTGAGAGCCTTTGTAAAGATGTCTACAACTTGATCATCTATTGAACAATATTTCACTTCAAGAACATGGTCACGAATGAGCTTTCTGATGAATTGCATGTGAAGTTCAATGTGTTTGTTGCGCTGATTTTGGATTGGATCTTTGCATAGTTTAATGGCACTTTGATTATCACACCAAAGTGTAGTCGGATGTTGTTGTTGAAAGCCAAACTCTGACAGGATCTGACGAAGCCACAGGGCTTCCTTACTAGCTTCTACGGCACCACGATACTCTGCTTCTACTAAAGAAAGAGAAATGGCACTTTGTTTCTTGCAAGCCCATGTAATAGGTCCTAAACCAAGAGTGAACACATCACCTGCAGTAGACTTCCGATCATTAGGGTCACCAGCCTAATCAGAATCAGTGAAACCAACCAATAGAGGAGATGCTTCTACACTGTAATGAATCCCAAACTGAACTATACCTCAAACATAACAAAGTATTCTTTTAGCTGCTTTCCAATGACTTTCATGTGGGTTTTGCATAAACCAAACAATAAGACCAACAACAAAGGGAAGGTCAGGACGAGTATGGGTCAGATACAAAAGTTTTCGTACAAATTGATGGTATAAGGTAGCATCAACTTCAGGGGAAGTACAAGTGACTGAAAGTTTGGCTCCAGGCTGAAAGGGAGAAGGGGCTGGCTTACAGTATTCCATGTGAAAAGGGTGTAGAAGATCATAGGCATACTTGGACTGGGAAAGGGAAATACCTTCCTTGGATTACAAGACTTGAAGACCAAGAAAATAATGCAAGTGTCCTAAGTCTGTCATTTCAAACTTCTTTTTAAGGCTAGACTTCACATGGTTTATAAGGTTGGCATCATTACCAGTAAGGATAAGACCATCAACATAAAGAACAAAAATGATAAGAGATTTCCCACTTTCTTGGTGTAGACAGTATTGTCAAAATGACACCTAGAAATGCCAGTTTCTAAAAGAAAGCTATCCATTTTGGCATATCAAGCCTGAGGGGCTTTCTTGAGACCATAAAGGGATTTCTTAAGCCGACATATAAGACTGGAGTCTGTTTGTATAAAGCTAGTAGTTTGTTCCATAAAGATTTCTTCATGCAAGTCCCCATGCAAGAAGGCAGATTTCACATCCATCTAACGGACTTCCCATTTGAAAGAGGCGGCAAGGGAAAGAACAAGGCGGATAGAGTTCATTTTGGCAACAAGGGAGAAGGTTTCAGTATAGTCAATGCCTTCAACTTGTGAAAAACCCTTAGCAACAAGACGAGCTTTCTGTTTATCAACTTTTCCATCTGGTCCATACTTGGTTTTGTAAACCCATTTGCATCTAACAAGTTTTCGTCCCTTTGCAAGAGGAACAAGATCCCATGTATCATTTGCCAATAATGAACGATATTCTTCATTCATAGTTGCATCCACATTGGATGGCCTGAATCTTTTGCAAAGGTGTTAGGATCATAATTCGTTGAAGCTTGAGCTAGTAAAGAAGAGCCTCTTTCGAACTAAGAACGTGTACGTTGTTGATCTGTAGGATCACCAGAAAGAGCACCTGCTGCATCCCAAGTAGCACAGACCCATTTTGGAAGCTGAGGAGCTGAAGGAGGATCCTGAGAAGGTGGGGGAGAATTGTCATCCTCGTTGTCATCATCTGAAGAAGAAATATTTTTAGAAGTAGAAGGGATAGAGAGAGGTGGCACATCGGTTGAACTAGGTTCGTAGGCCGATACATTTTCAGCAATCTTTACATCTCTTCTAATGATAACATTTTTGGACTTAAGTGGAATAAGTTTATATCCTTTGACATCTTCAGAATATCCAACAAATATACATTTTTCACTCTTAGATTCTAAAGCTTTATGTTTCTCATCTGGAATATGGGTCCATGCTTCACTTCCAAAAACACGAAAGTGACTTACATCTGGATTAATTGAGCTCCATGCTTCTTCTAGAGTGATATTCTTTAAAACCTTAGTAGAAGCGTGATTTACTATGTAATTTTCACAGTTAATTGCCTCTGCCCAAAAATTAAGACTAAGTCCTTTAGATTGAAGCATACAATTAGCCATTTCCTTTAAGGTGCGGTTCTTCCTTTCAGCTACACCATTTTGTTGTGGAGTATATGGAACAGTATGTTGCATTTGAATTCCATTCTTAGTGCAAAAGTTGATGAATTTGTTGTTAACATATTCTCCACCATTATCAGATCTTAGCTTAAGAATTTGATGTCCAGATTGTTTTTCAACAAAGGCCTTAAAGGCCAAGAACATGTTAAATACTTCACTCTTGAGTTTTAAGAAGTATACCCTAGCGCGTCTGGAGAAATCATCAATGAAAGTTAAGAAATACTTGTAGCCAGAGAATTTAACAACTAGAAGTGGACCACATAAATCACTATGCACAAGCTGTAAAGGGGCTGAGGCTTGCCAAGAGGCACGTTTTTCAAAACTATCCTAATGATGTTTTCCGAGTACACATCCGGAACAAACACATCTCTACAACATACCATTGGAAGACCTGTCACCATATTTTCTTTACATAGATTCTGAAGGGAGCGATAGTTTAAGTGACCAAATTGCTCATGCCAAAGTTTTCTCACTTCATCATTATGAGCAAAAAATATCGAGGGAAGATTTGATGACCCAAATTTGTTAAACTTATACAACCTTGTAGAATCATCAGCAATGCCAGTAGCTAAAATACATCTAGGATCTCTTAGGTCCTTAATTACAACATCATGAGGTGAAAATTCAACGATTTTACCTTCGCCTGAATGAGTTATCTGATATACAGATAGAAGGTTGCATGATAAGGTTGGAACACATAATACATCATTAAATTGACAATTATCTTGATGAACAGTTTCAGTCCCTACAACACTAAGAGATCTATCATCACCAACATATATATTTTTGGTGTTACAATCATTTAAAGAAGAAAACATGGCTTTGTTTTTGGCCATGTGATAAGAAGCTCCAGAATCAATGAGCCACTCATGAGAATGAGAAGAAGAAGATACATTTAGTGCATAACCAGACCAAGATGCTTGACAACCACATGTAGAAAGTGTTATTCCTGAAGATGAAGTTGAAGTATAAGAGTGATCCAAATGAATGTTATGCTTCTTCATTGTTGCTTCCAATGCTTCCATCTTTTTAAAGAATTTCGATTATAAGTGACCATCTCTATTATAAAAGTGGCAATGTCTATCAGTCTTTTTCCTTTTGTTTTTATTTGCCTTATCATTTTGAGGCCGAAATTGCTTAGGATCCTTGTTTGGTTTAGGACCATTCTTTTTAGGATACTACTTCTTAGGATTCTTTGAATTTGGTTGCTGCTGGGCAGCTAAGGCTTTCTTAGAAGAGTTTCCAAGATTAAGAAGACCAAGATATAAGAGATTTTCTTGTTCTCTTATTAAAGAATCACAAAATGCATCAAAAGAGGGGGACTTGTAGTCTTGTCCTTGAGAAATAAAGGCTTCTCTAGTAGAATGGAAGGTGGAAACAAACACAGAGTATGCTAGTCCCAACTTAGTAAGAATGGAATAGATAAGACTACCATCTTCTTTCTTAACCTTAACACCTTCCAAGAGAAGTCTAAGGGTCTTGAACTTGGACAAAAAATCTTCAATGGAAGAAAAATTATTGGGGTCCAATGTAAGCAACTCATTTTCGAGTTGATGGGCTCTAATTTCATTTTTAATTCCAAAAACTTTAGTGAGTTGTTTCATTGCTTCATTAGGAGTATCAAGTTCTGCGATATGGAATCTAAGGTATGGAGAAATAGACATCCCTATCAACCCACGTGCTTGATCTTCCATATTTTCCCATTTGGATGCCTTATCTTCATCTTGAGGTTTGGTTTCTTCACCTGAGGCTATTCTGTAAAGACCTTTACTTCTAAGTAAATCCACAATGTAGGACCACCATTGGAAGTAGTTGGTGCTGTCAAGAATAACTTTGCATGGACTTTCCATTTTAACAGAAACTAAAGTTGTATATGTTGAAACTAAGTGTTCCAATGGAAAGATCTCAAAAAATTATTCTAATTTAAAAAAATAGCTCTGAATAGGGGAGGACTCACCCAAGACACCTATGAGGGTTTGCGTTTTCTGTTAACTGAAGGGGAATGGGAATCCAAACTAGCCATTATCCTACCATATCCCAACCCAAGGTTACATGCATAACACCCTTCACATACTATTGATATCAAGCACGAATCATTCTCAACAACAAAAATTAAAAGAAAAGGGGTGTGCCCATTATCCTTACCAAATATTTATGTTCATTCAACCATTAATACCACAACTAAACCCTACACATAAAAAAACAAAAAAAAACTAACATGCCACCACAAAACACAGATTTATGGAAGTTCCAATATCATTATATTACCAAAAAGGGTGCCAATGGTATTAGATAAGCTCTTAATCCTCTCGGCTCACTGACCTAGTTCAACATTACATAGTTACAAAGTTATCAACCAATCATCCCAATGATTAGATGGCTAACTGACCAACCCATGGAGAGGAATAGAGCAATATAACATAACAACACTGAATGGAACGAAGCAAAACTGAACTAAACTGAACTAAAGACCATAACCGTAAATTAAAATAGTATTAAATTAATTAATTTCATATTTTATTCTATAAATTTGGACTTACTCTATATTTTAATATTTAGCCCATGTCCCCTTAGCATTTTAATATTATTATATTAATTCATTTCCTACTTTCATCTTTATTTTGACTTAATATAAATCTTGATATTTGACTCAAGTCCCCTTTAACATTCTTAAAATTCTTTTTCAAAACTAGTCGTTATTTCATAACCGTTAGAAATTTAAAACGTCTCTACATTGATCTCTATATTTAATCGGGTGCCATGATCTGGATCCCCATCTTGTCCTGACGATGAACCACACTAGATTGTTCGAAACGCGTCGACAAAAAAAATTTCATGTAATTTTCACTGAAAGATAGCTCAACAACCTTAATGTTGTCAACTTCTACTAACTTATACAAGATTACATGCATAAAATTACCATGATAACTACATCTAGTAAAGCTTGTACTATGGGCAGTTAAACTGTTGTTTACCAAAATTGGAATTACTCAAAACATGGGCATTTGAAATTTGAATTTTGAGCAAATTCTTGCCTAACTCCTTCTTTTCTTCCGTGTTGTTGAAAACTGCGTAGTTCTCACTAGATGTTGTCGTTACATGTTCAGACAGACATGTCTGCACAATGTTCCAGCGCACTGTTCCTACTTCCTTTGCCTACATGCACACAACCAAATCTACTCCAAAACTTTCGTCCAAAAAGCACCCAAAACACACATGTGGTTCATCTCGAGCCACTTAGCCAATATTTATCGATAGACGTTTTGTCGTAATGGTATCCTTCAACAAAGTGAGGGCCTTAAGGGTTTCCTCAACTTGTTGTTCCATCTTAGTGAACTATGTTTGGATCTTCGTAGAATCTTGTAAAGACATGTCCTCAAAGATTATTCATTTGACGACACCATCGAGGATAACGTTAATCTCTCGACAAGTTATTTTTTTCCAAAGGAAAAAACAATAACCTTTTATTTAAAAAATGAAAAGTTACACTAGCAGATGAATTTAAGCATTTCCATAAGCTGCCCATATGGGCTCGAGTGCATTCGCACCCCACGCAATGTTAGAAGACTAACGTGCATATAAAAGAATAAGAAAAGAGAAGAGAGGAGAGAGAAGAAAGAGGCAAAAAACTGAAATCCGGCAGTTAGTAAAAACTCACGCTTCAAGTTTTTCTCCCCTTTTTCTTTTCGACCTTGCGCCACTCTCCTTGAGTGGGCTCGATCGAAGCTATGACTAACTGTGTTTCTGCTTTCTGTGGGCCTGTTTCCTTGTCTGAGTCTGAAGTATCTGAGTGGTGATGTCGTTTGATCCCTCCCATGCTTAGATCCTCGCTTGTCTTCTCTGCCTGATTTTGGTGGAGCTTTGTGATCTTGTTTTCTGTTGTAGTTTCCTTCTGTGTCTCCATTTCTTGGGATACCTCTGCCTTTTCTGCGTGGGTGTCATCCTCTTCTGCTTCTGATTCTTCCTCATCTGAGTCAGGGGGGGGAAATTGCCATCCTTTCCTCTGCTTCCCTTTCTGCTTCTTTTTACTGTTTGCTTTTTTTGCTTCTGGGCATGTGCTTTGCAGGTGTCCTGTCTGCCTGCAGAGCCTGCATCTGAAAGCAGTATTTTCATAGTCTAGTGCTTGCAGCCAGTTCTGTTGTTTGTAGATCAGCTTTATGTTGTCTGGCAGCCCTTTGCTTAGATCCGCTTCCACACAAATGCGTGCAAAAGTGTAAACCCTTTCGTCAGTCCTTTCCAGATCTGTTTTGATGTATTTCCCTATGCTGTTCCCAATTCCTTCCAAGACTCGTTCACTCCAAAAGTGAAGGGGAAGGTTGTATAGGCGGACCCAAACCGGTACTTTGGATACAGTCATGTTGTTTGGATCGAAATCTGGGAACCATGGGGTCATGAACAGCCCCGCTGTTCCCCAGAACCAAGGCCCATCTCTGATGATTTTTTCTCTGACTTCCGAGGATGCGAATCTAACTATAAAAAAACCTTTGGAGCATAAATGTATATCACATTCCATGGTCCAAGAGGTGAAAATCCAATGGAATAAATCCATTGGTTTTGGCCAGAAACTGTTAAAACGACAGAATAGGGCCTGCGTTTCATAGGACTTTACGAAAACATCAAGCCCTATAGAGTCAAAGTTTAGGGTTGGGGTTTGCCCTAACTGATCTACTATGTATGGCCTAGGAGTATACCTGCCTTGATCTGGAGGGGACCCTATGTCTTTGTTACCCTGAAGAATATTTTTATAGGAGGAACCTCCTTTGGGTTGCTGCTGAGATGCTGTCTCTTTCCCCTTGTCCCCTCCTGAGGAGTTTTTGTTTCCCCCTGAGCTGCTTGGCTGTCCCTGAGGGGGGGCTCCTCCTCTCAGTCTGAGGTTCAAAAAAATGGTTTCTCCTGGGCTAATCCCATAGCTTCCCATGGTTCTGTTGTCTTGGAGAGACCATCTGCCATTGACTAAGTGTTGGATCTGGCTAGGGTATCCAGTCAATGCACAGATTTTCTGCTTCAGCTGCAACACAGTACTTTCTGCATGTACCCATACTAAAGAAGATTGTGTCTCTGGGGCTTTAATGAAAATCTGAAAAAGAGTTACCTGAGGTCTGCCGTTTTGCTGAGTTCCTGCTTTGCCTGAAACGGTGACGTTGCTGGCTGCCTTGTGATCTAGCTGTCGGCGATCTTCCAGATCTGAACTTCTATTGCGGCATTCTACCATTTTCCTGTCGCGATCTACCAACCCTCTATTGGATCGATGCATATAACCATCGATCAGCTGCCTGAGCGCCTAGAGGTCTTGCATCTTGCTCATATCTGAGAGATCCGGCCTGGATCTACAGGGATTGGGCCATGCAGATGTGTACATAGTCGGATCTGCCCCATGCGACCCTTCGACTTCGCATGCATGAAACGACTATAGAGGGGTGAGCTAGATTATCCCTGGACTGGCAGATCCTGTACATATCAGGCCAATTTCTGACAAGAGTCTGCCCCCAAATTGAGTTCTGAACCCAAAAACGAAAACCGTCTGCAGATCGCTGGTCTCGAACGGTTTTGTTAGCTTCTCCTTCTGATCGGCCCTAATTGCCTTTGGCCCATCATGCAATGGGTAAAATGGGCGAAGGGTAATCGTTGTAGCCACGGCCTCCAATAATTTCCGGGTATTTGCCATCGTGATCAAGGCTGCTTCAGGAGTTTGAAGAAAACACTCTCGCGCTGCGTTTTTTCTATCGATCCTGTGGGGGACTGCGTCCTTCCCTTCCACACCACCTCCGACGATCCCCATGGCGAGGGTTTCATTCCCTGCGCAGACCGGAAATTCAACGATGGCCATCTCTCCGTTCGCTGTCATCTCTCGACAAGTTATGCTAGCAGTGTTCATCACAAAAAGTGCTTCCTGTTGCAATCCCTCAATTTATTGATCTCTTGATTCAACTATAGCTTCTAGATTATAACAGTTGTGTGATCATTGAAAGGCAAGTGACTAAAACCAGGAAGAAGTTGCATCATTCCATCTTATGCATTTTGAAATTGGCAACCTAGGTCCTTAAATTCCACAATTTGCATCATAATAGTCTAGAAGGCCACACATTCGATGGAAAGAGGTTGAAATTGATGATGCAACTGTTTTAGTTTTGTATAACATGTAAATACATTCTTAGCTTCCACATGGTGGTGTCATTCCTCCAAAGGTGTAAACGTTTGTCATTTTAACTCTTCGACTTGGGCTTTTAATGCTTGGGTGTCTTCCTCTGGAGATTCAACCACAACTTGCGTATAAATTATTTCCACGACTGCCCTTAGTTCCATCTCCTTGTTTATTTCTTTATGTTTTTCTTCAAGGAACCATGCTCTTTCATGTCGCCCAACTTCATTGGTTGTAGCACCTGCATGAATTCTAAAGAAGTAGCACTAGTGTACATTTGTAATTCAACGACAATGCTATTTTGTAATCGATGTGAAGTATTTAAAGTTAATTAGGAAAAAATCAAATTAGTGTGCATCGAACCTTTAACCTATTGCAACACTGCTTCCATAGGAAATTCTACCACCTTGGGAGGGATTTGGAGTGCCCGACTGTTACTAGAGGTAACGAAGGTATTCACCCATGGTTCTAGAATATCTAGTGCACTCTAGTTCGCCAACTACTTGGATGGATTAGTAGTGGTGGGTTGCATAGGCGCCCCTCTATCAACTTCTACCAACTGTGTCGATTTCTCTAGCTTGGATAGAGTGTGTTGTTGATCCTGCTGCACCTTCTCGATAGCTGCCTGTGTCTATTCATTGAACCTACTCAATGCTTCCTTTTTCTTGTAATCAACCTACTCAACAACATGTTCTGTATCATCCTCTAAGATGGACATCACTTAAAAGACCCGAGTGCCCTTTCACTTCATCCTGGCACGGGATGTACCCTGCCCCACACTTATTGTGGTAGCTCTTTTTACTCTGGCACTTGTTTTAGCTAACGGGGTTCTTGATTGTTCAGGCTCCTTATCCTAGCCTTTCTCTGAGTGACTTGGATTTTGTGTGGATGTCCCACCTTGTGGCTTCTGTTGTCCTTCCTGCTCAACACTACTTTCCAAACTCTCAATATCTTGCTCCTCTACTAACGACAACTTCCAACCATCCTCCCAGAGAGAGACATGTGCATGTACATCTTCATTAGTGAGCGAAAAAATGCACGCTTTCCACCGTTTATACGAATCCCTCTTAGCATGAATGTATAAATGGTGTGAATCAAACTTTAATCGCGCGATGCTCTCATACTTCTGAACCACTTCTATATAAATGTGCGGATTCCCTTTGATGGTCGGACAAATCATCCCATGATAAAGAAAGAAAGTAACATTAATGTTGATCTTGCACGTAGAAATTGTAGGGGCCCATAAATTTTGAAATCACACGACATCAATAGGGAGTTGTGTTTCTTTGACAGTTTGTAGGTCCACGAGCATCGCCCATTCATAAAGTGTGATTACAATAAGTAGCCAAGCTTAATGAAATTTTTCACCTGAGTCTTGCCCAACTTTGCAACCCACCACAAATTGATTGAGTAGGTATGTAGACCAATTGATTATGACACCCTTCTCGCACTTACAGGCTGCGTAGGTAGCAGAAGAAAAGCAGAACTTCAAATAGTACCTGAAGAGCGGTCAAGAGTAAGCTGCAACTCTTGTCCATTGTCAATGATTTTAGCACGATCATTACCCCATGTAACGTCGACATCATTGTAGAAATTTGCAGAAGCAAGAGCTGCCGAGGAGGCCAATAAAAGAAAGAGGAGGTGAAGAGGTGTGTCCATGTCGATGTCGATGTCGATTATGGATTGGGAAAAGAGTTTGTGATGCAGAGCAGCAGTTCCAGAAACGAGAGAAGAGATAAATTGTCGCTGTTGATGGTAGATAATGGGTTTGGGATGAGTGGGTTTGGGTTTATATAGGGAGAGAAGGGTGTATGGCATCTGTGAGTGGGGAAGGGAGGAGGAGGAGGAGGAGGAGGCGGGGTAGCGAGGAAACATCCGACGAAGAAGATGCAGAGGGGCAGCCAGCCAACTGGTGTGGCTCTTTGATTTTGGGCGTTGAGAAAACCAAGAATTCCTCATTTCTCTGTCTATTTGCGCGTTCCAACTCATCACTCTGCAGCCTCTCCATTCTCCGCGTTTCAGGTTCCCAACTCATCCAACACCCAACTGGCATTTTCGCTTCACTTGCATAAACAAAGACAGCAAAGCAAAGAAAGCAGCTACGTTCCTTCCACCCACCTACTGCCACCACCAATCACATTCAATAATTTATCTGTTTGTCAAGCGATTCAATAATTGATACGTGTTTATTGCATTGGATTCTCCAAGGAAAAATCACTCCGATTTTCTTTTGCTTCACTTTGACTCCAAGTTGCACTCTCCACTCACTACTAAATAGGTTATATTAATAAGGTATCATAAAAATCTTTAAAATATATATAATGAGTTGTTTTATATAAATCTGCAATTTTCAAATTTTTTATTATGAAAATTTGCATATTTTTGCCATTACTATAAAACTGCTATAGTGTTGTAGTAAATACTTAAAATACATATAATTTTTAAAAACATAAAAACTTAGGCCAAATTCATGTTCAATGATTACTTCTTCTTAATAACTTTGTATATTCATTTCCAGTTTTTCTTTGGATTAATGAATAGTTTCCTCTTCTTTTGGTTCCCCCTTTACGTTGTTGGAGACACATTGGTTTGAAGCTCCTGAAGGTGGATCCTTGTGACAGGTTCAAGGCTATATTCTTCAACATGCAATGCTCTGCGTCCAACTCCATTAATTTATGCCTCTCCTCACCTAGGATATTCACAATACTTACAATATTCTATGGTTGACATTGCTTCCCATTACAATGAATAATGATAGAAACTGACCTGACCACTATACCATTCTAGTTTCCTCACGCCTTCTTAAAGTCCTACAAAATTCAAATACATCTCTACGGTCCACGGTAACCCAAAACCTAGACGAAAGAACAACTCTCATATGTTAAAACACACCCAAGCTAAAAAGAATTAGGATTGAAAAATAAGTCCTAAGCATTCTTGAAGAAAAACCACCTCGAAATGAAGATAATTATACCCAAAACCACTTAGTTGTTCCCAAGTCAAAGAATAAGAATTTGAGTTGGAATCTCCATAACTAGAACTAAGAAATAAGGTTCTTAAAAAGCCTAAAGGAAACTACCAATAACCATTCATTGTATAACTTGTATCTCAAGCTTGAGGTGTTGATCACAAACATAAATAAAATAACACATAATCTCGCTCCTCCAATACAAGCAATAATTAACCATCTCGAAACTTCAACCTTCAAAGGATCGGACTCAGCTTCCCTTAACGCTCAAAGCTTCAACTACCTCTTCACCATAGATCAACTCGCTCAATGAGGGAAAAATAATTCGACACCTGCAATTATACTTTCATTTCGCCTCCTAAAGCACAAAAATTCGACTTCCACTCTGGATAGATAAAGCGACCGCCTTGCTGGATCAATTTGAGCTCCCTACAAGATCAATGATTAGCTAGGGTGGCTTTACAACCATTGAATCTAACTGCCACCAACTAGGGTGTATGTTCCAGCACTGAAACTATGAAATATTGAGCGTCATCAAAGAACAATATCTTAGCTTCATTGGAGTTAACTCAGAGAAAAACACATAACTAGCAAAATAAGTGTAGAGGAAGAGCAGAGCTTGATGGCATGAACATCAAATTATTACCTAAAGAGAAGTCAATAGTAAGTTGCAACTGTTGTCCATTGTCAAGGATTTTAGCATGATCATTTCCCCATGTGATGTCGAAATCACTATAGAAATTTGTAGAAACAAGAGTTGCCAAAGAAGCTAAAAATAAATAGGAGGTGAAGGGGTGTGTTCATGTTGATTATGGATTAGGAATGGAATGGGTGAAGAGGATGGAAGAACTTGTGATGCAGAAAAATTCAAGAAATTAGAGAAGAAAAATACAATCAATGTGTATAGAATAAATGTGAAGTGTGGGTGTGGATCATGGATGGGTTTGGGGTGAGTGGGGGTTTATATACAGAGGAGGGAGGGAAGGGCGTATGGCATTTGCGTGGGGATGGAAGGGGGGAAGGAAACATCTAAATAATAGAGCCAACCATCTTATCCCCATCATGTGGCTCTTTGCCTCTACAAGGAAGGGTGTATCACATCTCCGTGGGGAAGGGAGGGAGTGAGGTAACTTTCAAAGAAGAGGCATAGAGGTAGGAAACTAATTCCCGTTGTGTGAATCTTTGTATTTGGTGTTGAGAAAACAAATATTTTCACATTTCTATGTCTATTTATGCATTCAAACTCATCACTCCACAACTTTTGCAATCCCTGCATTTCAAATTTCCAACTCATCCAACATCCAACTGACATTTTCATATGACTTTCATAAACAAAGAGAGAAGGACCATTTCTTCCTTCCACCCATGCCCACTACCAATAACATTCAATAATTTATCTATTTTTATGTTTCCAATGGATTCAATCATTTATGTGTGTTTATTGCATTTCATTGCTAGAAAAAATTACTCCCTTATGTTGCTTCAATTGCGTCCAACTTGGACTCTCCACACACTTTTGGTCTTATGGTCTCCCTTCTTGACAATGGCATTCAGAAATGATTTTCTACACCCATGACGACACTTCATTTGCGATTATATGTGTTACTAATAACAATAATGAATAGTATTTACACACATGCAAACACATAGTTTAACTAATAAACAAAATGACCTTTTTCTGAGCATTTTTCTCTATAAATTTTGTTCAAATTCACTACATATTTTTAAAAATCATAAGTTTAAGTTGTTTAATTTGTAAAGATCAAGATTCTCGGGGATTGTTTAGAGTGTTGAATCCATTTTTGGATTCAAAAGTGTATTTTAAACCCATGAGGTGTAGACCAGTTGGTTTGTGTGGGGTTTAGTCCCCATTAGGTCATAGGTTCAAGCCTCATGGGGAGGGGTTGAGGAGTGGAGGCCACATTGGGGGAAATAAACTTCCCAAGTGGCATCCAGGCTTGACCAAAGCCTAACACAACCCTGGTAATAAGCATCCCATTGTGGGTAGATCAGTCTTCTTCCAACCAATAAGTAGGCTAGCCCTGGCCTAGGCTCTACCTAGTTAAAAAATATATATATGTATTTTAAACAATAAGAAATCAATATATATATTTCATGGAAAATACTTTTATATTGTATACGAAGAAATTACATTGCATCATCACTCGTCATGTCATAGAGAGTTTTGAATTTGCATTTCCTCAAGTAACTACAAACTGGGGTGTTGCAACAACCATTCACCTTCCCATGTAGCATCTTCCACCACCAAACCCTTCCATCCAATTAAATACTTCCAGATGACTCTACTCCTCAATTCCCTCTCCCTCACATCCATGACCTCTTTTGGAATGTGGACCTATTTCCCTTCCTTGACAAGTGGTGGAAGCTTTGGCATGGCCTTCACTTGCTATCCAAGCACCCTTTTAAGACAAAAAAAACATGAAAAACATTTTGAACCTTTCATTCTTTTGGTAGTTCTAATGCATAAGCAACCTCCCCAACCTTCCTGGTCACTTTGTAAGGTCCAAAATATCATGTCTTTAATTTCTCAAAGGCACTCTTCTTTAAGGACAATTGTCTATATGGCTGAAGTCTCAAGCAAACAATACCCCCCTCCTGGAAGCTACACTCCACCCTATGGTGATATGCATGCACCTTCTGCCAATTTTGGGCTATCTGTAGGTTCTCCTTAAGGATTCTAAGAATATCCTGACTCTCTTGCAACTAATACCTGGCCATCGAAGCCCTATTATCTCCTAGTGCCATATCAATGAATATGGGAGCATCATTCCCATAAAATGCTCTAAAAGGATTCATCCCAATAGAAATATGGTAGGTGGTCTTATAATGGGACTCACCCAAGTGCAACCACCTAATCTAAGTTTTATGTTTCATAACCACATAGTTCCTTAAATACCCTTACACCCACTTGTTGATGATCTTTATATGGGCATCTTTCTGTGGATGATAATTGGTACTTGGGATTAGCTTTGTGAAAACTAATATAAATAGTTCCTACCATAATGCAATGAGGAATATGATATTTTGGTCACTGACAATGTTTTTGGGAACTTTGTGAAGTCTAAAGATCTCCCAAAAGAATGTCTCTTCCACATATGCCACTATGTAGTAGCAAGATATGGCCATGAAATGAGTGAATTTTGTTAGCTTATCCACTGGCATGAAGATATAGTCTCTCCCTTGCACCTTTAGAAGCCCTATAATGAAATCCATCGAAATGCTTTCCCATTTTTGATCTAGGATCAACATAGATTGTAGTAGTGTTGTTGGATGGGTATGCTTTGTTTTATTCCACTGACAAATAACGCATTCCGCTACATGTCTCCAAACATCCCCCTTGAGACCATTCCATGCAAATCTCTCTCGTTCCTACCTATATGTTTTGAATAATCTTTGGTTTCCATCTAAGGGTGAGTCATGGATGACCCTCATGATACTCTCCTTGAGCTATGACTTAGGGACTAAGGATATCCTCCCTTTGTAAAACATAATGTCATTGACAACCCTATACTTATCATCTCGAATTACTCCATCAATTAAATCACATGCAAATTTATTCTTTGAGTACTCCACTAGCACGAGTGCCTTCCAATCACTATTGATCCCTATGAGGGAACAAGTCATTGGTTTCCTAGAGAGAGTGTCAGCCACCACATTCTTCTTTCCCTTCACATATTTGATGTTGAAGTCATAGGCCTAAATTTAGCTAACCCATTTATGTTGCCTTTTGTTGAGATCATTTTGTTCCATGAATTATCTCAAGTTGTTGTGGTTTGTCTTGACCATGAATCTTCCTCCCACCAAGTACTTCTTGAAATTTACTAGTGCATGCATTATGACCAATATCTCCTTGTCATATATCAAGTAGAGCCTCTTGGATTCCCTTAGCTACTAAATCTCGAAAGCTATCAAATTTCCATCCTACATCAATACTACTCCTATACATTCCCTAAGGTATCACACTCTTAAAAAAAATGTTGTGAGACATCTCGAAGTGCTAGAACAAAATATGAGCTCATTACTTCCTTGCAACTTTCAAAAGTGTGTTGCACTTCTTTTGTCCATTTGGATGCCCCTTTCTTCATCAAATCTATTAGGACTACCACCATTTGAGAGTAACCATTGAAAATGTGTTTTTATTAATTGTATATCCCCATGAATCCCCCCAACTCTCTAAGTTTCTTGGGTGTTGGCCACACAGTTATAGCCCAGATATTTTCCTGGTGGACTTGCACTCCTCTTGTGCTAATGATGTGTCCAAGATACAAAATCTCTACCATTCCAAAATCACACTTAGACTCCTTAGAAAAGAGATACTATTCCTCTAATATGCTTAGCATCTCCTCTAAGTCTCTCAAGTGCTCCTCCCAGGTTCTGCTATAAATGAGGAGATCATTAAAGAAAAATAGAAAAAGCTTCTGCAGTTACCTCTTGAATATATGGTTTATACATGATTGGAATGTTGTTGGTGTATTCATTAGTCTGAATGGGATGATGAGAAACTCATAGTGCCCATGACGACACTTGAAGGATTTTTTTTTGTGTCTTGATCTTGAACCATGATATGATGATATCCTGATATCAAATCAATTTTGGAGAAGTACACTGCCCCATGCATCTCATCAAATAGCTCATTGATATGTGGTATTGGGTATCTTTTCTTTATTGTCATATTTTTAAGGGCTATGTAATCTATAGACATCCTCATTGTCCCATCTTTCTTCTTAACCAGTACTATGAAGGATGCCAGTGGGTTAGCATTGATCCTTATGTGCCCCATGTCTAACAGTTCTTTAATGGCCTTCTAGATCTCTTCCTTAAATATTTTGGGGTGCCTATATGGTGTGGTAATGATTGTCTTTTCCCCCTCGAATGCTATAGTATACTCCAAACCCCTGTTTGGTGGTCTAACTGGCAGAATGTTTTAGAAGACCTTTTGATGCTTATTAAACAAAGCTTACATGTCTGCTGGGTAATGCATATCCCCATATGATGCCTTTTGTTGTGTCACCGTGCACTGCCCAACACATGATATATCTCCATGTCGGAATATACCTTCCATTTCTTAGTGGTGACCACTCTTTGAGCCTTTAGTGACCATTCCTCTTAGAAGCACCATCTTTTTTATTTTTGATTTGTTTTTTCAAATCTTTTTTCCCAGTTAGGTCTACTGCCTGGTCATTTTTGTTGTTTTATGGTCATCTACTATCTGAAGAACTCAGTTCTCCTGCAAACTTTCTTTTACAAATCTCCTTCTCATTGAAAAGCCTAGTGGGCCTAGGATTGCTTCTTAAGCAAGTTCGTGGTTTGTGTCTTGGGTTCAAGGCTTCTGTCTAAAGTTCTTGGATGTTCTAGTTTTCTAGAATAAGAAATTGATTTCGATTCTGTTTGTAGCCAAGATTTCAAGTTGCCTTGCTTTGCTTTTCCTTGTTTGATTGTCCTTGTTGCTTTTCGTGCTTGTTGAGTGTCTCTTTGGAAATTTTGAAAGTTTTTATTTCTTGACATTTTTTTTGGTTTGCTGAAGTCTTTTACTATTGTTTAGGTCAGTTTGTGCAAGTTTGAAGTCTTTCTTGTTTCAAGTTTCATTCATTAATGAGTTTTATAACTTCCAAGATTTAAAGACTCCTTGTGCTTATTTCTTGATCTTTCGAATTTAGTATTTCTTTTTGTGACCTCAAAAGTTATTTTAGTTTCCTTAAAAGAAAAAGACAAAAAGATAGCTTTGCCTTTCTTTTTCTTTCGAAGCTTTTAGTTTTTTGGTTTCTTTTGGTTTTGGTTTTTGAGCAATTGTGATCTTTTTCAATTTGTTTTGCTTGGTTTTGAGGGAAATTTGTTATTAAATTTTTTCCCTCTTTATTGTCAAGTGGGCTTATTGATTTTATAAAGAAACACTTTTTCTTCTTGTATGAGCATCCATGCACTATCATTATAGTTTGCATTAAGATAGTTTGCATTGCAGATATTTTAGTCTTTTTGTTAGCTTTTGGGTGTGTGGAGTGTGTTTTCTGGAAAAAGAAAAATTTGCTTGTACAAGTTTATTTGTAGAACTCTATAGAAATCCATTTTCATTGAAGAAAATAACTGCATTTGCATGTAGCTAAGTTTCTATTGGTTTCTGTTGCATCAAAACATCATTAGTTTCACTCTCATTTTTACCCATGACTTAAAGAACAACCCTATAAAATCAAGTGCTTTAATAAAATGAACTAGAACTTTTATTTTTGTCATTAACAAACACCAACAAGTTTAGGTTCATTAGGGCCTTGGAATAGGTGAGTGGAGAGTTAACTCTCCAAGGCCGCTCAAATTATCAAACATAGAAGTTGAATAACGAGCAAAATCCAGTATCGTTAGAAAGACTGGGAAAGCTCTGTGACTGGGAGTTAAGCATGAGGGAGAGTGAAGTCAAGGAAGAGAGGTACCCCCTCTCCTACTTGTTGGATTCTGCCTCACAACTGTTCTTCGCAGATTTTGATACGATTTGGTTCCCATAGTTTCCTTTCCTAAGGATCTCATAGGTGGCTACGGAGGGGAATCCCGTGGCACCTGAGGTAGACGATGCATCACATTCATTAGTACTTTTGGAGGGTACCCTTGTGAAGCTTAGGTGTTTTCACCGGAAAAGGCTTTTGTCTAGAGGTCAATGTAACTATTTCTGTTACCTTCGCTGGTAGGCTTGGGCCGTTATTATCTCAAACTATCTTCGGAAGGTCCCTTACTTCACTTTCTTGTATTTTGGTTTCCAGTCCTCATCACCTAGAGTGGAAATACTTGAAAGTTGCTTGATTGGTTGCATCGTTGGAGACTTTTATAGTCGAGTGCTCCTTGCTCTTTGTATTTAGTTGGCTTTAGGTGGATTTTCCTTGTCACTTTTGGACTTTAGATTCTGAGTGACTGACCTACCACTCCGCCGATCTTGAATGGCTTTTGATCTTTTTTTTTAGATAGTGGAGTTGCCTCCTTAAGGGCAAAGGTTTTGATTGTGCATCTCTCTTTGGAATTTAGTCTTTTGTACATTCCCACAAGGGAAGGATTTGCGAATAGGTTTGGTATGGCCAATATTCCTGGGGAGAACAACCAAGGTACCCTCCCAAAAGGGTATCCTTGTGCTTTTTCTTTCTTCGGAAACGTTGGTATCCCCTTGATGGCCACTTTAAATATTCTTGGATTGAATGTTGGACTACCAGTTTGGCTATGGTCCACTCTGAATATTCCTGATGATCTTTAAGCTTCTCAGATGAATGCTTGATTTCGAGGGCATCAAATGGGTGTTAATTGTTCATCTTCTTTCAAAGAGAAATTTTGGATTCCTCTTTCTCCTCCCTCTTGCAATAAGAGATCTAAAAATATGAGAAAGAGGAAGACGAAGAAGAAAAATAACTGTATCCATTCATCACCAACCTCTGCTAGTCATGTTGGAGATGAGCTTTCAGCCGCTGCAAGTCATGCTGGGGGCATAAGTCTAGTCACTGCAAGTCATACTAGCAATGAATCATCATCAACCTATGCTAGTCATGTTGGAAATGAGCTTTCAGCCGCTGCAAGTCACGCTGGGGGCATAAGTCTAGTCACTGTGAGTCATACTAGAAACGGGTCACCTACCTCTATGAGTCATATTTATGTTGACTCACCTGCTTATATGAGTAGGGTTGGGGACACAAGTCCTATATTTCTTGGGAAATAGTCACTGACCTGTGCAAGTCATGTTGGGGACTCTCTGCAAACCACTGCTAGTCATGTTGGCAGAATGGATGTTGATCAGAAACCTAAGCGTAGAATCCTTAAACCTAAGTTTCCTTGTAAGATATGCAAGGGAGACCATCTTACTCATTTGTAACCTGGCATTCCAAAGGTACGAAGGATATAGTCTGAGTCTGAAATTTCTTCTACTCTTGGATTTGTTATGGTTTCTCAATAGTCTCATCAGCCATTGGTTGATAATGTGGTTGAGCTAGTGCAATCTCTCACTGATTACATTCTTTTTGTGGGGAGTGAAGTGCCTAAAAACAGAGTCTGTTTTATTTCTAGTACAGAGTCTTCTGGTATAGGGGGCATTCCGGTTTCTTCGAATGTTCCCCCTCCAAGTTCTAGGAGTGCCTCCTTTGATTGGAATAGTCTTTTTGAGCCTCGTCTTCCTTCCGCTGCACCTTTCCAAATAAAGGTTAGAGTTAATTCCATAAATGTCTGTCGATGTATGGTGGATGAAGGATCCTCTGCAAGTATTATATCCTCCTTAACTTGGAAAGCTTTGGGTTCTCCAAAGTTTTTGACAGCTGATAGTCAGTTGTTAGTCTATGATAGAAGATTTGGTGAATCTATGGGTGTTCTTCCTCAATTGCCTATTACTTTAGGTGGGAAGACTGGTTTTATCGATATGATGGTGGTTGATCATTCTTTGGATTTTAATATGCTACTTTGGCGTGATTATGTCTATGCTATGAATTTTGTGGTGTCTTCACTCTTTCGAGTGATGTGTTTTCCTCATAATGGGAATATTGTCACTATTGATAAGCTTGCATCTGATAATCACCATCCTAATTCGAATTTACTGCAAAATACCCCTTGGTTTGTTCCAAGTGTTCAAGTAGACTCTACCTTGCCACAGGTGAACTATGTGGCATTGAATCCTCAATGTTCAATTGCTTCTGAGAAGGATTCGTTGAGCTATTATTTTCCTTCTTGGGACTTGGTCCCGACAGTTGATCGAGTGATTTATCCTATGGGGACAAGGGACCCATTAATCCCCTCTTTTGATCCTTTTGTTTCTCATGATTTCTCAAAGTTCGATTTGCCTTCACAGGAGGAACCTTTTGAAGCCATGAGCTTTAACTACCAAAGGAGTCCTTGGCATGAGCCCTGCAAGGGGTTTATCTTGAAGAATTATTATGTGTAAGCCACAAGGCTATGTGGTTCCCTGTACCATATTATACATATAAGGTATGCATTTTCAAGTTTTGTATTCTATAACACAAGCTTTTATATGAAGTTTATATGTGGGATGTATTAACTTCTTGTCTAGTGTTCCTTCTCATGTCTACAGAACTTGGAAGATTTCTCCTTTGGACATTTTTATGGTTGATCTGCTCTGATAGGTATTGGTTCTCGAAACTGGCATATATGTTAGGTTTTTCACTGGCATTGTGAATTTATCAGTTTCCTTTTCCATTTTGGCCTTAGGATCGACCCCAACAAGATATGATGTGGAACCTTCTCATTGCTTAGAATTGTCATGACTTGTGTGGTAGAACCTACCTTATCATGGGTGCCCTAGATAGTACCTTGTTGTCACTTGGCACCCATGCTGGATTTTTTTTTCTTAGGTTCGGGAGTCTTCTTTAGTCCCGCCATGACTTTTGCGTTGAAGAATCATTCTCTTTCTTCTTCACTATTTTCTGGCTTTATACCCTAGAGGCTCCTTTGTGTTGAGTTGTACTGTTGCATTGCATATTTCCTATTTGCACCTTTTGGCCTTGAGCCGACTTCACTTGGACTCGTGTTTAAGCCACTTTTCGACCATGTCTTCTGCAAAATCAACCTCCAATCACTTAGCCTCTGCAACTTGAAACACCTTTTTACCCGTGGAAAGAACATTCCTTTGAGTGTCATTGACCAGTTTCGCCACTTTGCATTAAGCATAGGAATGTTCCCCTCCCAGGAACTAGAGCATCTACTTTTTCGACACTCATTCTTTCCACAGTACTATAGCATGATTTTATTCTTTTTCAGGCTTCATATAAAAGAAAAAGACAAAAAAAGTATATATCCCAAAAAAGAGTGGGAATGGGACATTATTTCCATGATTGATGGCAGTTAGAGTCAGTTGTGTCGCCCTTGAACAAAGCACTCAAAAAGTAAGTCTTTCCTCCATTGGGATGGGCTTTAGTTTGACTTAGGAGATTCTTAACCTTGTTATTGAGTCAATACTCCTCCGTTTGGTTATCTCTTCCAATCATATGGATATTTTGCTTATGCCTCTTGCATGACGAACTTATACAAAGTTATTATATGATGCCATGTAGTCACAGTTGAGTCATGATTTTGTTCAAGGGAAGCAAACCCGAGTCGACCTCTTTGCGGTGTCCCTTGACCTATTTTTTAGTTGGCCATCCCAAATTGTTAGCGTCATGTTCATTATCACATCATCTATATTGGTCCTTTGCTCATGCCATTTTGAGAAGGTCTCCATTGACTTCTTGTTGGTGGCTCTTACTCTTATCGACTACGACAAATTGCTCTGAGGGCATATCTAGAGCTGCACCCTGGCCCTATTTTCATTATTGATAGTTTACCTTGTGCTCAACATCGATCAATATCACACATTGGGATTCATGCAGTGCCTTGGTTTCCATTTGACCTTATTGGTGGATTCCTCGCCTCTGTGTCAGCTTTCATTATTGGTTGGTTCAAAGGATTTCTATTGTGTGCTAGTTACATCTTGCGTACACTGGAAACGTGCTTCGGTTGGGTTACCACATTTTTGTTCGTCCAATTCCTTCCACATTATTGGCCTATGGGTTACACTCGCGCTAGATTGATGAAGGATGCCTTAATGCCTTCCTTCTAGCGGATCTTTTCCCATTGACTTCAGCTCATTGATCTAGGAAAGAGGTCTAGAGTCCATTTGGTAGTACCTTAGGGTTTGTAGTCATCAGTGGCAGATTCCTTCACTATCGACAGTGGGAAAACATTATTGTCTCCTGAATGATAGATTCTTCTAAGTGCTCGACTACATCTTATTTATTCACACTTGTTAGATTGTACTGGGTACCTTGACTCTCATCATCATTATCGGTTAATAGCCTCGCATTTGTTAACGGTATACATCAATGACTAGTAATCAAATGATTTCTCACATGGTCGACGTCATATCATTTATTCCCATTGTGTATAAATGTACAACGGCAGTCAATGAAGACCTCAAGTTTGCATCAGCATGTCTTGGTTCACTTGTCAGTTGCTCCTGTTTCTACTAGTTGACACCATCCACCTTATATGTTGCAGTTCCTTACATCGACATCCTATATGTTGGCACCTGAGTTGCGTTGTAGTACCATTTATTCCACCATGTTGAGTTGGTACTATTTGGATCAGTTTCTTGACTTCAGCGATTAGCTTCATATTTCAGAATCATTGATCAACTCTTTATATGTGATATTCAGACATGTACTTTCTTGATTATGATCAGATGATCCATTATGTATTTTCAGTTCCTTTATACTTGTATGCATATTGGATCTGCTTTTGTACTTGACATGCAGACAAGATTTACTATTTTTGAGCATGGGTATGCTCGCCTCAAAAAACATCTTCTTTCTGATCTCTTTCACTGGTTTGGCACGCTGAATTCTAGTGAACTCCTCCTCGGTCTTGGTATGATTCCTTCTATACACTTGATACATTTCGGCCATCATGTACCCCTTATGACCTCATATATTAGGGGGCATCTGTTATAGCACCATTTACCACTCTTGGTAGATCTGATGCTCTGATTATGGCCTAGGGAAACCCTTCCTTCCAGACTTGGTCCAAAATATAAAAAACGGTGTTTTATTCCCTATACGCTACTTTTCCCTGTGATAAAAGCATGTACACATGGGTCAGCATCTACGCAACCTGTGTACATGTGTTAAAACACTTAACAAAATATAAATTTCCTTAATTTCGGGCGGATTTCACAGGTTTTACCTATTACTTACCTCCTATAGTATGTAGCCCAACTGTTTCCCAACTGAAAAAACTAATTTGGAGAAGTATAAATAAGCCTCCATGGGAAGGCCTTAAGGGAGAGAGATTATCCCTGATCGATTCTAACAAAATCCATGTGCTTCCTGCACTCCCCAAAGCTTCAGGAAACCCTTGTTTCCTTGTTGGAGATATCATTCATCTTTCTTGAGATATCCTTGTGTTGGTGATGGAGCAAGACTGCTGAGGCTGGGAAAGGACGGATTCGGAGGACGGGTTCGCTTGGAGCTGGAGAAAGACTCAGGTTGTATTTCTCCACTTTACTTGTAGCTTACTTCAATAAAGAAATGTTGTTCTGTTCCCAACATTAAACGTGTTTATGAATTGATTTATATTGTAATTTTTTTATGAATCTTATACTGATGCATAATTTTTCATTCATTTATATGATCTAAAGTTAATATCATGAACATTATTTATGTTTATACTGTTGTATATGCTTCATTTAAATGATTTTCAGGATTCAAAGACATCAAGAGAAGCTAAGGGTTTGCACCCTGCAGGATCTACCCAAACGTAGGACCTCTGGGTAAGGACACTCCTATACAGTTAAGTAGAATAAGCATTTAGGTTGTTTTCCTGAGCATTTCTTGTTGTTTTTTTCCATACGCTCTGTTGGGGTTTTCAACCCAAGACCCTAGGGTGATCTCACTCGCAACACATAAATCAAGGGGAACCACATCTAGATCTATTTCATCAATAAAATCAACATTGATAGTAAATCTAATTTTGCATTGTTTTGTTACCTTCAACTTTGCATCCTTATTTACTCATCCTAGTGGATATGGGTTTGGATGATCACGAATGTCCAACCCCAACTTCTTGACTATCTTTGCTGCAATGAGATTCGCCTTCGATCTTAAGTCATATAGAGCATCAATCTTTGTCGTCTTGACCTGTATCTTATATGGAATAGTTTGGTCATTTATTTCTCTTCATGTTACTAAAGGCTACTCAGATTCACCTCCTTTTGCACTAACGTGCAAACGATATTCTCATCCACATCCAAGTTGATTTCAACTAGCCATGGGATTCTTCTTATTATTATCTTTCTTCTTATTTTTCAGGCTTAGCTCTGGATGTAACTTTCAACACTTCTCCTCTATATGGCCATCAATAATGCAATGGTTGCTAGGATATTTTCACTAGTGTGTTGTGGCCATCACCTTTCTATCTTCCCCCCTTTTTTCTTCTTCTTCCCCTCCTTCGAAGCTTCATGTTGCTCCTTCTGCTTTGATCCACTTGATTGTGCTCTTTTCAAGTCTATTTTTCTAGGTATTGTGCTTGTACATAAGTCTCGTCCATTGATTTTGGATTGAACAACATCACTTTCTCACGCAGATGGTTGTGTAGACCCCCCAAAGAATTGAATTCCTCTTCCTCCTAGTGGCCTGATTATAACACGGCCTGATAGCCTACTAGTGGTTAATTTTGACTACATCAACTCTTAAATAGAGTTACAATATAGACTCTTCTAGAGCCTTTACATCATAAACAAATGGCTAGCCCCCTTTCCATGAATAATGGGGGTTGACGTTGCATCCTCTCGAACTATAGGTGTGAAAACAAAAAGGTCAACTTCTGAGTGGCATAACTTTTGCATAAGGACTCCCATTGTCATGCTTCTTGCACCGTTGGAAATATCTTTGTGTGTAGAATAGAATGAAATGGTGTTGAGCTAACGAAATAAGGTTTTACCCCCAAAAAACATTGTTTGATGCCTCAAATTCTCCCAGAAGGTTTCAGACCATGTTTTGCTAAACTGGGTTGCATCGATAAAAACGGTTTTGTGAGTTGATTCCTCAATTTTTTCCACTCAAAATGCACCGAGATGGATGAAAAATAATATAATGATCCAATATGGATCAAAATTGTAAGCAAATTCTGACAATGGGCATCATAATGGAGAAATCCATCTGGTTGTATCATCCTAATCAAAATGGTTCTCACAACTATCTTATTTTTTCAATGTTCATTACGCTAGCACTAATTGGGATTATGAAGTGGATAATAAAAGAAAGTGGTAAATTTTTGTCGCGGCAAGGGAATTCAAACACACAAATTTCACCTTGTAAGTTGGATAGTGGTTATAGCTCCCAAGGATAGAGAAGGTTTGGAAATTAGAGAACATGTACTTTTTAAACTTCTGTTGGGAGGAAAACTAGCTTGTAGGTTAATCTTGGGAAGGGTAGATTAGTGGAGAAAAATCACTTGAAAGAGGTACTTTAATGAGGTAAGAAAGAGATGTATTGAAGGGACATGAGAAAATTAGAGAGGATATCATGTGTGGAGGCTTATCAAATCAACTATTCCATTAATTTATTCAAGGCTAACATAGGTACCTGGGAATAAGAAAGTAATAAAAAATTAGCAAGACAACATAATGGGAAATTAGAATCTAGAGAGTAGATTGAATTTTTTACCCCTAAAAGCATGGTTAGATGAGAGGAATGTAACCATTGTTGTTGACACCTCAGGGTGGTCTTAGAGTTTGGGTAGTTGGCTAGTTCGGAAGTTTGAATAACCTTTGTTTCATGGGAGGCCCATTATCCTTCTCTCACTTTTGTTTTTTTATTATTCAAGTACCACATTTGTATTGATTTATAATGTTTTTTTACCTTCATTAATTATTGAACCGGTCTTCTAGGTATTGATTCTTATACCCATTTGTTGGTTCAGATCCATCTTGAATCATGCCTCCCCATTAAGAGACTTTTTTGCCTCTAATATACTGAAGGAAACCAATATAGATCAATGTGGCTTCTATCTAGAACATGGCTCTAACTATAACTCCTTCCTATAGCTTTGACTCTAGCTCTATTTCTAGATCATGGGTCTACCTACTAGCTATGATTCTTGGCTATGGCTTTGGCTTCGGTTGTTGGCTCTTAGCTCTAAGCAATCTCCAAATTCAAAATTTGGACTCAAAATTCATCCCATCTTGCTCTCCATATTGGAGACAGTCCATTTTGGCAATAATGAAGAATAAGTCCAATGCTAGTCTTCATGTTTAGTGTGATTCCAACATGCCCCCATCACATAACAACTCACATAAGAAAATTTGGTTGCATTCGTCTACTAAGATTAGTTGTTTTTTGGAACCTAATCGAAGTTCATGATTAAAAATATGCCACAATACATTGAAAAATCCTATAGATTAGGAGGTGGTACAAAATTTTCCTTCTTGTCTCTCATTGCAAAGGAGGAAAACCCATCTTCCTTCTCCAAACTATGTACCATTTTTCTATGCAATGCTTCTTATAAAATCACAAAGAAGATTATGGAAAACGAGTTAAGGAAAGTGCTCCCAAAGCTCATCTTAGATAATCAAGGGGGTTTCTTATTAAAAAAGGAAATTGGTGGACAAAATCAATGTGGTTCAAGTGGCCACTTAATCTAGAAAAGGCAGTTAGGAAAGGAATACGATCATAAAGATAGACATGATGAATGCCTTCAATAAGGTAAGACATTATTTCCTGTTTTATTTCCTACATAAATTTGGTTTTTGTCCTTTTGTCATTGTATTGTTTGCATATTACATAAGTACAACATGGATAGTTCCATTGGTAAATGGAAACTTACACCTTTTTTTCCAATTAGTATGGGAAAATACAAGGTTTCCTTACCTCCCCCTTACTATTCATCATAATGGTTGAATCCCTAAGTAGAAAATTGGAACATGAAAGGTCATTTGGAAATTTCCAAGAATAAAAAATGTTAGAGGGAAAAGATTTTGGGTTTGCTTATGACACCATTATATTAGGAGGTGTATCCTCCATTGTTGCAACATAGATCAAGAATGTTTTGGATCTTTTCATATATGATTTAGGAGGGAAAATAAACAAGTGGAATGTAAGCCTTTGGCTACTCCAAAATATTATAAGAATTTTTCAGTTTCCCAATTAGGATATATGTCTTTATTAAAGTACCTAGGCATGCTATTATCTCTTATGAACTCCTTAGCCTAGTCTTATGAACTCCTTAGCCTAGTCTTGGTAGAGCATTTTCAATAAAATTAAAAGAAATTTCTAGTAATGGGCATCAGTATGGCTAAATTCAAATGGTTGTATAATTCTAGTCAAATTAGTTCTCACAACTATCCTAAATTTTCAATGTTCATATATGCTAACACTCATTGGGATTATGAAGTGGATAGCGTAAGAAAGTTGTAGATTCATGTGGCAAGGAGGGAATTCTAGCACAAAGAAATTTTGTCTTGTAAGTTAGTTGGTGTTTATAGCTCCCAATAATAGAGAAGGTTTGGCCATTAGATAACATATAATTCGTAATGTTATGTTGGGAAGAAAACTAGCTTGGAGGCTAATCTAGGGAAGAGTAGATCATTGGAGGAAGATCATGTGAAAGAAGTACATAAATGAGGTAAGAAGGAGATTCAAAGAAGGGACATGAGAAAATTAAGGAGGATCTCATGTTTGGAGGCTTATCAAATTAACCATTCCATTTATTCATTCAAGGCTCACATGGGTACTTGGGAATAGAAAGAAATAAGAATTTAGCAAGACACCATAATGGGCAATTAGATTTTGGAGAGTAGATTGGAAGTTTTACCCTTAAAAGTGTTGGAAATTGTAACTAGGTTCGGTCTTCATAATGACCCTTTGTAATCATAGCATTTTATATTCTTTATAAATAAATAAAAACAAACTATCTTTTATTTTAGAGTATGAGTTTCATACTCAAGTTTGAGTCAAAAGCATGTTCTTCGTGTGTTTAGGTTTTCTAGGTCTTTCTATGTCCTTTTAGGATAAATAATAATATTTTCCATGTCTCATAGACCATTTGGAATCATTATAATAAAGAAAGATATTTATTTGATTAAGAATAATCCAATTTGGATCTCAAGACCAAGTTTGTTTGAGATCAAATCAAGCTGGCCTTAAGGAGGGAAATTCGACCCTTAAGGAAGGTTATATAAAGGAGGAATTTGACTCATGTGGAGCAAATATCATCTCAAGTTCGATCTGCAATAGTGAAGAAGAGAAAGAGTAGCTGGGAGGATGAAGAAGAGGAGAAGTCGTCAAAATTCTTGAAAGGTTATCTTTTCTTGTCCACACATGTGAAGTTGCTAGGGTTTGTGAAGTTGTGATGTTGCAGGAGGCCAAAATTGCAGGGCCAAAATTTTGAGGAGGAGTTTTAGGTCCAAAATTCCATTAGGGGAATTTTGAGGTCTAAAATGGACCTCCTAAGGAAATTATAAAATAACAGTGGAAATAATCAAATAAGATTAGATTACATCATCAAATTTTAGAGGGAAAAAAGAAAAAACTATTGTCAACTCGTATTTTCAACTTATCTCCCTACGAGTTTACTCAAATTTCAAGCAGGAACACTCGTTGGATGCATAATTTGATTCCTCATTCAAGGAGTACCCATGTTGCATACTTTTGATGGGCCATGCTACACGAAAAATGAGAAATACATGAAATACGTGATTGCAATCACGTTTTTTCATGTATTTCTCATTTTTCATATATTAGGGTCCATCAAAAGCATGCAACATGGGTAATCCTTGGATGAGGAATTAAATTTTTCATCCAACGAGTACTTTCGCTCTAAATTTGAGTAGAAACTTAGAGAGATAAGTCGAAAATACAAGTTGAAAAGTAGTTTTATTATTTTATTATTTTTTAATCTTTTTAGTTTTTTTACCCCAAAAATGGTGAATCATCCCCCATCGTTCACATCATCATCTTGAATCCTATTGGTTCTTATAAAGTTTATTTTGGTTGTACATTTTTCTTTGGAGGCCTATTTTAGACCTCAAAAGTTCTCCAATGTGGGACGAAGTTGCAATGGGTCGAAGTTTGGAAGCTGCCTTGGAGAAGTCTTTGCTAGGGGTTTGACTTGGTGCTTCGCAGGATTTTGGGCTTTGGTATTTGGGTCTTGGAAGTCTCTTTGTAAAGAAAAATCTATAAGAAGAGAAGCATTTTTCAAGGTTTTCCCCTTGGAGGGGTTTTTCCCTGTCTTGGATCCTATATATTGTGTACTTTGTCTTGTTGTGATCTTCATATTTTTGGTAACTGCTTGATAAACAAGATCTAATAAAGTAATAGAAGTCAAACACACATCATAAGTAATTATCAAGTTAAGGAAAATCTACATAATCTCTAAGTCTCTTGATTTTCCAATAAAAAAGATGGTTGGATGAGTGGAATATAACCATTCTTGTTGACATCTCATGGTGGTCTCAGAGTTTGGGTAGTTGGCTAGGTTTGAAATTTGAATAAACTTTGTTTCATGGGAAGCCCATTATCTTATCTTGCCTAAAAATCTAAAGGTTTGTGCTCCTTAAGGAAATTAGATGTTTGATTAAAGAGGGTAGGGAGCTTTAGATTATAGTGTCAAGGAGGGTTATCTTGATCATTTACTCTTCCTTGCACTCTCTCAAAATTTTCACATCTAGAAAAAGTTATGTAATTTTGATGGACTTCTTGAAGTAAATTCTTTTTCCATGGTTAATGGTGCATGGGCGAAGCTTGACAATTGGCAGTCTCCAAAAAAAGAGGAAACCAAGGCCTCAATAGGTATGTTTTATATAAGGTAGTAGAGGAAAATGAAAGGAATATTTTCCTTGAGTTCTCTAATTCAAAATGAGTCTAGGATTTAGCTTTGGTGAATATGAATCATTATTTTATTAGGATAGTCTAATGATGGGATGTGTTTACTCACTAGAGCATAAATTGCAGAGGGGCACTCCAAAATAAGCATTTGTTTCACTGACTATGGAAATCCCTTCCAATTTTTTTTGTATTTGAAGATTTGGTTAAGTTGAGACTAGGTAATTCTTTTACCAAACCTTGGACAAGCCTATGTTGTTGGTGGTCAAACCCAAAAGTATCATGAAAGAAAATTACAAAGCCAAAAATATATAATTGCATAATATCCCTGCCATTTATTCTTAAACTTAAAATCCTTATCAATGAATAATTTATGTACTGAGAGAAACTAATTGTTAAGATGTGCAATGGTTTGAAGATACGCCCAAACAGATTTAAAAGTTTACATTCAGATGAGTTGGGTTAGACTATTAAACCACTTATTCTATAAAAAAAAATCACTATTTGTTAATCAAAATTATTATTATTATCTACTTTATAGAGTGGGAAAACCTATCATAACTCAGTTGTCAATCAAGCAGTTGGGACAACCATTAGTGGCTACTATCTGCAAATGTAGGTTGACTCATCATTATTATTCAAAGAAAACCACGCCACCTGACTAGTGAAATGTAAGGGGCATGCTTTCAGTCCTGCTAAATGCCTCTGGGTCTTGTTACATCCGTGGAAGACAAGCTCTTAGCCAAACAAAAACAATTTTAGGGCATACTCCAAACACAAGTTAATAAATATATAATTATTCTTAATTTTTTTAATATATGCGTGTGTCATGGTGTCAACCATCGTTTCGCACCACCATTGTCATAATCGGAAAGGAGACCTGAACTAGGTGGAGAGTCCAACACGAAGTCTCGGTGAAGAAAAAGAAAGACGGAGTAAAGGTTGGGTTAAAAGTGGGTGGAGAGTCCACTACAATACAAAAACAGACAAATTATTGAATATGGTTCTTTCAAAGCGTGTGGATGTGGGTAGAAGGAATTAATGGACCTGCCTCGCTTTGTTTATGAACGTTAAAATTCCAATTGAATCTTGGAACTCTGAAACCCAAAGATTCAAAAAATTATCGAGTAATGAGTTGGAACACACAAATAGACAGATAAATGTAGATATATTAGTTTCCTGGATGCCAAAGGAAAAGAGTGACACAATGGGAATGAAATGGTTGCCTCAATGGCTCTTCTTGGGATGTTTATGCTCTCCCTTCCCCAAACAGCCGTGACTTTCCCTTCCCTCTAGAGGCAAAGACCCACACGATGGGAATCAGTTGGTTGGCTCCATTATGGTTATTTTTTAGATATTTCCTCCCTCCCTTCACCACACAGATGCTATACACCCTTCCCTCCCTCATTTGGGTTTGTATACATATTATTAACACACTCACCCCACACCCATCCATCATCCACACCGACACTCCACATTTATTCTCTACACACATTTATTTTACTTCTAATCTCTCATTTCTTCACACATTTATTCTAATTATCTTATTTTTCTTATTGTTGTTGTTATGGCTATCTGCAACTATCATCTCAAGGTCCTAAACATGACGAAATAGACTGAGAATTTATGGGCAACCTGTTTGGAGATCCTTATATTTTTCACACTAATGTCTTTTCTCAAGGCCTTAGTGGGAGTGAGCAACAATTTTACTTGTGGTTTGACCCAACCCTAGATTTCCATAGTTATTTCGTGATTTGGACATCAAACCAAATTATGTATGTATTCTAATCACTCTTTGCATTCATTCTTTTTCTTTTAATATAATATAATACAGTGACCTCTCAAACTAACATGGTCGTGAAATTCATGTAATTTGTTGTTCATATTTTTTGTAAATGGGACTCCTATTCGAATGTTTAAGAACATGGAGACAGAGTTGGGTAAAGTGGATAAAGTTCATGGTGCACTACATTCATGATTAGAGGGATACATAGTTTGGTAAAGTTCATGGTGCACTACTCTAACGAACATACCGCCTTCATGAATTACATGAAGCTACAACCTAAGAGGAGGTTATACTGTAAAGGGGCATCAATAACCTCAACATCTAACAAGACTTTTTTTTCGATATTCTTGATGGGAAAATTTTAGTATAACCCTTTAGGTTGTGAGGGGAAACCATCTTATGATTGGAAGGTGGATCATATGAGTCCAACTTGGAGTCCCAATGAAGAAACAAAAAGATGGAGTAAAGGTTGGGTTAAAAGTGGGTGGAGAGTCCAATGCAATACAAAAACATATGAATTATTGAATGTGGTTGCATTTAAAGCTTGTGGGTGTGGGTGGAAGGAAGTAATAGACTTGCGTCTCTTTGTTTACGCAAATAAAAATTCCAGTTGGACGTTGGAGATTTGAAACACGGAGATTCGAAAAACTGCAGAGTAATGAGTTGGAACACACAAAGGGACATAGAAATGTAGAAATCTCGGTTTCCTGGATGCCAAAGGGAAAGTGAGACACGATGGGAACCAAACGACTGCCTCAATGGCCCTTCTTCGGATGTCTCTGCCATTAGGACCACACATATAGCCTTTAGAAAAAGGTATGCACCCATTTTCTCGTTTTCCTTGCATGTAAAAGGGTCTCGGATATTATATATAGGGATAATAGTAAATGCTCTATCCACTATTCTATCATAGATCAAGGGCAAATATGTGGTAATGCTCACTTTGAAATACTGGGTTTTCCACATAACATTGTGGTTGTAGGACCTTAAGGCATTGGATGTCGGATTTGAAGCTTGGTGTACCTGGATTATGGGCTCCCTTATGCACACTTGGAAGCGGAAGATTAAAATAATGAATCTTGCTCTCAAAAAATAAGAAAATAACTCATTCGCATCCCAAAATATAGAGAAACAACTACTTGAATCACATCACAAAGTATAGAAAGTGAACAAGTTGCAGAATAATTGCAACAAGATGAACTGAAAGTTTGTCAAAATATTTGGATGGTTGGATATTGTGCAAGGATGGCGAAGGTGAGGTAGCAAGAAGGAGTTGCCAAAGGGGCGTTGATTCTACTACTTCATCGAGATTTTCTTAAGGTGGAGCACAATATTAATTTGTTAACAGACATTGCAATTGATATTGTAGAGTTCATTAACGCCACTACTTTTACGATAAGAGTCCAATCTTTATATCTAATAAGATTTTAGGAAGAAGAAAAAAAAAACTTGTTTTACGTTAAATCGTATAATGATGGTATCTAAGTTTTCCTAGGTTAAACTTTAGAAATGAACAATATATTAAAAAGTCAAATTATCTAACATAATGTTAACAATGAATTGAATACTATAATACCCCTATTTGAAAGCAAGAATTGAACAATATATTAAAAAGTCAACAAATATCTAACATAAGATTAACAATGAATCTGATAGTATATTACCCATACTAAAAGAAAGAAGTAATAAAATTTAGTCACTTAAATAGCCCACTTGGTTTTTAAGGACATATAATATCACTTGTGTGAGATGTCTGTAGGTCCAAAAAGTAATCTAAATCATACTCAAGGACTAATGCTTTACATAACTTTCTGTGCTTCACTTGTTTACAATTGCAATATATATATATATATATATATATATATCTCTTTTTCCTCCTTTTTCATATTACTTATAAACTTATGAAAATATTAGACTAAGTGAGCAAAAAACACAGATAAACAATTACTGCATGCATAAGTAGTGTAGAGTAGTTAGATGTTAGTTATTCTATATTAACCTAAGCAAATGGTAATTATCCTAAAAAGAAAATGACTATAACCTAGAAGATAAACTACGCCTCATACAAGCCCTAGAATACGTTTTTGACTTGCCTTTAACACAACCTAGGTGATGAGTGATGAATATCCTAAGTGAGGAGAGGCATAAATTAATGGAGTTGGATGGGGAGCATTGCATGTTGAGGAATATAGTTTTGAATTTGTGCAATGCTCCACCTTGAATAGCTTCAAACCAATGTGTCTCCAACAATGTAGAGGGGGAGCGAGAAAAGGAGGAGACTATTCACCAATCCAAAGAAGCAATGGAAGTTATTGAGAGGAAATAGTCACTGAGCATGCCTTTGGCTTAAATTTCTATGTTTTTTAGAATCACATGTATTTTAGGTACTTATTACAACAATATACTTGTGGCTTATAAGATTTCTATGGTAGTGATAAGAATATGCAATCTTTCATAACAACATATCAGAGAATTGAAAATTTATATAGAGCAACATATTGTGTACTTTTAACAATTTGTATGATACTTTATTAATAGAATATTCTTGCGTGTGTGTGTATGTGTGTTTACAATTATATATAATAGATACATGAAAGTTACACTATATGAAAAAAACAAAATGAATGGATGATGATAATACAAAACTAAAATTTACATTATATGAAAAATTAATAGCTTGATAGATTAGGATAATGGAAAACTAAATATGATTAATCATATTTTGGGGAAAAATAATGCAAAATTGAGTAAGTAGGATTAATTAGTGAATTGCAAAAAAAAAATAAAACAACCTTAACTTTCATTTTTAAACTTAGATCATTATTAACCAACCAATGGTTTTCAGCGAAGTCAAATAAGATTGAAAATTTTAAATTAAAAAGTATTAGATTAAACCAATACACGAAAAAGAAAATTAAATAAAAAACCTTTTTTATATCTATAAAATTGTAAACGCGAGTCTTCATCATCATTAATAATGATAATCTTGCAAAAAAAAATTCCATTTATCATCATTATTTAAAAAAATAAAAAAGTAGTAGAATTGATGATGAAGACCAGCGTTTCTCGGCGCCATTGTGAGGCCCAAGGAGGCCGGTAGTGGGTGAAGAGTGAAGCAAAAGAACAACCGAGAAATATTTTCTGTAGAATCCAATGTAATAATAAACACACATCAATTATTGAAGTAATTGGCAATATAAAAGCAGAAAAATTATTGAATATAGTTGGCGGTGGGAGGAAGTAATGGTGCTGCGCTGTATGAAAGTGAAAATGCCAGTTGGATGTTGCAAGAGTTGAGCTGGAAATCTGAAACGCGGAGACTGAAAAAGCTGCGGAGTGATGAGTTGGAACGCACAAATAGACGGAGATATGTTGGTTTTCTGAAGGCAAAGAGCGAAACAATGGAAATCAAATCAGGTGGCTGCCTCTATGCCTCTTCTTCGTCGGATGTTTCCTCGCTCCATCCATCCCTTCCCTTCCCCACGCGCTGATGCCATAAGCCCTCCCTTTCTATATAAACCCTCACTCACCCCAAACCCTTCCATCATCTCCACACATTTATTCTCATTTCTTGAACTGCAGCTCTGCATCGCAAACTCTTTTCCCAATCCTTAATCGGCATGGACACACCTCTTCACCTCCTCTTTCTTTTATTAGCCTTCTCGGCAGCTCTTGCTTCTGCAAATTTCTACAATGATGTCGACATTACATGGGGCAATGATCGTGCTAAAATCCTTGACAATGGACAACAGTTGCAGCTTACTCTTGACCGCTCTTCAGGTACCATTTGAAGTTCTGCTTTTCTTCTGCTACCTACGCCTTTTTCTTCTGTCAATTAACTTCAGCTAAGATCAGATAAGCTAATCTTAATATTCTTCTTTGATGACAGGTTGTGGTATTCAATCCAAGCAAGAGTATCTATTTGCCAAGATTGATATGCAAATCAAGTTGGTACCTGGCAACTCTGCAGGCACAGTCACTACTTTTTATGTAATTAACTCCACCTTATTTGAATTCAATTAATTATTAGCACTACCTTGGTTCATTAGACTCAAGGTGTATAACTTCTTCTGCTAACATGTTTGTTTGTTGTTGCTCTTATGGCTGGCTGTCTGCAGCTATCATCTCAAGGTCCCAAACACGACGAAATAGACTTTGAATTTCTGGGCAACCTGTCTGGAGATCCTTATATTTTGCACACTAATGTCTTTGCTCAAGGCCTTGGTGGACGTGAGCAGCAATTTTACTTGTGGTTCGACCCAACCCTGGATTTCCACACTTACTCCGTGCTCTGGACATCAAACCAAATTATGTATGTATTCTCAGCACTCTTTGCATTCATTCTTTTTCTTTTTCTTTCAATATTATTGAAAACAATACAGTGACCTCTCAAACTAGTCCATGACCCTGACATTCTTGTAATTTGTTGTTCAGATTTTCTGTAGACGGAAGTCCCGTTCGAGTGTTTAAGAACAGGGAGACAGAGTTGGGTAAAGTGGATAGCAATTATCATTATCCCAAAACCCAAGCAATGAGGGTCTACTCCAGCCTTTGGAATGCAGATGATTGGGCAACCAGGGGTGGGCTTGTGAAGACCGACTGGACTAAAGCTCCCTTTGTTGCATCCTTCCGCAATTTCAATGCTGCCGCTACTTCTTCTTTTGACGCCGCAGCAGAGGAGGTGGCTTTGGAATCGAACCAAGAACAGAGGCAGAGGCTCCAGTGGGTACGAAAGAACTACATGATCTACGATTATTGTGCAGACACCAAGAGATTCCCCCAGGGACCGCCTCCCGAATGCAAATAAAACCTCAATCCTTTGAATTCAGAGAATGAACTCTGAATTCTTTCCTTTCAAGTATTCCGATTCATTCCTATTACATTAATTCTTTCATTCTTTCTCAGACACACATGTAAAATATTAGAGGGTATCAATCATTTCATTTTGGAACTGCTATACAAAAGCGAGATTCTTTTGATGATTCAATGGCTACAGCGTTTCCTTTAGGGTTTCCATGGGTTAGCGTTTTACCTTTTTGAATATCTATAACTCTTTTCTAAAGCTGTCGGATCGAAATCAAGAAAACAGAAAGACACGGTCAAGACATAGATATATGTTTCACACATTTTAAGATTTCAAAAATGTTTCCTCTCACAGTAGCATTTATTTATTTACAAAAGTATGTACTGACTGCAACACATAATAATACTATCTTTTCCCAACCTAACCGCTGAATTCAATTCCATTCCATTGAATTCAGCGAATGAATTCTTCTGGATACCTGACCCTTCCACCCATTCTTTCCTATTACATGATCTATTCTTTCATTCTTTTTCAGACACACATGATCTATTCTTTCATTCTTTTTCAGACACACAGAAACAGAAACTTTCAATTATTCTTTCCTATTACATCTATTCTTTCATTCTTTGTCAGAAACACACAAACAGAAACGCATGTAACATATTAGATGATATCAATCACTTCATTTTGGTACTTGTAATACAAAAGCGAGGTTCTTGTGATGATTCAATGGCTACAGCGTTTCCTTTATGGCTTCCATGTGTTGGTGTTTTACCTTGTGAATATCTATTAACTCTTCCCTAAAGCTCTTGGATCGAAATCAGAAAGACATTGATATATGTTTCACACATTCTAAAATTTAAAACAGCTTGTTAACAGTTCAAAAATGTTTCCCCGAGAGTAGCATGTATGCATATTTATTTACAAAAGTATGTACTGACTGCAACACATAATAATAGTAAACCGCTGAACCATTCTAAGCTAGACATTTCCCTGCAAGAGGGGAAGCTAATGAGAACCGAGTCTTTAAAAGCATTTCCATTGAATTCAGTGATTCAGAGAATAAATTTGAATTCTGGATACCTGCCCCTTCCCCCGATTCTTTCCTTCCAATTATGATTTTCTATTACATGTATCAGTATGTATTCTTCAGACACACAAACAGAAGCGCATCTAACATATTAGATGGTATCAATCATTTCATTTTGTTACTGGTATGCTATACAGAAGAAGCAAGATTCTTTTGATGATTCAATAGCTACAGCATTTCCTTTATGTTTTCCATGTGTTGGTGTTTTACATTTTGAATATCTATTAACTCTTCCCTAAAACTTTTGAATATCTGCAACTCTTTTCTGAAGCTCTCGGATCGAAATCTGAGAGCAGAAATTCCACTAAATTCTCGCGAGAATTTCACAGTTCTAACGATATAGTGTTTTGAAAACTATAATTTGACACATATTGAAATAAAAAAATATATGAATCTTCTAATGGGACCATTCATTTTATATATCAAATATAAAAAAAATACGAATGCTGTAATAAATGGGACAATTCTGCTATGGTGGAAAGAGTGGGAACGAGAGGCTGATGGGAACGAAGGTGGAGGCGAGGTGGGGGTTATTGCCATCTCTTTTTTCTCTTTCTTTTAAGTGGATAAAAAAACAGAAAGTTTCCATATCCTCCTCAACAATGACCCAATTTCAAGATATTGTGGATTTTTAGGGGTGAATCTTTATTTCTGATTTACTATTACTATTTTCTTCTTAATGTATTTCTTATATTTATTTATAAAAAAATTGATTTTATATATTAAAAATAAAATTATATATATGGGAATCAAAATTTGATTTTATATATTAAAAATATACATTATATTATAGGGAATCAATTATTTCAATAGTAAAAAGCTTATATATTCACCTGTGATCATTAGGAAGAACCGCATGTTCTTAACTATTAGGCTCACTCAAGCTGTATAAAAATGATATTCTTTTAATAGTTTTTTTTTTTTTTTTTTTTTTCCTCTTTTAAATTATCACTTTACAGAAACAAAGCCCAAAGGGTTGGATCTAACTGTTTATTATTGAGTAAGACTCAATTCTCGTGAGGACCTAGCTTCAAATCATGGAGACACTTTGAGGTATTGGTAGAAGGCATAATTGCACCCAAAAAAATTATATTAAATAATATACCCATAAATAACTCAAAGCCTACACCCATGTCCTTTGATGCAATAAATTTATAATCCACTCACTAATAAAATTGTGAGTTGCTTTGATGTCCACCCACACAACCACCTTCAATCCAAAAGAAAAGCAAAATTGTTTTGATAATTCAATTTCTACAACTTTTCTTTTATAGTTTCCATGTGTTGGCATTTTACCTTTTAAATATCTATAACTCTTTTCTAAAGTTTTTAAATGGAAATATGAAAGACATAGATAAAGACATTGATATATATTTCACACATTTTAAGATTTAAAATCACTTGTTAACGGGTAAAAAAATGTTTCTTTAAGAGAGTAATATGTATGCATATTTATTTTTTTAATTTTTAAATCATTATTTAAAATCTGAAAATCCCTTATTATCTTTTTTGCATTTAAATAACCATTTTCTTTTTTCTTAACCATGTTTTAAAATATAAAAATCCTCTATTATCTTCTTATAGTAATTGCATGGATTTTTGTATTGTGGGGAGATGTGTTGCATGAAGAGGAAGATAAGCTCAAGTGACATGAACATTAGAGAGATGACTCCATTGATGGTTTTGTGTATTTGAGTTGAGAAGAGGTTGTTAGTTGCACATAGAAGCACCCCAAGGGAGGTGTAGCATTGAAGGAGCAAGGATTGTGTGTTGTGTAGTTTCAAGTAGAGACAACTCACTAGCCACATTGCATACTACATGAAGAAACGTAGTAGATCTCTAACAAGACATGGGTTATCATATGTCATGTGATGGAAACATGACTTGCATAGGTTGCATGCTTTTTCATCATCTAAAGATAAGTAGTTGAAGAAGAACTTGGACACATATTGAGTTAGGAGTGCAAGAGGATATGTTATGAAACCAGCTTGAAAAGATAGAAAAGATAGATCAACGCCTTAGAATTCAGCCTCTTCGAGGGGGCAACCTCCTTTACATTACACGAATGAACAATTCTTTGATGATACAAATGACAAAACCTCCTTTCTATATATAAGAGTCTAAGGCGTTACAATATAACCAAGCCGACCTAACAATAATAATATAAAGGCACAAAAATAACAACACTGGGATTTTATGGGGCATAATAATAACAATAAGGGATACAATGACAATAGTATTGGGGGAATCACTAGTATTATAGGGACCTAACATGCCCCTCTCCTTCAAAAAAGTGTTGTCCTCAACGCTTGAGTAGTTCTGGATGCTTTTGTATAAAATTCTCATCCTCCCATGTGGAATATTCAACGGGTAAGTTCTTCCACTTGATGAGATACTCTGAAATTGATCGATTTCGTAGCTGTCGAGTTCTTGTTTCTTTGACTGCTTCAGGTTCTAATATGATTTTTCCTTCCTCATCAAGTTCTGGCAATATTGTTTGAACTGGAATCTTGTCACCTATAACCTTCTTTAAGCATGAAACATGGAAAACTGGGTGCACTCGGGAAGCTGCAGGAAGCTCCAATTTGTATGCCATAGTACCTATCTTTTGCAACACCTTGTATGGACCATAATACTTTGGTGATAATTTATTATCCTTCTTAGCTTGCTTGAGGGATATTTGTTTATATGGTTGTGGCTGTAGGAATACCCAATCACCTACATCAAAATTTCTTTCACTGCGATGTTGATCTGCCTGTTGTTTCATTCTATTCTGCGCCAAGGTGAGGTTATCATTTAAGAGTTGGAGAACTTGTTGCTGATGCTCGATGTGATCTTCCACTACTTGAACCTTAGAATTTTCTCTTAAATATGATATGATGGATGGTGGATGATATCCATAAAGTGCCATAAATGGGGTCATTTTTGTTGCAGTATGGAAGGAAGTGTTATACCACCATTCAGCCAAAGGTAACCATTTGACCCATTGTGTCTGTTTATCAGATACAAAGCAACGAAGATATCCTTCCAAACATTTGTTTACTATCTCAGTTTGCCCATCAGATTGAGGATGATAAGATGAGCTACGAGCTAACTGAGTACCAAGACAAGAAAATAATTCTGTCCAAAAATTTCTAGTGAAAATGGGATCTCTGTCGCTTACAATAATCTTTGGGTTTCCATGTAGCTTTTGAATTGTTTCCATAAATGCAGTAGAAATTGTACTCGCTTTAAGTGGATGAGATAATGCACAAAAGTGTCCATACTTGGTAAGTCTGTCAACTACCACCATGATAACACTCTTTCCTTTGGACTTGGGTAAACCTGTGATAAAATCCATTGAAACCTCCTCCCAACGTTGGCTTGGAATCGATAAAGGTTGTAATAGTCCTGGGGTCTTAATTGTTTCAACTTTATATTGTTGGCAAACCAAACATTCCGCCACAAACTTTTGAATATCCGATTTAAGGCCATCCTAAAAAAAACCCTTCTTAACCCTGTGGTAGGGTTTTAGAAATCCTGAGTGCCCTCCTAAGGGAGAGGTGTGCAATTCCCTAAGAATATTTTGTTTGAGTTGGGAATTCTTACATAGGTATACCCGATCCTTGTACCATAACGAATCATTTTTCCAAGTAAATGTATCAGATGTACTGGGGTCTTGTTGTATCTTTTGAATGAGTTCCCACACTTCCTCGTCATTCTTCCATTCATCGCTTGCTTCATTTATCCAATCTG
Organism: Pinus tabuliformis; assembly: GCA_031772625.1. Lineage (NCBI taxonomy): Eukaryota > Viridiplantae > Streptophyta > Pinopsida > Pinales > Pinaceae > Pinus > Pinus tabuliformis. The sequence goes on along the minus strand of CM062817.1, from coordinate 790,294,349 downwards.
GTTGGATAATAGAAATGGCGCAAAGAAATGCTTTCACATCCTCATCCTTTCTTGAGAGTGCATCTGCCACAGCATTTTTCTTCCCTTTTTTGTAGATGATTTCAAAATCATAGTCCAACATCTTTGTGACCCATTTTTGTTGCTCTTCTTAAGATAATATTTGTTCTAAAAAGTACTTAAGACTATCATGATCTGTTTTTACCTTGAAGTGTCTTCCCATTAGGTAGGGTCGCAATTTCTTAAGTGCATGTAGTATTGCCAACATTTCCTTCTCATAAATAGCTTTGTGTAAATACTTTCCTTTGATTGGACGACTTTCGAAAGAAATGGTTCTTTCTTCTTGCATTAAAATAGCACCAATTCCATTTCCTGAGGCATCACATTCCACAATAAAGGTTTTTGTGAAGTCCGATGTAGCTAAGGCTGGTGCTTGGCACATTGCCTCTTTAAGATTTTCAAAGGCCTTTGTTGCTTCTGGAGTCCATGAGAATGCATCTTTCTTCAATAATGTTGTTAGAGGTGCTGCTATTCTCCCATAATTCTTAACAAACTTGCAATAATACCTTGTCAACTCAAGAAATCCTAGTAGATGCTTTATGGATGTGGGGATTTTCCATTCCTTAATGGTTTTAATTTTTCTAGGGTCTACCTTAACACCTTCATGAGATACAATATGACCCAGATATTCTACCTATTGTACTCCAAAGAAACATTTGGAGATTTTTGCATATAATTGTTTCTCCTCTAATAGTTTGAGCACCATGTCAACATGTTGGACATGATCATTCCAAGACTTGTTGTAGATTAGTATATCATCAAAAAATACTAACAAAAATTTTCTAAGGAAGGGTTTGAAAATGGAATTCATCAAACCTTGAAATGTAGAAGGTGCATTAGTAAGGCCAAAAGGCATGAACAAAAATTCATAATGACCCTCATGAGTTCTAAATGTTGTTTTTGGAATGTCTTCAGACTTCATTCTGATTTGATGATATCCTGAATGAAGATCCAACTTGGTGAAGTAAATTGATCCATGAAATTCATCCAATAATTCATCAATGACAGGAATGGGAAATTTATCTTTAGTAGTGAGCTTGTTGAGCTCTCTATAATCTGGACACATGCGCCATGATCCATCCTTCTTGTGAACCAATTCTACTGGAGCAGAGAAAGAACTTTGACTAGGTTGAATTATACCAGCCTCTAGCATTTTTGCAACCATACGTTCAATTTCACTCTTTTGCACATAATGATATCTGTAAGGCCTAATGTTTGGAGGAACACTTCCTGGAATCAAATTGATAGCATGATCATGATCACAAATAGGTGGGAGGCCTTTGGGAGTCACAAATGCTTGGTCTTACCACTAACGGACACCTTAGTACCTAGTCACATGGTGGTTGAATTAAAAATAGTTAAGAACTCAACAAAAAAACCCAAAATGGACTTTGGATTAGCGCAGAATCCTGGCGGTCAAGTTGATTGCGTGGAGTTGGTTGACCACCCATGTGAATAGGCTACGGTCTAGCCACAAAAGGCCACGGTGACCTTTAGCCCCAGCGGTTCCGACTACCGACACGGTTGTCTAACTCTGCATGTGATAGTTGCTTCGTGGTTAGCCTAACTGCCTCCCTACTGCGTGGTCTCGATGCCCCAATGACCTACCAGCAACTGATCACATGCCCCTTTTTCCGATGCGGTTAGGGTGCGTGTTAACTCCGTGGTTCCGAAGCCCTGACTGTTACCCTGTCTGCTCACATGGCCCGCTTCGGTTAGCTCCCCGCGTGGTTTAGGCCAGCAATTAGGGGTAATGTAATACATTTTGTAATGTTTTTAAATGTTTATGTGTTTGTAATGTACTTACATGGCCCGAGAGGGTTTAGTGTTTAGAGTTAATGTATTTTAATACATGAATTTAGGTTTTAGGTTTTTAGACTTAGGTTAAGTGTAGGTGTATTTTTACATCACTTGATTTTTTATAATAAACCCACACACACTTCTTTGTCACTAAGCGACATTGTCAACATCACATGGCGACCAACCCTTGTCAAAGACCAAATCCTGGTGAAACTAATGACAATCATATGTCGACAACCAGGTACAAAACCATATCACCATGAAAACCAACAATGGAAAACCATAACATTACTATCGAAGCTGAAGATACTGATGACGAGTACTAGCAAAGCTTATTAAGTTCAAGACCTCATCGACCAATGATCATTTGACGATCACTTCGATGTTGAACCACTGAAGACTCTGCTCATGCTAGACTGACAAGATCCTCCTGGATCAATCCTCTACACTTGAAAGATTTTGGACCACAAAAGTTTGACTTAAACAAATAGTAGATGAGGGTAGAGCTCCCTCACTCTCCACCTTGTCCGGAAGATGTACGAATACATTCGATCAATCACCTGAAAGTGATGATCTTGATGATGTTGATCATGGAATCCGCTGAATCTGTGACCTATTCCATCCCTTTGCAGTATGCATAACTGGCAACGATGGTTAAACAAAATGTTACGAACATGGAAATTGACTTCTTTCCATGAAGTACCATAAATTAGTGATTCATACGCATCTTTGAAAACAATCTCTACAGAATATTGTTCAATACTATTGACATGTATTAACAATCTATATTGCGGAATAATAGAGACATTAAAAGACATTCTGTAAATCATACTAGCTACTTGATGTGATATACTTTCCCGGTTGTTGAGTACTAAGTGAACTTGCTGCAATAAACTCATCAAACTATAAGGCGAAAATTGCTGCAACTTAGTTTGATTTTGGAAGTATTTGAAATGTCGGATGATTTATTTGAATCATTGTTTCTTCATTCATTAAATGATGTTTCCATTTATTAGCACTTTCCCTTGATGCATAAGTTTCCCTTAGATGTACTGGATATTTTGACACTGCTTTAGAAAAGGCTTTGATATTAGAACAAATGGTCTTCCTCTCCACTTGAAAAGAGACTTCCAAACTGTTTGAAACATGAAATGGTGATACAATACAAGAGAAATGTAACACTGACTTTCCCTAATACTGACCTGCATCCCTGTAATTTATAACTCCCAAACTTGGACTGAAATGATACATTCTAACATTAGGAAGAGGAGATTTGGGCATCAACTATAACTCATGTTGTATCCCCTGCTTATGAATGAGATGTTTAGGTTCTTTAAACAGAACTGAAAAGGTTTCTACTTTCTTAACCAAACTATCTTTAAACTGAGACTCACAACTTGAACAAACATCATGTTGATTCTTAAGTTCTGGATGAAGTTTCCAACACCTAGATTCATCATGACCGATTCTCTGGCAATGAGAACAAGTAGGTCTTTCCTTCTGAGCTATCGTTGATTTCTTTCTCTTCGAATTGTTCTTCCCCTTACTGTCATTAGAATCCTTGATTTCCAACTCTTTGGATGATTGTGGTGAAAATTTGAATGGTCTGCCACCTGATTCAATATGTATGGCTTGAACACACACTTCATCAAAATCATCAGGATTAAACATCAATAATATATGCTGCAAATATGAATGTAAACTGTCGATGTACTTTAATAAAGTTTCACGTGTTTCCAATGAAATACCAAGCACCAATGCTTTCTTTCTGAACTCCTCAGTAAACTCTTGAACACTCTGCCCTTTACCTTGCCTCAAATGATGCCAGTCAATAACAGCGTGTTGCATGTATCCTAAAGGACAGAATTGTTTCCTAAGAGCTTTTAAAAACTTAGACCATGAAGAGATGACTTTACCTTTTCACTTTACATCTATCTGAGTTTTACTTTCCCACTAGATTAAAGTTGTTCCAACCATTCTAAGTGTAGCTAACTGAATTTTGTTTTATCGTCATAAATGTTCTGAATACGACAATACACTTCTAACTGCTTAATCCAGCTATCTAGCTTTTCAGGATTCATTTCGCCATCATAAATAGGTAACTCAAATTTTACATCAAGTTTAAAAAGAGATGTTTTCTTAGGTTTCTTTTCTATTTCAGATTTTGAACTGGAAGAAGAAGAAGAAGAAGATGATGATGGAGATGACGGAGGTGAAGGAGGTTTATCAACCTTGCCTTTACCTTTGTCCTTCTTCAATGTCTTTGAAGAAGACGTTGTATCTCTCACCTTCTTATCTTCGTAAAGTTCTCCCAATATCTGTTGCATACTCAAGAATGCTCGCTGAAACTGTTCCTCACTCATCTTAGTTTCAGGGGTTTAACCTGCATCAAATTCTATCATGATTGACTTATGAGTGACTATTCACTTTCCAATCTCTGGATCACCTTCTTTAAGAGTCCCTTCTCCACGTCGCAACCTTGACCTAGCTAACATTCATTGGCAAAATTCTACTAATGCAACTTGCTCTGATAGCAAATTATATGATCTGGAATGATCATACATTAAACGCAAGTAGAATTGATTAATGCCATCCATGCACTGATTATTAACTTAAGGTCCGTTAACTGTGAGAACTGATTGAAGATGAATGAATTTACGACATAATTGAAACATAAGAAATATGCAAACAAAAGTGAAAAGCAGCAAAAAAATAGTGATACCAGACAACAATATTTATTACGGAGTTCGTCCCTGATGGACTACGTCTCCGGGTCCGCTTTCAAGATGGGCATCTGCTTTTTTAGGATTGAATCCGAGGAGGTCGATTACACATAAAATTAACCAGATTGATTGTGCACATAGGAACTTTTGGTCACTATCACAAGAAATCTCTCTGAAATAGCTTTCCAACTCCTGTCACAGTTCCCAATTCCGACTCCCGATGCTCCTATTACACTGAAAATAAAACTGCCTATAACCTCCAAAATCTGCCTGCAAGAACTCAAAAACCACTCCCTCCTTCAATGACCGAATTGTGGATTTATAATGCTTTAGATGGATTCTCACTTCGTCTGTCATGGATTGGCATGAACTGATTCTAATTTGGGTCACAAATTCTCGGTCTTACCACTAGTGGACACCTTAGTACCTAGTCACATGGTGGTTGAATTAAACATAGTTAGAACTCAAAAAAAAAACCCAAAATGGACTTTGGATTAGCATGGACTGTTGGCGATTAGGTTGACTGCCCATGTGAATAGGCTGCGGTCTAGCCACAGAAGACCACGGTGACCTTTAGCCCCAGCGGTTCCGGCTACCGATGTGGTTGTCTAACTCTGCATCTGACAGCGGCTTTGCGGTTAACCTAACTACCTCCCTACTGCGTGGTCTCGATGCCCTAATGGCCTACTAGCAATTGATCACATGCCCCTATTTCTAATGTTGTTAGGGTGCGTGTTAACTCCGCAGTTCTGAAGCCCTAACAGTTACCTTGTCTGCTCACATGGCCCGCTTCGGTTAGCTCCCTGCGTGGTTTAGGCCAGTGGTTAGGGGTAATGTAATACATTTTGTAATGTTTTTAAATGTTTATGTGTTTGTAATGTATTTACATGGCCCGAGAGGATTTAGTGTTTAGGATTAATGTATTTTAATACATGAATTTAGTTTTTAGGTTTTTAGACTTAAGTTAAGTGTTAGGTGTATTTTTACATCACTTGATTTTTGATAATAAACCCACACACACTTCTTCATCACTAAGCGAAATTTTCAACATCACATGACAACCAACCCTTGTCGACGACCAAATTCTGGCGGAAATGACGACAATCATATATCGACAACCAAGTACAAAACCAACATTGGACAACAATAACATTACTGTCGAAGCTGAAGATATTGACGACGAGTACTGGCGAAGCTGATTAAGTTCAAGACCTCATCGACCAATGATCATTTGACGATCACTTCGATGTTGAACCACTAAAGACTCCGCTCATGCTGGACTAAAAAGATCCTCCTGGATCACACAAGCACCATATATATGTGATGTATCTGTGTGATTTGTACTGGAATAAAATAGTTTTATGTGTGCAATCTGATTTTCTAGTGATATTTCATTATTGTGGAGTTTTAGGTTAAAGTTTTTGATTTCTTTTATAGTTTAGTTTAGTTTTAATTTAATTTAATTATTTATTTAGTTTATTTATATTTTATATTTCATTATTAGGAAGTTTTATGTTTTCCATTACATCTTAATTTGGCACAAGAATGAATTGTTCTTTCTTTACATAAATAACATTTTTTATTTGATGATAATATTATTTCTAATTATTGATTTTTAATTTTTAGTTTTTGGAAAATTATTTGTTTCACAATGTTACATTGATAATCATGCCTTAAAGACCAAGTTCTCTTATTTTAATTAATTTGTGATTTTGATGTAAAAAGTGGATTTCTAAAATTCCATTTTATGTATTATGACTTCTTATGGTAATATGTTATCGATTCCATAATAATGTTAGTTAGTGTTAGTATATGCAGAGCAACATGGTTAAATGAAGCCTAAGAATTAATTAATTGAGTATTTAGCAAAAGAACTAAATGTGGATTAAGTTAGTTTTGAATCATAATATTTCTATAGCCTTTAATAGTGAATCCTCTAATTACATAGTTCCATGCATTAAAGGTATATATGTGATCTATTTTGTAGTGTCCTTTAATATTGAGTGAATCTTCAAATTACATGGTTTCACATATTATAGGTATATATGTAATTAAAGGATGATAATGCTAAAGGGAGAGCATGAAAATCTTTCTAGACATATTTGATGTAAATATCTTATTAAATTAAATTATAATTTTTTTAAGCTTAAGAGAATTACCAATGTATATAGATCCCTGAGTTTGAAAGGATAGTTTGCTTGAGGATGCCTACAAGGGAGATTAGGAAGTTTCCCATATTTTCTAAATCAATGATTCTAACCCTCGACGTTCTTTTTGATCTACTTAACTAAAAAGCATTTATGAGAGATATGGGTAAGGGGGTACAAAATTTCCCCAAGTATGGGCTACGTACCATATGATATAGTCCCAATTGACTTCACAACCCGAGGAGGGACCTTAGGACTCTCATAAGGGGAGGCAATGCTTGTGAGGGAGATCTTACGATCATAACGATTGGAGACAAAGAAAAGTGTGTGTTGTAAACTGACATGTGTCCAAATTGGCACATTTTCAACACCGGTTCGTAACCTTTTTTAATGTCATTTTTTCACATTTCATTCCTTATGCATTTTTCATCCATTATTACCTTATTTTAGGTGTAGGTATGAATAATATATTTTTCACCACGTTTACACTTATTCTTATGCATGATGTTGAGAAATTGTCATCTTTCATACTAACATTATCAAACAAGAGCAAAATTCAATGGCTACAACTCCTCCATGTTGCTACAACACTCGCTGCAACCCCAGAATAAATGTTGCGAGCCAACATACAGGTTTCTCAACTCCTTGGACCAAGGCAGGGAGTCAAAATTCATCCCATCCCCCTCTCCATCTTGGAGACAATCCATTTTTTCAGTAATGAGTACCAAGTTAAATGCTAGTCTTCTTGTTAAGTGTGATCCCAATGCACTTCCATCACATAACAACTCACCTAATCAAAGTTTGGTTGTGTTCGTCTACTAGGATTATTTGTTTGTTGGAAATCAATCAAATATGATTTAAAAAATATGCCACAATACATTCAAAATTCCTATAGATTGGGAGGTAATACAAAATCTTTGTTCTTGTCCCTCATCAGAAAGGAAGAAAACCCAAATTCTTCTCCAAATTATGTCCCATTTCTCTATGAAATGCTTCTTATAAAATTAGGATGAGTATTATAGAAAATGGGTTAAGGAAAGTGCTCCCAAAGTTCCAAAGTTCATCTTAGAGAATCAATGTGGTTTCTTACAAAAAAGGAAAATTGTGGAGAAAATCGTAGTGGTTCAACATGCAACTCAATATAGCAAAGCCAATTAGAAAAGGAGCACGAGCATCAATATAGACATGATGTACGCCTTCAATAAGGTAAGACATTCTCTCCTTTTTTATGCCCTACATAAATTTGGTTTTTTGTACTTTTGTCATTGGATTCTTTGCATATTACATAAGTACAATAAAGATAGTGCAGTCGATAAATGGAAAACATGCACTCTTTTCTTAAATAAGTATGGGGAAAGACAAGGCTTCCTTATCTCCCCCTTACTATTCATCCTAATGAAAACTTCCCCGCATATAAAATTGGAACATGAAAGGTCATTTGGAAATATTTCGAGAGTAAAAATTGTTAAGAGGGAAAAGAGTCTTAACCATTATTAGTTTGCTAATGACACCATTCTATTAGGAGGCATGTCCTTCATTATTACAATATAGATAAATAAAATATTTAGGAGGGAAAATAAGCAAGTGGAAAATTCTATTTTTTAGGTGGAATGTAAGCATCTAGCTACTCCAAAATAATTTTCAAGATTTTGTAATTCCCCTATTAGGAGAAATGGTATTTGTTCAAGTACCTAGGCATGCTACTATCTCTTATTAAGTCCTCAGCCTAGTCTTGGCATAGAATTTTGGAAAAAAATTGATCCATAGATTGTTGTGGATATTCCACTAGACAATTCATCGTAATAGATCTGACAATATTATATTAAAAATATGAGATTCTACACTATTACAGTTTTATTAAACTTTAAGATCTGTAGATTTAACTATAATTAGTTCATGCATGTGAATGGAAATTATGCATAAAAGTAGAGAACGAAAAAATAAGCACACACACACAAGGCATAAGATATGCTCTATGGGAAGCCATTTTGGGGGAAAACCCAACTGGAAGGTGAGGTCTCTTCGCTCTCTTTCTCTATGTGGAAATATGGTTGCATGTACAAAGAAGTAATTCTTGTGGCCCATGGGCTGCTACAGTTCACAGATCCTCTCTATGTGCTCTACATCCTATCTCTCTTGGCTATCTTTGCTCAGCTATTGAACAAAATTCTTTCGAAGGAATGTAATCCCTCTTTCTCCTAATGGCCTGTTATAACTCAACCGGATAGCCTACTAGTGGTTAATTTTGACTACATCAAATCTTAACTAGAGTCACAGTATATACTATTCTGGAGTATTTTACATCATAAACACATGGCTAGCTCGGTTTTCATGAATAGTGGGGGCTGACATGGCATTCTCCTGAGCTATAGGTGTGAAAACAGGAAGGTCAACTTGTGAGTGGCATAACTTTTTCATATGAACACCAATTGATGCTCTTCTTGCATCATTGGAAAGATATATGTCTATAGAATAGCATGAAATTGTGCTTCTTTAAAGCAAAAAAGTTTTTGATCTAGGTGGATATTGGTGCCCACCCGCCTATTCCACTTGGACCCCCAACACTGTCTCTTTCAGTTTTTCAGTTTCGTTAATTGTAGCACAGTTTACTGTTTTTGGTAGTTTTTTGGGTCCTAAACTTCTGGAGCCGTTTTGAGGCCCGAAACGATGTTTTTAGGGAAAACAGAGAGACTGAAATTATCCCAAACAAGCATGCCTATTTGTTTTTGGCCCTCTCTTTGAGATCTTCGAAATGAGGTATTATGATAGCCAAACGGAGATCGTATGCCAAAGTTAAGACCCCGGGAAGTTGATATACCAATTTACCCAAACGGGGCCCATAGTTTTGGTGCTTCATATCCTAGCGTTAGGTTTATGGATGTTTAGGGTTTTCCATTGCTTCTCAATAATAAATAGGCCTTTGAGCCCCATTGTAACACAGTTCAGAGGATGTAGCCGCCACATCTCTTCTCAGAGGTAAGCTACCATCTCCTGAGCTAGTCTTATTTCCATTCTGTTTGTAAGCATATTTCAGCATTTGATATGAATGAAATGAAGTGTCATTTCTACTACATCTTTGTATTTATAGTTATATCTATAATTTGTTGTGTTCCTGTTTAAATCTGAATCAGTGGTATTAGAGCGGTTTACTCTTTCTCTGTTCTCCTTTGCATGTCCCCAACGAGGTCAGGATATAAGGAGTTAGGGCTCAATCTGGTTGAACCTTTACAAGATCAGCCTTGCAAATCCTGATGGCCTCCCATGGCGGAAGAAAAGAAAGATGAGGGGGTAGGAGATCCTTTCAAAATGTTGCTTGAAGAAGCCCTCGAGTGACAGAGGTACGTGATGATGGATAACTTTTCCCAGATCCTTTGACGGCTACCCACAAGCGATGCATCTTCATCCAACAACCACTCTGGAGGCGCCACTCCTTTTAAGGTACAAGTTAACTTCAATATTCCCATATTTGAAGGCCTAATAAACGTAGACGTCATAGATAAATGGTTAAATATGTTGGAAGAATATTTTTCAGTTCATGACTTTTCCAATCGAGAAAAGATTACTTTTGCACTTCTCAAAGCCACCCCACACGTCAAGGACTGATGGGAAACCTATTGTGAACAAAGGACAAGAGTGAACCCTCATTGTTTTTAGCCGCACCCACTTGGGGTTCTTTCCGAGATGCCATCAAGGAACAATATTACCCTATCAGGAGCTATGAAGATAAGTACATAAAGTTGACCATGCTACGACAGGGAAGGGACGAAGATGTGCTGGAGTTCACAAATATTTTCCATACCCTACGCACGAAGCTGGGTATCAAGGATACTGAGCGGCATTTGGTGCTCAAGTATCGCGATTGTCTACACAAGTACATCTAGGACGAGATGGAGTTCCTGGAAATTTCCTCTCTCGGTATGGCATACCAGTACGCTATCAAGATTGAGTAGAAGTTCAGACAGAAGAAGTGGGACTTTGGATCTGCAAATCCAAAGCAAGGAAAAGGCACCCCCAAACCAGAGAACAAATAACCAAGACAAGGCGGGGCTACCCCGGACAGCCTACCGAAGCCGCAACCAAAGAACAACACCATGAAGATAAAGAAGGACAAGGGAAAATGGTGTGAGTTCCATAAGATCTCCACTCACAATACAAGTGAGTGTCAGGCCAAGCAGTCATTTGTGGCTGAGTTGAAGGCTTCTAAGCTTGACGCATGTTCCGACTATGAATCAGAACCCGATAAGGGAACTCACAAAGGGAAGCAGATCATTGATGCAAAGACCACTGCCACCGTGGCCACCACCAAGATCCAGAAGATTGAGCCTAAAGATCCAGAGGAGGGGGAACGCCTCTTCCACTCACAGATGTTGGTGAAGGGTTCTCCACTATAGTTCATTGTCGATAGCGGGAGCCAAAAGAACCTCATTTTAGTAGAGGTTGTGAAACGGCTGGGCATAAAGACTACATCACATCCACATTCGTACACCATTGGGTGGCTTCACCAAGGACGAGATCTTCGCCTCAGCCAGCAGTGTCGCCTTCCATACACATCAAGCCCTTCACAGATGAGGTACTGTGTGATGTTGCTCCTCTTGAATTTTGTGATGTATTGTTAGGAAAACCATACTTGTGGAAGTGACATGTTGTATATGAATTTAGACCTTGCTCTGTGATTATTGCCTTGGCCAACAAGTTGTATAGGATATTGGAGGTAGCCCCGCCTACCACCATTTCTTTGATCATTGCAAAGCAATGCAGTAAGATCATTTCGGAGACTAGGAATTTATTTTCCTTATGATTTGCCCTCAGGGAAAGGAGAAGGTCATGGCCACGGCTTCCAGGTGGGGCTCCTTTGCACAACAACAACAGATGGACAAGGTTGTGGAGGAGTACAAGGATATTTTCGCCTCACCTACATGGGTACCTCTGCACTGTCAAGTCAAGCACTCCATCGATTTGACCTCAGGTGTGCCACTACCCAATGGGTCGATCTATTGGCGCTTTGTTCTAGAGAACGATGAGATTAGGAGGCAGATTCAGGAACTATTGCAGAAAGGGCATATCAAGCCAAGCTCATCACCCTGTGGCAGCCTGATTGTATTGCTATAGAAGAAGGATGGGACCTGGAGGCTCTGTATTGACTACCAAGCATTGAACAAGATCACTGTCCGGAATAGGTACCCATTCTCGCGGATTGATGACCTTCTTGACCAGCTAAAGGGCCCAAATATTTCAGAAAAATTGACTTGAAGTCAGGTTATCACCAGGTGCCTATCAAACCCTCTCATGTGTGGAAGACTACCTTCAAATCCAAGGAGGTCCTTTTCGAATGGTTGGTCATGCCATTCGGATTGACAAACACCCCTGCAGCCTTCATGAGACTGATGGACGACACCTTGCGACCCTTCACCAATGCATTCATGGTGGTGTATTTGGATGACATCTTGATCTTCAACCAGAGTTGGGACGATCACCTCCACCATATTTGACAGGTCCTTAAAACCCTGCGACAACACAAGCTATGTGTTAACTTGGAGAAATGCACCTTTGGCCTGACCCAAGTTCAATATCTAGGGTACATAATTGATGAGAAGGGTGTACATGTGGACCCATCCAAGATACAAGTCATTCAAGATTGGCTAGCCCCAACCACTTTAACAGAGCTCCATAGCTTTTTGGATCTTGCCAACTTCTACCGCAAGTTCGTCTTGGGGGGCTCTCTTATCACTTGGCCTTTAAGTCAAGTCACCAAAGGCGAAGAAAAAGAAAAGGTTTTTTTGGTCTGAAACCCAACAAAAAGCATTCTTCGAGTTGAAGAATCACCTCTGTTCTGCACCAGTGCTCACATTACCAGACCTGCAACAACCATTTGAGATTGAGACAGATGCCTCTGACTATGCTATTGGTGTGGTTCTTACTCAGCATGGGCATCCGGTGGCTTACCACAGTGAGACACTTTCAGACACAGTCCGAAAGTACCCCACTTATGACAAAGAAATGTATTCCATTGTGCAGGCCTACCGTCAATGGAAGCATTACATTCTGGGGAAGGAAACAGTCATCCACACAGACCACCGACCTCTATATTTCATACGAACACAAGGGAAGTTGCAGAAAGATCACCATCAAAAATGGTCCACCTACCTATAATAGTTCCTTTTGAACATTGAGTATAAGAAGGGCAGCACCAATAATGTTGTTGATTGCCTCAGCGAACTACCAGTCATGGCGTTGATCACTATGCTCGACCCTTGTGGGCACGAGACATCGGGATGCCTGCCTCTTTACAAGAGTGATCCAAAATTCAACAACACATACCAGACACTCCGGGAAGGGAAGCAAGTTCCAAGTTTTCACCTTCAGGGTGCATTGTTATGCCACCTGGGACACATTTGTGTTCGTTCAAGCGAGCATGCCAAGATGATTTGGGAGGTGCACTACAGTCGGGTCACTGGACATTTTGGAGTAGAGAAAACAGTGGCGGTATTGCAGAAGTATTTTTATTGGCCAAAACTTCGTAAGGATGTTGGGAAGTACATTAGATCCTGCACCGCCTGTGCCATTGCCAAACCAACCATCAAGAAGAAAGGCATGTATACTCCTCTACCTACTCCTAGTCATCCTTGGGAATCTGTCTCCATGGATTACATGTCAGGCCTTCCTTCTACTAAGCACAACAATTATTTCATTTTTGTGGTGGTCGAAAGATTCTCTAAGATGGCCATCATGGCGGCCTGTAAGAAGAGTATCATAGTAGAGGTCACTGCTAAGCTCTTCTTTGAGCAAGTGTGGGTACACTTTGGGATCCCACAGTCCATTGTCTCAAATCGGGACAACAGATTCTTGAGTGCATTTTGGTCAAGTCTCTGGTCGATGCTGGATACAAAACTTACTAAATCCATGGATTTCCATCCCCAAACTGATGGCCAAATAGAGGTTGTCAACAGGATGATCGTACACATTCTACCCACGTACAACTCAAAGCATCCATACACATGGGATGAAAGTCTCTCCTATGTCTAGCATAGCTACAATAGAGCTCTCCACAGCTCAACGGGCCATAGCTCCTTTCAGGTAGGGCTGGGATTTCAGTCATTATATCCCATTGATGTGGCCATACCATTTGTAGCTACTCAGGCAGATTCGACTCAAGTCCAGTCCGAAGCCGACAGGGCTAACGACTTCATTGAGCGCATCCAATACATCCGCCAATAGGTCCGTGATATATTGGACAGAGCCAGTGCTAAGTACAACCAGTGCCATGATCAACACTGGATGTCACACAAGTTCCAGTTGAGCGACAAATTTTGGCTACATCTACAGAAGGAGCATCTCGCTGGACCCCACCGCAAGATTCGCCTACTCCGATATGGGCCATACACCATCACCAAGGCTGTAGGGGACAATGCCTTTGAGCTTAGCATTCCACTGTTCCTTGGTCTGTTGTTGGCTTGATGGGGCCTGACCCAGGTTTGGAGCTAATTAGCCAAACAAATCCCTGTACTACTGGCCCTTTCGGCAACAGCCTACAGAGCGCGGACTGAGGTCTCACTCGAAGCAGTATGGGGGGATGCTCGAACCAATTTTCCGCACCCTTGAGATGTCTGAGGGGTTGATTTAGTCCAATTGTGAATACCTTCGCACAGGTTACTTCACACACTTTCCTAACCTGCGAGGCCTTCGCACCCTGTTATACTCGACTTCGCGCAGCCTGAACCAGTGGTTGAGGAGCTCTGCGCTGCTAAAGTAGCAATCTACGCTAGTTCCCCAAGTCACACCGCGGATCTTACTTATTTTCTTATAACAGTTAATTATCTTTGTGTAAAAAGATACCCTATATTATATTCACTTATTGAGCACATTCATATAAGTTCGTGCAGCAAATAAAAATTAAACTTGCAATTCATACCCAATATACTTCAATGCATAAAACAGGAAAATATACATAGGAATATTGTAAACTTCTCTTTATTAATGCTTCAATTAGTTACAGACTCAACCCACCCTGCAAACTACTAGGCCTCTGCGCACTTAGCTGCAAAGCCTTCTCCTACTCTACGACCCAAAGACATAACTTTCCACTTAGACTCAATGCTTCATCATTAGATCTTCTATTCATTTTTTTTATTTCTTTTACACTTAGAGTCTCAAACCGGCATTACATTAAAAAAATAAGGGCGGAAAACCCTATGACTCAATTAAAACTTCGTGCTTCGCGCCCACAAATCGCGGAGTCTTTACATCAGACTTAGTCAAAACTTGGGCTTTAAGCCCCAAAACTTGCCTTGGGAGGATCCCACGCCCAACAAGCCCCCAACACAAACATCGTGACTCACCCTCAAGTCACTCTGTTGGTGCGGAGATCTTCGTGTGGAGACCTCCCAACTCTGCTCAAACTGCTACAAGGTCGGCAGCGCACTGAGCGGCTGCCTACTGTATATCTTGTATGCGTTGTTCCGAGACCGCGTTGTCGGAACTGCTCCCATGTATCTGCTCCTTCGTCCCCTTCATCGGCACGAGCTTGCATTCAATTGTTTCTATGATTACGAACGCCTCGTCGATCCAAGGTTGAATGTGTGCCTTCACAACCGCTTCTCTGTGTCATGCTGCGTCAACTTGCTCCTTAAGCGTTTTGTCCTGTTACATTTGCGCGAGCCTCTATGTGAAGGCCACCATCTGTGTGATCCCTTTGACATTATCATACTATTATTGTAGCTCATGTGCCTCCATTTCTAAGTGTTGTATGTTCGGGTCCTCCTGCAGATTGGTGAGGACCTCGAAGGATTCTTCCAACATTTTGGTGCAGTCCCGTACTGCACTACTAATCTCCTCCATCCTCAATGTAATGGTGCTGGCACGTTGTTCCCTTACCTCTGGAGGAGTTGAAGGCTGCACCTTCAACCACATCTCTACTATATGGAGGTTCAGCTCCAGCTGAACCTTGCCCATTTCTTCTCGCGCCTCATGCACCCCTGTTGCTAACCTCTAGATGCACGCCTCTGCGGTGCTTCTACTGGGATGGCCAGCTCAGGGACCATCTGGCAGGCTTCTTCAATTACCTGTACCATCTGCATGTTCTGAGACACGACCTCGTTGCACTGCAAGCTCAACTACTCCATGTTGATCCTTTGTTCACTCAACACCTGCAGTGCGCAACTCTCCCTAGCCCGCAGTTCTGCAACAATCCCATCTTGCAGAACATAGAGCATCTCCGAAGGGAGCGCAACCATGTTGATCTCTATTCCTTTCAATGTACTGACCATAGGCCTGTCGGCCTCATTTGCTGTAACCAGTGCCCCTTCTGGTAGCACTATTGTGTTTTTCGTATTAGCGCGTAGCATTTCCTCGGCTACGGCTATTCCTACTGTGACATTGGTCGAGAGAGTACCAGCCTGAGGAGTGCGCACCTACAACACCTGAATCTGTTCTCAAAGGGCCCCCAACACAATCTGATTCTCCTCCACAAATTTCTGGAGGGCCTCTGTGGTGATGTCGCACACCATCTCTCCTATATCATGCAGACCCCCCTTGGTAAGGGTGATCGAGTCGATAACAGCTTAGACGCTTTTACCTTGTTGTGTGACCCAATCTGCTATCTCGAGCGCTGATGCTTCAATAGTGTCGATGTTATCTGTGGTTCCACGCCGCCCTCCTCTATCTCTATTTCCATCTCTTACTCCTGCTCAGGTGTTGGCTACGTGGGGCCTGACCCAGGTTCAGAAGTGATTTAGCCAAGAAAATCCCAGTACTACTAGCCCTTTCGGCAATAGTCTGCTGAGCACGGACTAAGGTCTCACCCGAAGTAGTATGGGAGAGTGCTGGAACCAGGTTTCCGCACCCTAGGGATGTCTTAATGAAGGTTCTGGAGGTTCGTGGTCCGAACCTGCACGCTAGCGCTGCTCTGCGCAGTAGCTTGTGTGCACCTCTATAAGGAGCGCAAATACAGTACTATCATGATCTCGATCCTTATTGCGCTATTATATTAGTGCTTTGGCTTATTTTTTGCGGGCCCAATCCTCTTATTACTTATTCAACTTTCAAGTAAGTGCGCGTAATAAAAAACAATATAAATGCAAAAAGATAAACAAAACCATAGATGCACAATATTCTAAATCAAACTTATCTTTATTAATAATCCTCTTCAAGTTCAATTCAATTACATACCCGACTCCGCGTCCGCGCACTCAGCTATGGACTCTACTAGGCCTCTGCGCACTCAGCTGCAGAGCCTCTTCCTACTACTACGACCCAATACACTTCAGATCCACTTCTATCCTCTAACCATGCCTTCGCCTCTATCTATCCCTTTCTCATCCAAAAAATATCTTTACACTTAGAGCCTCACTCTATTTATACAATCCCATGGTCCGCGGACCATGGGTAGGCTGACACAACTTTACTTTATTTTACAATTCTTAGGGCGGACAACCCTATGACTCATCCTAGACTTTCGCGCCCCACGCCCGCATTTCGCGGAGTCTTTACATTACATTGACCAAAACTCAAGCTTTAATCCCCAAAAACATGCTTTGGGGGGACTCGCTACCCAACAGGCCCCCAACACAATCATTGTGACTCGTCCCGAGTCACTGTGCGGCGATCCTGGCACAGAGCCCTTCCAACTATGTCTAGGTTGCGTGAAGGTCCACAACACACTGCTCTGCCGTCTGTTGGATCTGCTCTACTCGCTCGGTTGAATGCTCACTATCAGGGTCAAATCCCTGTCTTAAAGCATGCATTGCTTTCATCTGTGTGAGTTTTCCTTCGATGTCGGTAGTGATGAGGAAGGCCTCATCAATCCAAGGCTGGACGTGTTCTTTAAGTACTGCCTCTTTTTGGCGCGCGACAGCCACTCATTCCTTCAATGCCTTCACCTGCTGTAGCTTCGCGAGCCGTTGGGTTAGGACCACTATCTGTGTCATCCCACACACACTATCATATTGCATTTGGAGCTCCCACGCCTCTATTTCCAAGCGCTATATGATGGGGTCCTCTTGTAAGGAAGTGAGGACCACGAAGGATTCTTCCAAAATAGTTGTACAGGTCTGCACTGCCTATCCTATTTCCTCCAGCACCTTTTGGATAGCGTCGGTGCATTGTTCCCGAACTATCGGGGGCATGGATGACTGCGCCTTTAATCGCAGTTTAGCAATCTGAAGATTGAGGTCTAGCTGGATCCTCGTTGCTTCCTCCTTTGCCTCGCAGAATCCACTAGCCAATTTGTGAATTCGCACTCCGATTGGTAGGTCTGTCGCAAGTTCTAGCTCTAAGGCACGACGACATGCTTCCTCTACTATTTGCTCCAGCTGCTAATTCTGCACCAGTGCTTCATCACGTTGTAGGCTAAGATGCTCGATTTTGATTCACTATTCAACGGAGTTCTGCTGTCGCTTCATCCTGCAGTTGGTATAATATATCCTGCGAAAGGGCAGCCAAGTTTAGGCCAAGTCCGTTGATCCGGCCCACTGCGGCTCTGTCCTCCATGTTGTTCGCTATTAGTGCTCCTTCCGACAGCACGCCGATGTTAGCCATTTTGGTCCACAACAACTGCTCTATTGTTGATGTACCCGTGGCACCATAGGCGGCTACCATTCCCTCGTGTGGGGCCCGCACCTGAAGTTCCTGCAGTTGCACACTGAGGGCCCCCAACACATTCTGTTGCTCCGTCATTGCTTCCTGGAGTGTTTCCCTGGTGACCTCACGAACTGTGTCGCCGATGTCATATAGGTCACCCGCTGTTAGTGTAATGGGTTAACCATCTAGTTTGGAAGCCTTGGTCTTCTTCCGTGGCCCTGTTTGTTCTGTACCGCACGGCCGCTTCAGTTGTGCAGGTGTTGTGCTTTGGTCCCCGCCTTCCTCCATGTCATCTGTGCCCTGTCCTGTGGTCAGGTCTGAGCCTCTTTCCTCCTGTGTCGTGGTGGCCAGTGTTGTTGCTACTTTTTCGGGGCCTTGGTCTATTCTACGGCAGACTTCGCTGCCTCACGGGAAGCCCTTACCTCCTCAGCGAAATTCTCATTATGCTTCTGCTGTGCCAGCAGCTTGGTGGCATCCTTCTGTTTTTGTATCACTGTCTTATCGCGCACCGCCAGAACCAGGGCGCGCCACTCAGGAGGCCATGAGTCGAGCACAACGAAAACAACGTCATCAATCGTGATGAAAGGGAGTCTGGTCCAGTTCTGCTCTCGATCCTTCCGCGCCTTTATATACACATTGTGCATATCTGCCTTAAAGTCTACAAAGCTCCGCAGACTGTCATACACCATGGGGGATAGGCGTGGCCTTTCGTTGATCCACATCCAGACGCTTGCCTCCATGAGTATCCAGAAGATCTTGATCTCGCGGATTCGCGTGGCGTCCTTTCTCGCCCAGAGCGATGCGTATTTTTTCGCCTTTGGCAAGTCTTGTTCAAGAAGAGGAAAATGGCTATCCTCAGGCAACTCCCTTGCAATCAACAAGATGGATAAGAGCAACCATGCGTAGTGGAAGGTCTTACCCTGCTCCTGGGCCTCCTTGCAGTTTGTCAAAAACTCTTCGCAGAGGAACTGCGCCTAGTTGAACCGTACCCCCTCTGCGCATTGTTTGGCTAACACAACGACCGTTGCTGGTACCTCGTTGCTGTGACATTTTCTCATCACCTTCCTGGCCAACAACTGGGTGGCTATGTGCACCCCTTTGTCTTGAATGCTATTAATTACGTAGCCCCTCTGCTTCTTTTCCAACTTGTATTTCTTCTTCATGGCCTTTGCGAGCGCCTAATCTCTGCTTTTGCCAGCTATTTCTATGGGGTCCCTTTCCGTACAGGGAAGCTGAGAAATCCTGTGAATAAGCTCTGTCATGATAGGAATAGGCTCCTCCAGCCACAAGTACCCATCATGCACTAGACAAAGCAGTTGCCTGATGACAAAGATCGTGATTGGTGCCTGGTGAAAGTGTGGAATCCATAGTAAGTGGAGTAGCCCGGCCTCCTCCACACGGCGCAACCATTTCCGCGACTCTAGCACTGTAACTGACCCCTCCTTGCTCTGTTTCAGGATTTGGCTAATCTCCAAATGTGGGAACTTTTCACTGTCTGCGAGGTCCCAATCTTCAAATTTCATCGTGGGCACCGGGCCCAGAACCGATCTTCAAACAAAATTCCATCTGGGGGGATGGGGTTTGGAGTGCACTCTTAACAGCATCCAAATCTTTGGGTACTTTTACTCTCCCTTTCCGCAGAGGGACATACTTGTGCAGTTTTGCTGTAGCGCATACTAGCTAAATGTCTTCCTCCATTTCTTCATTTGCCTCAATCTCTTCTACGAATGCCTAGAGATCCTCCTCCTCATCATTGTCTCAAGATTAACAGTCTTTCCCTTGTCTTCCATAGACAGTTTACCAAACCGTAGATTTTGCAGAGACATACGGACCGGTCCTGTTGCCTGTGGATCCTTTCTGGGCCTCGGCGTCCGGGGCGATTTAGGAATTTCTGGTGCATCCCCCACCAGCAGCGTAGGGCTCTGCGCGGCTCTGTCAGTTGTCGACATCATTCTGTTCAGGAATTCCCACGTCTCCTTCGACAATGTCTCAACCACTGAACTTGCTCTCAAAGCCTCCACATTCATAAGGTCCATACCCAATTGATAGCGCAACAACTGAATTCTCAAAATGCCAAGGGTTGTTTGGTGGATAGCCACTGGTGATTTATAGGCCTTTTTGAATTCAAATTCGACCGTTCCCCCCTCATTCGGCTCATTAATGCGAGATTGGCGACAGATCGTCCCAAATCTAGTTCTGACTTCGTGTCTTAATTGCTTGCCGCCCGCTCCTCGTTGCCTTAAATTGGACATCTTGTCATGAACAGTGACACCAACGGTCACTTCCCAGCCTACCCGCGCATCAGTGCAACCCCCTATGCGTGGGTGTGACCCTTGTGGCATACTGATCCTACGCACAACCTCCTTGTCACACAGCTCCCCTACAGACTCTTTTATAGTCCCGCGCTCTCTTTCAACTGCTTGGAGTGCTGAGGCTGTGCTCCCTACAGATAGTCAGGTGGTCGCACCACCTGTGCGAGGCTTCAATTCACCTTCCAACCCTATCTGCGGGCACTCCTTAGTTACCCTTGCGACAGTCAGCGCCTCGCGTTCTTCCTTATGCGGTGTGCTCCCCTGGTTACTTTGTCTGATAAGGTGCAGTCGCAGCCATGGTAGCAGAGCCACAAATTCTCAGTGGCCATCTTCTAATGTAGTAGTATGGCTGCCCATATCTTGTTTTTTCATTCTTAGTTCCTCGGCACAACATTCTTGCGCGATTTTGGTTTCCAGTTTGTTGATTTATACATCCATTAACATGCTTTTCTTCCTTAGTTGTACCCAATCTTCTTCAAGTTCACGAAGTTTAACGTTCCCTCACCAAATAGCTTCCTCTAATTGCATAATTCCTTCATCCGGGTCCTCGCATACTGTCCCAACTATGGGAGCTACTACGTGAGGATTCCTTCCTTCCAAAACTATGGCCTCGACTCTTCTCGTCGGCTTTGAGATTGTCTCTGCACTCTGGTTTTTGTACATGGCCCTATAGGCCCATCAGACTGTTGGTACGCATAGGTCCCAATCGGTTCAACTCAACTGGTGCACCCTGTTCAGGATTCCGCATACCTTCTTGAATGCTTCTACGTGGAACATTTGTGGTGTGCGTCGCTTTTCTTGTTGCTGCGTCTTGTTCGTATTTTTGATCCTTAGTTTTGGGGTGTGTTTGTGTGGACTGCACAGCACATGTCTGTACCCATCGACACAGGTGGGTGCGCAAGTTTCTTCGTCCTGTCTACCCGACTCTCATTCGAAGCTTGGGGATTCCAAACCGCAAGCACATCATCCTTCTATACCCACGCCAGTCCTCAAAATTTCCTTGATGTGTTCCCCACCAGCGTGCAGGTGTTGCGCGCAACGCCCACTTCAACGCGTCAAACCGTTGTTGTTCAGGTACCGCGTTTTCAAATTTTCCCAGGAATTCATCCACCGCTATCAATCCATCATATGTCAGCAGTTCCCTTGCCTCTGTTGTCACGCAATGCAGTGATCTAACCATCATGTTGCAGTTCAGCGTTGTCACTTCATGCAACCGATTCTGCCATCGTTCTACTTCTTCATCTGAATCCGAAGTGCAGGAGCTTTCACGCTCCCACGAGATTCTCCCATCTGCAGTTGGATTCACCCAATCCTGGTCTCGTGTAGTTATCTTGTAAATACAATCCAGCTCATCGTCGCTTTCATTGTCGCGCACTGGTTCAGTGTAGCGCGCTCCTTCAGCTGGGTCTAGCGGGACTACTACGTGTAGTGACTTTTTCTCGAATATCATCTTCCACTTCTTCAGGTTGATGACTCCGTTCATTGTAATTTAGAAGCTAGAGAACCCACAGTAATAACCATTTTTCATCAATGTTTCAAATCCTAACAGGGATCCATCATCAGGACATTCTTGAATGATGATAGCAGAAGAGCTTTAATGAGGGTATTAAATAATTTATAATAATACGAAGTGGGAAGATTAAATGAATGTTAGCTGTTTTTTTTAATCATTTTTATTTATTATTTATTTATTTATTATTTTTTTAATTAATTTTAAGAATTTTAGGTATTTTTCAAATAGATCAAATTAAGAATTAATCAAAATTATTGTTATAACACGTATTTATTATTTGAGTTAATATTCAATGTATATTAATAATAATATGTAAATTTATTAATTTATCATTATTATTATTAGGAAATAGTATTAAGTTAATTAATATTATTAAATATTAAATATTAATAATAATAATAATAATATTAATGTATTATTAATGATTAATAATTAATAACTAATAAATAATAAATAATGATAATTAATAATAATACTAATAATAATAATAATGATAATTAATAATTAATAATAATATTAATGTATTAATAATAATTGATAATTAATAGCTAATAGTTAATAATAATATTAATGTATTAATAATTAATAATTAATAACTAATAATAAATGATAATATTAATGTTAATGTATTAATAATAATTGATAATTAATAACTAGCCCCAAGGGTTAGCTCAAACAGTCAAGCCGAGGCCTCGCCAATGGGAGGTCACAGGGTCGAAACCCGAAAGCTCTTGGGGTTAGGTTTGTGATGGCCGAGGGGTGTGACCCCCTTCGGGTGGGGTCCACCCTAGAGACTTCCGATCCTGGACGTAGCGGACCACTGACCATGGTATCCGTGAACCAGAAGTGAAAAAAAAAAAAAAAAATTGATAATTAATAACTAATAATTAATAATAATATTAATGTCAATGTATTAATAATAATTATTAATAATTAATAGCTAATAATTATTAATATTAATGTATAATAATTATTGATTATTAATTAATAATTATTAACTAATAAATATTAATAATATTATTAATATTTATGTTAAAGTATTAATAATAATTAATAATTAATCATACTCAATAAAGGGGAGCTATGGCGGGGGCGACAGAACTCTGCACAGGTCTCCATGGTTCGTTACTTGGTGGTTGCTTTCTAGAGAAAGGAGCAGCGACGACGGGGTCAGGGTTCGATCAGCGGGCGTCCAGATCCAAGACCGTCCGCGTTGTCTTCTGTGGCAGCAGTCCGGGCAAAGAGCTGAACTATCAGGCCGCAGCTGCTGAGCTTGGACTCGAACTGGGGCTTCGATCTCCACCCACGGCCGCTCAGGTTATTGCAGCTATCCTTCACGCAAAGCTGCCCAGCATTCAGGGCAGCCGCAGCAAGTACAGCTCGAGGCCCTCTTGCCTTCACAGAAGATCTGCACTTGCCATTAGGGTCTCGGCCGGTCAGATAACTGTGTGCTTTTGCCACGAACCAGAGCAGTTGACCTCATCATTCGCATGGTCTCCATATGGATCTGGGGCAAACAACTGTTCTCCGAAATGCAGTCGTAGCCTCAGATCTGACAACGATTGGCCAGATCCGGTCATCCAGCAGGCAGAACAGCCCATGCTCTGGCCAGATCCAGAGATCTGTACTCATCTTGGCATGGGGTCAAGGCCTGTATCTGACTCCTTTCAGATTCAAATTTCTCAGCCTTCAGGCAGAACCATCATGCAATGGGTTAGCCCTTCAGATCTGGTGCAGGAACTCAAACTGAATCTAGAGCGCAGATTGGGGATTCCATCAAGCCTTCTGCGACTTCTCTCTCAAGGTAAACAACTTGAAGACCCTCTTCCTCTCTCTGCTTACAGCATTTCCAGGAACAGCTTGGTGGTGGCGACCCTTCGTTTGAGAGGAGGTGCAGCGGGACAATCATCCTCTACCCGGCCTTTCTCATACAAAGATGCAGTTCACTCTGAGAACCCCAAACCTCCGGA
Source organism: Pinus tabuliformis (assembly GCA_031772625.1). NCBI lineage: Eukaryota > Viridiplantae > Streptophyta > Pinopsida > Pinales > Pinaceae > Pinus > Pinus tabuliformis. Next base: position 790,270,253 of record CM062817.1, on the reverse strand, counting down.
AGCCCCTAAATCTAAGGTCTTCTTGGTTGACAAGATCGAAGAAGTTCCCTCTGTTGAACTCATACATGAAGATCTGGCTTCCCATCTTCAAGAATTTGCAGAAAGAGCCATCATTTGCAGATTTAATGGATTGTGGCCGCGTTCTCAGGATCTCTATGCATGGATCCATGCAAACTGGACTCATCACTGTAAGATCTTTTTCTGTTCGAAAGGCTATTTCATTGTTCTATTTGATAACAGTAAGCATTATGAAAAGGCCTTAGCAGAGGGCCCTTGGTTCATGGGAAATGCAGGGCTATTCTTGACTCCTTGGTTCCCAGATTTCGATCCAGCTACTGCAGTCATTACCAAGACTCCGGTATGGATTCGGCTTCCAAACTTACCTGCCCACCTATGGAGTACTCGTGTCTTCAGAGCTATAGGAGACACCTTGGGCAGCTTCCTCAATGGAGATTTATGGCGGGAAGCCAAAGGTCTCTACTCATATGCAAGAATATGCGTGGAGTTAGACCTGAGCAAAGGTCTTCCAGAACAAATCAACCTCAAGATAAACGACTTTGTCTGGACCCAGACACTGGACTACGAGAATACTGCTTTTCGGTGCCGCCATTGCCACCAATCTGGGCATTTGCAGAATACATGCCCATCTCGCCCGGCAAAAAAGAACAAAGCCAATGCCTCCAAGCCCAAGTCCAAACGATGGACTCCCTGCTCTCCTCCTCCAGCGGTGGATCCTGATTCCTCCAGCTCTGAAGATGAAGACAACGATGAAGAATTGGAACAGGCCCCTCATTCCGTGGCCCCCTCCACCGATGGTCTGGCGCCTTCCTCTGACTCAGCCATTGCTCAGAAACGTGTCCATTTGTCCTCCTCCTCGGATTCAGAAAAGGAGGGCTCCCCCAAGGAGGGATCCCCGGTGGAGGATCCCAATCTTCAAGTTGTAATCGCTCATCCACCACAAAATGGTTGGGTTGAAGTCAAAAAACGAAAAGGGAAAAAGCTTCGTGTTGAAGCCTCTACCCTCTCAGGGTAGTATACTATGCTTCTTTCAGCTTCTAGTGACTTGTTGTAGCTCCTTGCTTGCTTAACTCCTTCTCCGGAACCGAGGTTGATAGTTCTATCATTTCCGGTTGCCGGTATCTTGCATCTTTGGGATGTATCCTCTTGTACAATATTTTTTGCTTAATAGATTTAGTCTTAATTCAGAAAAAAAAAAAATTAATAATTAATCACTATTAATAATATCAACGCTGTTAATGTGTAATAATAATTAATAACTAATATTTATTAATAATATTAATTTTAGTGTGTTAATAATAATTAGTAATTAATAGCTTACAATATTAATTTTAATGTATTAATAATAATTAATAGTTAATAATATTATTATTAACTATTAGTTATTAATTATCAATTATTAGTTATTAATCATCAATTATTACTTATACATCAACATTAGTATTATTATTATTTATTATTAGTTATTAGTTGTTAATTATTAATTATTATTAATACATTAATATTATTAATGATTAATTATCATTATTTATTATTTATTATTTATTAATTATTAATCATTAATAATACACCAATACTATTATTAAGTTTAATATTATTATTAATATTAATATTTAATATTTAATATTTAAATATTTAATAATATTAATACACTTAATACTATTTCTTAATAATAATAATAATGATAAATTAATAAATTTACATATTATTATTAATATATATTGAATATTAACTCAAATAATAAATACTTGTTATAATAATAGTTTTGATTAATTATTAATTTGATCTATTTGAAAAATACCTTAAAATTCTTAAAATTAATTTAAAAATAAATAATAAATAAAAATTATTAAAACAAATAGCCGACATTCATTTAATATTCCCACTTCATACTGTTATAAATTATTTAATACTCTCATTAAAGCTCTTCTACTATCATCATTCAAGAATGTCCTGTTGATGGATCATTGTTGGGATTTGAAACGTTGATGAAAAATGGTTATTACTGTGGGTTCTCCGGCTTCTAAATTACAAGATATAAACCACAGATGTCTTAAATCTAGACTTCATTCATATCAGTGGCCCAGTCTATTCCTAACAGCGCGGGATAGGAATTATTGTCATCGACAATCTCTATCACTTCAAAATCCGTCTGTATGCTCGCGCCTTCAATATCAACTGTTACCCCTTGCAACCTCCCCATGGGAAAAATCTTCTGTTGGTTCACCATTCATAATTGAATTGGGGACCACTGTAACCCAGGTCTGCCCATGTGTTCCCATGTTTGCCTTGGTAACACATTCGCGTCCAAACCCAGATCTAGGATTACCTGATCCATTTCATACTCACCAATCTGCGCAGTCAATCTCATTTCCCTCCCGGTGCCCAATGCATGCTTTCCCAATTTCCTCACTACGCGCAGTTCTCTTGACGTTGCGCACCTGGTGATCAGCTCCTGTAGTCCCTTAACTGCCTTATTGTCGCGCAGCAGTTTCATGCATGTCTCCAGAAAGGTAGTAAGCATTGAAGGATCCATTCCTGGCTTTGGTTGATCCTTACTACCTGAGGTTGAGGCCTCCGCAAAGCTCTTCTTAGCTTCCATGAACGTCTCCTTTGCACGTTCTAAGTCAAACTTAGGTTCCTTTGCAGGAGTCTTGCGAACCCGTGTATCTTCCTCAGGCTACTTCCCCTTATCCTCCCCTGTGGTCACACCGCTTCTGAGCATCATGTTCACATTCGGGTCTTCTTCACGCGGTTCAGACCTCATAATTTGTATATTCTGAGTCGGAGGAGGCTAGAATACCCCTTTTTCATGCATCTGTGTGATCAACGTGGGGTAATCTATTGTTTCATGATCAAACTGAGCACAGTACAAACATGATATCCTCGTCGGGTTGGTACAATCACAGGCATAGTGCCCTAGTCCTCCGCAATTGTAACAAATTAACTGTCTGCGGCCCCTTCCTAGTCCCATTCCTCCTTGTCCTCAACCTCGCCCCTGAAATTCAGCATGCACCATCCTCGCAGTTGGGTCGATGGCTCGCATTTCTGTCTACATCCTATAGGCTGGGGTCTGATCCATCATTAGCTCGTAGTGACAAGTGCACTCGTCGTGGCCTACCAACCTGCAGAAATTACAAAACAGTTGATGGGGTGTCGGTGTATACTTCTGCAACAAATGAAAATTATCCATCGTGTGTTTTCCTCCTATCTGAAAGATCGTGCACCATAACGCGGCTGTCGCACTCGGCCCTGCCTATGCCTCTGGTCTCAACAACATTGGCTCCCCTCTTGCCAAGTAGTTCACGAAAACTAGACAGTGATCCTTGTCATGGCCCTGGCCTTTGCATTTTATGCACCATACCTCCTGGCGCGCCTTTGGCCACGGTGCCCTATCTTGCTTCAAACTTTGCATTTCTAGGCATAGATTTTGTAGTTACGCGTGGATTTGTTGAACTCCCAACCCAAGGTCTTATATCGGGGTTTCATGCAACCTCATCGCCATTTCCAGTGCTTCGACCTGGGTGGAAAGTTTTTGTTGTGACAACGCCATCCTCAAGTGCGGTGTCAGAGATGCCACAAACCATGCGTGATGCTGTGCATCCGTTAGCATCATATTGGCCTCACAGATCATACTCTTTAGCCTTTGGTCCAGATCCCAAGGGGTCTCACCTAGAAGCATCGCAATCTCTTTAAACCTGACGATTGACTGTGTCTCTGATTTTGGCCTGCTAAATTCTCTGTTCAACGGATTATGGATCTCTGCTATCCCTACGTTTGGGTTGTCGTTAGAGTGCTTGATATGCCATTTCAATGCGCGATCCTGCAGCGCGCTCACTAATGTAGCCTTCATAATATTGTCATCTGTGACACCTTGCGCTTCCCATACTTCTCTTACCACGAACTAGAATTGGTCCGGATATTCATTCCCTACCCCTCTGAATACCGGTAGTTTGATCGCGCTCGCCATACTGAACTATGGAGGTGGTGGAGGTGGAGTGGGTGGAGATGGAGGTGAGGGAGGTGAAACGGGTGGTGGCGTGGGTGGAGGAGGTAACTGTAGAATGCACTGCCTTATCAAACTGACTGCGCTTCTAGGAGAGACCTTAGCGAGCTCTTCCTTGCTCTCTCGCGAAGGTTAAATTAAGGGACTGTTTCCTAATTCTTCGCTGCTTTTGTAGATCTTTCCACTCCGCGTTGTCCCAAACATTAATGTATTTGCATGACCCTCTTTTCACACAATAGCGTCTTAATCCAAGTATTTAAAGACTTAATATACTTACCTCGCGGTCCCTTGAGAAAGCGTCGTTCTGCTTCACTGTAGCTCATAGTCGTGTCTACCGCAAATTCAGTGATAAATACCCCTATCATTCAGTCGAGCCAATGGTCCACAACTCGCGCGATCTTATCTTCTGATGCCTCTAGTATGTGTACTAATTCTGAAGTCCACACGATCGATTGGTCGAGCCTACACCTTCCCTGGCTGTCGGCTAACCTCACAATCCACTCATACAGTTCAGAAAGAAAGGATGCAAAGAAAATATCGTGGATTTCCGTATACACGTAGTGATCCAGCCACTTTTTCTCAGACACTTGTAGAGTTCTGTTTTCATGTGTCGCGAACTCATGAATCTTCTTGTCCAACCACTCTTCAATTTCCTTCTTTGTTGGGTTCAAGTGGCACGACATCAGACATCCCTTAGGCAAATCCCAGTCCCGGCAACAAAACCATTTGTTGGCTACGTGGGGCCTGACCCAAGTTCAGAAGTGATTTAGCCAAGCAAATCCCAATACTAATGGCCCTTTTGGCAACAGTCTGCGGAGTGCGAACTGAGGTCTCACTCAAAGTAGTGTGGGAGGTTGCTGGAACCAGCTTTCCGCACCCTAGGGATGTCTTGATGAAGGTTCCAGAGGTTCGTGGTCCGAACCTGCACGCTGGTGCTGCTCTACGCAGCAGCCCATGAGTACCTCTATAAGGGGCACGAATACAGTATTATCATGATCTCGATCCTTACTGTGTGGGCCCAATGTTCTTATTACTTATTCAACTTGCAAGTAAGTGCACGTAATAAAAAACAATATAAATGCACAAAGATAAATAGAACCATAGATGCACAATATTCTGAATCAAACTTATCTTTATTAATAGTCCTCTTCAAGTTCAGTTCAATTACAGACCCGACTCCACCCTGCACACTCAACTGTAGGAGTCCGCGCACCCAGCTGCAAACTCTACTAGGCCTCTGCACACTCAGCCGCAAAGCCTCTTCCTACTACTACAACCCAATACACTTCAGATTGACTTTTATCCTCTAACCATGCCTTCGCCTCTATCTATTCCTTTCTCATCCAAAAACTATCTTTACACTTAGAGCCTTGCTCTATTTATACAATCCCATGGTCCATAGACCATGGGTAGGCTAACACAACTTTACATTATTTTACAATTATTAGGGCGGACAACCCTATGACTCATCCTTGAATTTTGCACATCGCGCCTGCATTTCGCGGAGTCTTTACAGTACATTGACCAAAACTCGGGCTTTAATCCCAAAAAACATGCTGTGGGGGGATCCGCCACCCAACATCAGGGAAAGGCGACTTCCAGCCCTCGTGCTCTGTTGTTGCTACCTTTTGTGCTTCTACTGTTGTCTGTGCAGTGTCCCGCGCCTCCTGCGCCTTTGCTGTTGTTGCTTCTTTTCTTCTCTTTTCTGCCAACTATGCCACACACAGTTTTTCCTCCTCCTTCTTTTCATGCACAACAGACTTTTCCACCGCAGAGATGTTTGGAGCGCGCCATTCCGGTGGCCACGTCTCAAGTACATTGAAGATCACATCATCTGTGGCTATATAGGGTAGTTCGTTCCACTTCTTTGCAGGGTCCTTGCGTGCTCCGAGGTAGATGTGATGAAAGTCCGATTTAAACTCTGCGAAACTTTGTAGGCTACTGTAGAGAGTGGGTGATAACCGCGGCTTGTGGTTAATCCCCATTCTAATGTTCATCTCCATGAACACCTAGAATATTTTACTGTCTCGGATCCGGTGTGCGTCTTTAGTGGCCCACAACAAAGCGTACTTTGCGGCCTCCGGGAGATCCCTTGCAATTGTGGGGAACTAGCTATCCTTAGGCAATTCCCCAGCCACCAGCACTATGGACAACAGAAGCCATGCATAGTGGAAGTTTTTCCCTTGTTCCTGTGCCTTGCGACAATTCTCCAGGAACTCCTTGCACAAAAATTCAGACGAGTTAAATTGGACCCCCTCTGCGCACTGTTCGGTAAGTGCAACCACTGGCGTGGGCACCTCATCTGCGCGACACTTCCACATGACCTTACCCACCAGTACCTGAGTCACAACTCTAACTGCCTTGTTTTTGATACTAGAGATCACGTAGCCCCTCTTTTTCTTCTCCAGCATGTATTTTTTTTTCATGGCCTCCGCGATGGCCAAATCACTGCTTTTACCCTTCGAAATGTCTGTTGGGTCTTCTCCTTTACACAGGAGTCAGGTAATTCGATGGATTAGGTGGTCCATAATGGGGATGGGCTCCTCCAGCCACAAACAACCACCATGCACCAGGCAGAGCAGCTTCCTGATGACGAAGATAGTCACGGGGGCATGATGGTAATGCGGCACCCAGAGTAGGTTCAAAAATCCTACCTTTTCGACTCCCCGTAACCACTTGCGCAGCTCCAACTCTATGACTCTCGCCGCGATGTTTTGCTTCGGCTTCATGAGCTGCTCGATCGCCAAGTGCGGAAATTTCTCGTGGTTAGCGAGATCCCAATCTTCGAACATCAAACTCGGCACCTGTACCAGGTGCGTTCCTTCAAAAATGATATCGTCCGGGAGGAGCAGAGTCTACAGAGAGCTCTTGCTCTCATCGAGGTCCTTGGGCACCTTTGCCTTCCCCTTCCACGGAGGGACATATGCGGGCAGCCTGGTTGGAGGGTGCACAACCTCGGCTTCTTCCTCCATGTCTTTGTCCTTGTCCTCTTCGATCAAGATGTCCTTAAGATCTTCCTCCTCATTGGTTTCCAAATTAACCACTTTCCCTTTTTCCTCCATGGTCAATTTAGTTCTCAGCGGGTTTCAAGGGGACATGCACACCATAATCATGGGCTATTTATCTTTCTTCAATCTCAACGAGCGTGGTGATTTAGGGATTTCCGCAAAAATCCTGGCGATCTCAGGGGCATCTTCTATGGTCATGGCCTGCGCGGCTTCTTTAGCGGTTATTTCTACGATTTTCCTCGCTTCTTCATACGCTACCATCTTGTTCGTCCACAAATCTCTCAATTGTTCAATCAAGTGCTCAAACAACGCTCTCCACAGGGCAAACAGGTCTCAGTTCAGAATATTCAGGGTGCACAACAACTCAGTTCTCAAATGACCAAGTGTTGTGTGCTGGGCAGTCCTTTGTAATTTATAACTCCTTTTGAATTCGAATTCGACCGTTCCCCCGAAATCCGGTCCATTAATTCTCCCTTAGCGACAGATTTTCCCAAATCTTGCCCATAAAACTCGCCTTAAATGCCTGTCGCCTGCTCCATTTGGTCTCAAATCAAGCATCACATCGTGAATAGTGACTACAACAGTCACTTTTCAGCCACCCGCGCGGCAACGCAGCCACTTGCGTGCGGTCGCAGACCTTGCGACACTTTGCTCCTGTGCGTAACTCCAACATCGCGCAGCTCTCGGGTAGAGTAGTCTATAGTCCTGCGCCTCCTTTCAACTGCCTAGAGCACTAAGACTGTCCTTCCTACGGCTAGTCAAGTCACCGCACCACCTTATACGGCTTCAAATTCCCATCCATCACTTTTCCTGGAAAAAATCTGCCTTTTATTTTTACTCTCTGCGTCACGCACTTCACCATTTGCATCGTGCCATCATCGATGATCACTTTAGTAATATACGGTCCAATCCAAGGCATCAAACTGGTCAACTTGCGGTGATAGTCCCCAAATTTTTCAACGTAATCGTGCACACCCTGTTTCATCACCCTGGTTTTCTTATCGAGAAAATCCTTCTTTATTTCTTCCTCAAGCTTCTTGACTTCTACTTCCACCAGAGCACTTTTCTCCCTTAACCGCACTCTTTCTTTCATAAGTTCTTGGAGCCTAAGATCACCCTGTTGGATTTATTCCTCAGGTCCCAAACATTCTTCTTCATTCAGCTGCGTGACCCCTTTCCAAGGTTCTGTGAACCGTCATATCCACCAGTGCTGCTATGCGCAGACTAGGCATATTATACTCTATTGGGACTACAACATTTGCTCCATAGGCCAGCCTAGAAGGCATCGATCCCATCAGTTTCTTGCACATTGTCCTATAAGCCCACAGAACCGCTGGTACACGCAGGTCCCAATCACTCCGTTGTGCATTATATACCCTATTCATTGCTTCGCACACTCCGTTAAAGGCTTCTGCATGGGTAACCTTCTGCACACTCGTTCTTTCCAAACTCTGTCGTCCCAACTAGAGGGATTGTTCACGCAATTTCCTTGCCAACACATGCTTATTTACTGTGTTCCCCAATGTGAAGTCCATGTGCATCCACGCAGATTATTTAACATGTGCATGTACCCACCTGGACAGATGTGCGCGCGGACCATCCCCTACATTATATCTATCTGTTAGCCACATCTGAGGCTTCCTAAAACGCATGCGCATCATTCTCCTGCATTCGCTCCAGTCCTCAAAGCTTCCTTGGTGGGGTACCAGGCGTAGCGCGTAGTACCCATTTCAAAGCCTCGAAACATTGTTGTTTTGGCACCTCCCTTTCAAATATATTCAAGAAAGCATCTACCACACTTAGCCCATCATAAATAGGCAGGTCCCTCACTTCTGTCAATACGCAATGCAGCGATCTTGTCATCATATTACAATTCAGTGTGGTCACCTTGTGCAACTAGTTTTGTCATCGCTCTATCTCCTCATCAGAATCCGATGTACAAGAGATTTCACGCTCCCATGAGATCCATCCATCCGCGGTGCGATTTACCCAATCTTGCTCTCGCGCAGTTATCTTGTAGATGCAATCCAAATCGTCGTCGCTTTCATAGTCACGCACCGGTTTTGCGTAGCACGATCCTTCTGCGAGGTCCAAAGGTATGACTACGCACAGACACTTTTTCTCAAAAATCATCTTGCGCTTCTTTAGATTTATCACCCCATTCATGTCAGTGGCCCAATCAATTCCTAAGAGCACAGGATAGGGATTGCTATCATCAACAATATCTATCACTTCAAATTCTGCTAGTGCGCTTGCCCCTTCAATATCCACGGTGATTCCCTGCAATCTCCCCATAGGTATTATCTTTCACAGCTGGATATGAGACCATTGCAGTGTAGACCTTCCCATGAGCTCCCATGTCTACTTCGGCAGAACGTTAGCGTCCGATCCTAGGTCCAAAATTACTTGGTCCATCTCATATTCTCCAATCTGCGTGGTCAACCTCATTTCTCTTCCTGTCCTTATCGCATGATTTCCAATCTTCTGGACTACGCGCGGTTCTCTCGGCAACAGAACCATTTGTTAGCTTGATGGGGCTTGACCTAGGTTTGGAGTTAATTAGCCAAACAAATCCCTATACTACTGGCCCTTTCGGAAACAGCCTGCAGAGCGTGAACTAAAGTCTCACCCAAAGCAGTATGGGGGGATGCTCGAACCAAGTTTCCGCACCCTTGAGATGTCTAAGGGTTTGATTTAGTCCAACTATGAATACCTTCGCGCAGGTTACTTCACGCTTTTTCCTGACCTGCGACGCCTTTGCACCCTGTTATACTCGACTTCGCGCAACCCAAACCAGGGGTTGAGGAGCTTCGCGCTGCTAAAGCAGCAATCTGCTCTAGTTCCCCAAGTCACACCACGGATCTTACTTATCTTCTTATAACAATTAGTTATCTTTGCATAAACATATACCTTATATTATATTCACTTACTCAGCATATTCATATAAGTTCGCGCAACAAATATACAGTAAACTTGCAATTCATACCCAATATACTTCAATGCATAAAATAGGGAAAGATACACAGGAATATTGTAAACTTCTCTTTATTAATGCTTCAATCGGTTACAGAGTCAACCCGCCCTGTGCACTCAGCTGTAGGGGTCTGCGCACTCAGCTGCGGAGCCTTCTCCTACTCTACAACCCAAAGACACCACTTTTCACTTAGACTCAATGCTTCATCATTAGATCTTCTATTCATTTCTTTTATTTCTTTTACACTTAGAGACTTGCTCTATTTATACAATCCCATGGTCCACGGATCATGGGTAGATCTCTCAAATCGACATTACATCACAAAAATAAGGGCGGACAACCCTATGACTCAATTACAACTTCCCGCTCCGCACCCATAAATCGCGGAGTCTTTACATCGAACTTAGTCAAAAATTAGGCTTTAAGTCCCAAAACTTGCCTTAGGGGGATCCCATGCCCAACATTTGCACCCAGTGTTCAATGTAGACCACCTTCGGCCATACTTTCCACCATTGCTAGACACATTCGCCATTACAAAATAGCTCACACCAATAGAGCTAAACCCAGACTGCATGGAACATGCCACCACTGATCGGATCATGGACACACAGATCAAGAACACTTGCCAGCAAAAGATCCCACTATATCGAGTTGTGAAAGATGGCCAACTCCTTCACCAAGGCAAGTGGCTCACCATAGACCAAGTTCAATAGAAGTTTCCCCATCTCATGCAGGCACTCAACGCAATGGGGACCATTTCTACCTAAGGGGAGAGGAGTGATCCAGGTGGATATTGGTGACCACCTGAATATTCCACTTGGACCCCCAACACTGTCTCTTTCAGTTTTTCGGTTTCCTTAATTGTAGCACAATTTACTATTTTTGGCAGTTTTTCGGGTCTTGAACTTCCGAAGTCGTTTTGAGGCCCCAAACGACGTTTTTAGGGAAAACGGAGAGAGCAAAAACCTTCCAAATTGGCTCGCCCCTCCTAATTTAATGTTGTCTTCGAGATCTTCGAAACGAGGTATTATGATAGCCAAACGGAGATCGTATACCAAAGTTACAACCCCAGGAAGTTGGTGTACCAATTTACCCAAAACGGGCCCACAATTTTGGTGCTTCATCTCCTAGGGTTAGGTTTCTAGATGTTTAGGGTTTTCCATTGTTTCTCAATAATAAATAGGCCTTTGAGCCCCATTGTAACATAGTTCAGAGGATGTAGCCACCACATCTCTTCTCAGAGATAAGTTACCATTGCCCAAGCTAGTCTTATTTCCATTCTGTTTGTAAGCATATTTCAACATTTAATATTAATGAAACGAAGTGTTATTTCTACTGCATCTTTGTATTTATGGTTATATCTGTGATTTGTTGTGTCCTTGTTTAAATCTGAATCAATGGTATCAGAGTGGTATGCTCTTTCTCTGTTTTCCTTTGCATGTCCCCAACAAGGTCCGGATTTAAGGAGTTAGGGCTCGATCTGGTTGAACCTTTGCAAGATCAACCTCTCAAATCCCACCGGCCTCCCATGGTGGAAGAAAATAAAGATGAGGGGATAGGAGATTCTTTCAAAATGTTGCTCGAGGAATCCCTCGAGTGACACAGGGATGCGATGATGGATAACTTTTCCCAAATCCTTCGACGACTACCCACAAGTGATGCATCTTCATCCAGCAGCCACTCTGGAGGCACACTCCTTTTAAGGTGCAAGTTAACTTCAATATTCCTATATCTTAAGGCCTGATAGATGCAGGCGCCATAGATAAATGGTTAAATTTGTTGGAAGGATATTTTTCAGCTCATGAATTTTCCAATCGGAAAAAGATTACTTTTGCACTTCTCAAAGCTTCCCCACACGTCAAGGACTGGTGGGAAACCTACTGTGAACAAAAGGACAAGAGTGAACCCTCATTGTTTTCAGCCGCACCCACTTGGGGTCCTTTCTGAGATGCCATCAAGGAACAATATTACCTTGTCGAGAGCTATGAAGATAAATACATAGTTGACCACGCTACGACATGGAAGGGACGAAGATGTGCCAAAGTTCACAAATATTTTCCATACCCTACGCACGAAGCTAGGTATCAAGGATACTGAGCGACATTTGGTGCTCAAGTATCGCGATTGTATACACAAGTACATCCAAGACGAGATGGAGTTCCTAGAAATTTCCTCGCTCGGCATGGCATACCGGTACGCTGTCAAGATTGAGCAAAAGTTTAAATAGAAGAAACAGGACTTTGGATCCGAGAATCCAAAGCAAGGAAAGGGCACCCCCAAACCAAAGAACAAAGGACCAAGCCAAGCTGGGGCTACCCAAGACAGCCCACCAAAGCCGCAACTAAAGAACAACACCATGAATACAAAGAAGGACAAGGGAAAATGGTGTGAGTTCCATAAGATCTCCACTCACAATACAAGTGAGTGCCGAGCCAAGCAGTCACTGGTGGCCGAATTGAAGGCTTCTAAACTCGACGCATGTTCCAACTCTGAATTAGAACCTGATAAGGAAACTGACAAAGGGAAGCAGATCATTGATGCGGAGCCCACTGCCATTGTGGCCACCACCAAGATCTAGAAGATTAAGCCTGAAGATCCAGAGGAGGGGGAACACCTCTTCCACTCACAGATGTTGGTGAAGGGTTCTCCGCTGCAGTTCATTGTTGACAGCGAGAGTAAAATAAACCTCATTTCAGCAGAGGTCATGAAGCGGCTAGGCATAAAGACTACAACACATCCAACGTTGTACACCATTGGGTGGCTTCACCAAGGACGAGATCTTCGCGTCAGCCAGCAGTGCCGCTTTCCCTACAACATCAAGCCCTTCACGGATGAGGTACTATGTGAAGTTGCTCCTCTTGAAGTTTGTGATGTATTGTTAGGAAAACCATACTTGTGGAAGCAACATGTTGTATATAAATCTAGATCTCGCTTTGTGATTATTGCCTTGGCCAACAAGTTGTATAGGATACCGGAGGTAGCCTCGCCTACCACCATTTCTTTGATCATTGTAAAGCAATGCAGTAAGATCATTTCCGAGACCAGGAATTTGTTTTCCTTATGATTCGCCCTCAAGGCAAGAAGAAGGTCGTGGCCACGACTTCCAGGCAAGGCTCCTCTACACAGCAACAATAGATGGACAAGGTTGTGGAGGAGTACAAGGATATTTTCGCCTCACCTATAGGGGTACCTCTGCACTGTCAGGTCAAGCACTCCATCGATCTGACCCCAGGTGTGCCACTACCCAATCGGGTGATCTATCGATGCTCTATTCTAGAGAAAGATGAGATTAGGAGGAAGATTCAGGAACTATTGCAGAAAGGGCACATCAGGGCAAGCTCATCACCCTATGGGAGCTCGATTGTATTGGTACAGAAGAAGGATGGAACCTAGAGGCTCTGTATTGACTACTGAGCATTGAACAAGATCACTATCCGGAATAGGTACCCAATCTCGCGGATTGATGACCTTCTTGACCAGCTCAAGGGGGCCAAATATTTCAACAAAATTGACTTGAAGTCAGGCTATCACCAAGTGCCTATCGAACCCTCTCATGTGTGGAAGACTGTCTTCAAATCCAAGGAGGGCCTTTTCGAATGGTTGGTCATGCTGTTCGGATTGACAAACAACCCTGCAACCTTCATGAGACTGATGGACGACATCTTGCGACCCTTCAACAATGCATTCGTGGTGGTGAATTTGGATGACATCTTGATCTTCAACTAGAGTTGGGACGAGCACCTCCACCATATTCGACAGGTCCTTCAAACCTTGCGACAACACAAGTTGTGTACTAACTTCGAGAAATGCACCTTTGGCCTAACCCAGGTTCAATATATAGGGTACATAATTGATGAGAAGGGTGTACATGTGGACCCATCCAAGATACAAGTCATTCAGGATTGGCTAGCCCCAACCACTCTAACAGAGCTCCACATCTTTTTGGGTCTTGCCAACTTCTATCGCACGTTCATCTTGGGGTTCTCTCATATCACTTGGCCTTTAAGTCAAGTCACCAAAGGTGGAGCAAAAGCAAAGTTTTTTTGGTCTGAAACCCAACAATAAGCGTTCTCCGAGTTGAAGATTCGCCTCTGTTCTACATTAGTGCTCACATTACTAGACCTGCAACAACCATTTGAGATTGAGACAGATGCCTCTGACTATGCTATTGGTGTAGTTCTTACTCAACATGAGCATCCGATGGCTTACCGCAGTGAGACACTTTCACACACAGTCCGAAGTACCCCACTTATGACAAAGAAATGTATTCCATTGTGTAGGATTGTCATCAATGGAAGCATTACATTCTGGGGAATGAAACAGTCATCCACACAGACCACCGACCTCTATAGTTCATACAAACACAAGGGAAGTTGTAGTACGATTGCCACCAAAAATGGTCCACCTACCTGCAACAGTTCCATTTTAACATTGAGTATAAGAAGGGAAGCACCCATAATGTCGTTGATTGCTTCAGCCGACCACCGGTCATGGCGCTGATCACTGTGCTCGACTCTTGTGGGCACGAGACATCGAGGTGGCTGCATCTTTACAAGAGTGATCCAAAATTCAATAGCACATACCAAACACTCCTGGAAGGGAAGCAAGTTCCAAGTTTTCACCTTCAGGGTGCATTGTTATGCCACCTGGGACACATATGTGTTCCTTCAAGCGAGCATTCTAAGATGATTTGGGAGGCGCACTACAGGCGGGTCGCTAGATATTTTGGAGTAGAGAAAACAGTGGCGGTATTGCAGAATTATTTTTAATGGCCAAAACTTCGTCAGGATGTTGGGAAGTACATTAGATCCTGCACCGCCTGTGCCATTACCAAACCAACCATCAAGAATCAAGGCCTGTATACTCCTCTACATACTCCTAGTCATCCTTGGGAATATGTCTCCATGGATTAAATGTCGGGCCTTCCTTCTACTAAGCATGACAATGATTGTGTTTTCATGGTCATCAACAGATTCTCTAAGATGGCCATCATGGCGGCCTGCAAGAAGAGTTTCACAGTAGAGGCCACTGCTAAGCTCTTCTTTGAGCAAATGTGGGTACACTTTCGGATCCCATAGTCCATTGTCTCAGATCGAGACAACATATTCTTGAGTGTATTTTGGTCAAGTCTCTGGTCGATGCTGGATACAAAACTTACCAAGTCCACGACTTTCCATCCCCAAACCGATGGCCAAACAGAGGTTGTCAACATGATGATCGTACAATTCTACGCATGTACAACTCGAAGCATCCATGCACATGGGATGAAACCCTCCCTTAAGCCAACATAGCTACAACAGAGCTCTCCACAGCTCGACAGGCAATAGCCCCTTTCAGGTAGGGCTGGGATTTCAACCATTATGTCCCGTTGATGTGGCCATACCATTTGCATCTACTCAGGCAGATTCGGCTTGTGTCTAGTCCGAAGCCGACAAGCCTAACAACTTCATTGAGCGCATCCAATACATCCGCCAGTAGGTCCATCATATATTGGACAGAGCAAATGCTAAGTACAAGCAGCACCATGATCAAAACTGGGTGTCGCACAAGTTTCAGGTGGGTGACAAAGTTTGGCTACATTTACATAAGGAGCGTCTCACTGGACCCCACCACAAGCTTCACTCGCTCCGATATGGGCCTTACACCATCACCAAGGTTGTAGGGGACAATGCCTTTGAGCTTAACATTCCACCGTTCCTTGGTCTACACCCAGTGTTCAATATAGACCGCCTTCGACCATACTTTCCACCATTGCAGAATAGCTCACGCCAACATAGCTAAACCCAGATTACATGGAACAGGCCACCACTGATCGGATCATGGTTATACAAATCAAGAACACTCACCAAGAGAAGATCCAACTATATCGGGTTGTTTTTGGCCTTCTCTTTGAGATCTTCAAAATGAGGTATTATGATAGCCAAACGAAGATAGTATGCCAAAGTTACGACCCCGGGAAGTTGATGTACCAATTTACCCAAACTAGGCCCACAGTTTTGGCACTTCATCTCCGAGGGTTAGGGCTCTGGATGTTTAGGGTTTTCCATTGTTTCTCAATAATAAATAGGCCTTTGAGCCCCATTGTAACACAATTCAGAGGATGTAGTTGCCACATCTCCTCTTAGAGATAAGCTAACATCGCCCAAGCTAGTCTTATTTCCATTATGTTTGTAAGCATATTTCAACATTTGATATTAATGAAACGAAGTGTTATTTCTATTGCATCTTTGTATTTATGATTATATATGTAATTTGTTACATTCATGTTTAAATCCAGATCAGTGGTATCAGAGCAATCTGCTCTTTCTTTGTTATTCTTTGCATGTCCCCAACGAGGTCGAGATATAAGGAGTTAGGCCTCGATGTGGTTGAACCTTTACAAGATCAGCCTCACAAGTCCTGGCGGCCTCCCATGGCAGAAGAAAGGAAACACGAGGGGGCAGAATATCTTTTCAAAATATTGCTTGAGGAAGCCCTCGAGTGACAGAGGGGCGCGATGATGGATAACTTTGCCCAGATCCTTCGATGACTACCCACAGGCGATGCATCTTCATCCAGCTTTCGATATTCCCATATTTGAAGGCCTGATAAATGCATACACCATAGGTAAATGGTTGAATCTGTTGCAAGGATATTTTACAGTTCATGAATTTTCCAATCGGGAAAATATTACTTTTTCACTTCTCAAAGCCGCCCCACACGTCAAGGACTGGTGGGAAACCTACAGTGAACAAAAGGATGAGAGAGAACCCTTGTTGTTTTCAGCCACACCCACTTAGGGTTCTTTCTGAGATGCCATCATGGAACAATATTACCCTGTCAGGAGCTATGAAGATAAATACATAAAGTGGACCACGCTACAACAGGGAAGGGACCAAGATGTGTTGGAGTTCACAAATATTTTGCATACCCCATGCATGAAGTTGGGTATTAAGAATACAGAGCAGCATTTGGTGCTCAAGTACCGCAGTTGTATACATAAGTACATCCAGGATGAGATGGAGTTCCTGGACATTTCCTCACTCAGAAAGGTGTACCAGTACACTGTCAAGATTGAGTAGAAGTTTAAACAGAAGAAGCAAGACTTTGGATCCGTGAATCCAAAGAAAGGAAAAGGCTCCCCCAAACCACAGAAAAAAGGACCCAGCCAAGGCGTGGCTACCCAGGATAGCCTGCCAAAGTTGCAATCAAAGAACAACACCATGAAGACAAAGTAGGACATGGGAAAATGGTGTGAGTTCCATAAGAGCTCCACTCACAATACAAGTGAGTGTCAAACCAAGTTGTCACTGTTTTCCGAGCTCATGGCTTCCGAAACCGATGCATGTTCTGACTCTGAATCAGAACCCGATAAGGGAATTGACAAAGGGAAGCAGATCATTGATGTGGATCCCAATGCCACCATGGCCACCACCAAGATCCAGAAGATTGAGCCTGAATATCCAGAGGAGGGGGAACCCCTCTTCCACTCATAGATGTGGGTGAAGGGTTCTTCGTTGCAGTTCATTGTCGACAACGAGAGCCAAAAGAATCTCATTTCAGTAGAGGTCGTGAAGCAGATGGGCATAAAGACTACAACACATCCACAGCCGTACACTATCGGGTGGCTTCACCCAAGGATGAGATCTTCGTGTCAGCCAGCAGTGCCACCTTCCCTACAGCATCAAGCCTTTCATGGATGAGGTATTGTGTAATGTTGCTCCTCTTGAAGTTTGTGATGTATTGTTAGGACAAACATACTTGTGGAAGTGACATGTTGTATATGAGTCTAGACCTCGCTCTGTGATTATGTCCTTGGCCAACAAGTTGTACAGGATACCAGAGGTAGCCCTGCCTACTGCCATCTCTTTGATCACTGCAAAGCAATGTAGTAAGATCATTTCCCAGACTAGGAATTTGTATTCCTTATGATTCACCCTCAGGGAAAGAAGAAGGTCATGGCCACGACTTCCACGCAGGGCTCCTTTGCACAACAGCAACATATGGACAAGGTTGTGGAGGAGTACAAGGATATTTTCACCTCACCTACAAGTGTACCTCTGCACTGTCAGGTCAAGCACTCCATCAATCTGAACCCGGGTGTGTCACTGCCCAATGCGCTGATCTATCGGCGCTCTGTTCCGGAGAACGATGAGATTAGGAGACATATTCAAGAACTATTGTAGAAAGGGCACATCAGGCCAAGATCATCGCCCCGTGGGAGCCCAATTGTATTGGTATAGAGGAAGGATGGGACCTGGAGGCTCTATATTGACTACCGAGTGTTGAACAAGATCACTGTCCGGAATAGGTACCCAATCCCGCGATTGATGAACTTCTTGACCAGCTCAAGGGGGCCAAATATTTCAGCAAAATTGACTTGAAGTTAGGTTATCACCAGGTGCATATCGAACCCTCTCATGTGTGGAAGACTGCCTTCAAATCCAAGGAGGGCCTTTTCGAATGGTTAGTCATGCTTTTCGGATTGACGAATGCTTTAGACTGAGTTGAAGAATCGCCTCTGTTCTGCACTATTGCTCACATTACCAGACCTGCAACAAACATTTGAGATTGAGACGGATGCCTCTGACTATGTTATTGGTGTGTTTCTTACTCAACATGGGCATCCGTTGGCTTACCATAGTGAGACACTTTCAGACACAGTCCGAAAGAACCCCACTTACGACAAAGAAATGTATTCCATTGTGTAGGCCTGACGTCAATGGAAGCATTACATTCTAGGGAAGGAAACAGTTATCCACACAGACCACCGACCTATACAATTCATACAGGCACAAGGGAAGTTGTAGAATGATCACCATCAGAAATGGTCCACCTACCTACAACAGTTCCATTTGAACATTGAGTATAAGAAGGGTAGCACCAATAATGTCACTGATTGCCTCAGTTGACCACCGGTCATGGCACTAATTATTGTGCTCAACTCCTGTAGGCACGAGACATCGGGGCAGATGCATCTTTACAAGAGCGATCCAGAATTCAATAACACATACCAGACACTCCTAGAAGGGAAGAAAGTTCCACTTTTTCACCTTCAAGGTGCATTGTTATGCCACCTGGGACACATTTGTGTTCCTTCAAGTGAGCATGCCAAGATGATTTGGGAGGCACACTACAGTCGGGTCGCTGGACATTTCGAAGTAGAGAAAATAGTGGCGGTATTATAGAAGCATTTTTATTGGCCAAAACTTTGTCAGGATGTTGGGAAGTACATTAGATCCTACACCGCCTGTGCCATTGCCAAACCAACCATCAAGAAGCAAGCCTGTATACTCCTCTACCTACTCCAAGTCGTCCTTGGGAATCTGTGTCCATGGATTACATGCCGGGCCTTCTTTTTACTAAGTAAGGCAATGATTGTGTTTTGATGGTCATCAACAGATTCTCTAAGATGGCCATCATGGCGGCCTACAAGGAGAGTATCACAGTAGAGGCCACTGCTAAGCTCTTCTTTGAACAAGTGTGGGTACACTTTTGGATCCCACAATCCATTGTCTCAAATCGGGATAGAAGATTCTTGAGTGCATTTTGGTCAAGTCTTTGGTCGATGCTCAATACAAAACTTACTAAGTCCACGGATTTCCATCCTCAAACCTATGGCCAAACAAAGGTCATCAACAGGATGATCGTACACATTCTATGCATGTACAACTCAAAGCATCCACGCACATGGGATGAAAGCCTCCCCTATGTCTAGCACAGCTACAACAAAGCTCTCCACAGCTCAACGGGCCACAACCCCTTTCAGGTAGGGCTGGGATTTCAGCCATTATGTCCCATTGATGTGGCCATACCATTTGCAACTACTCAGGCAGATTCAGCTCATGTCTAGTCCGAAGCCGACAGGGCTAACAACTTCATTGAGCGCATCAAATACATCTGCCAGTAGGTCCATGATATATTGGATAGAGCCAATCCTAAGTACAAGTAGCGCCATGATCAACATCGGGTGTCGCACAAGTTCCAGGTGGCTGACAAAGTTTGGCTACATTTACAGAAGGAGCGTCTCGTTGGACCCCACCGCAAGCTTCGCCCACTCCGATATGGGGCATACACCATCACCAAGGCTGTAGGGGACAATACCTTTGAGCTTACCATTCCACCATTCCTTGGTTTGCACCCAATGTTCAATGTAGATCGCCTTCGGCCATACTTTCCACCATTGCTGGACATATCTGCCATTGTAGAATAGCTCACACCAATAGAGCTAAACCCAGACTGCATGGAACAAGCCACCACTGATCGGATCATCGACACACAAATCAAGAACACTCACCAACAGAAGATCCAACTATATTGGGTTGTCAAAGCTGGCCAACTCCTTCACCAAGGCAAGTGGCTCACCAGGGACCAAGTGCAGCAGAAGTTTCCCCATCTCATGCAAGCACTCAATGCAATGGGGACCATTGCTTCCTAAGGGGGGAGCAGTGATCTAGGTGGATATTGGTGGCCAACCACCTATTCCACTTGGACCCAACATTGTCTCTTTTAGTTTTTCGTTTCCTTAATTGTAGCACAGTTTACTATTTTTGGCAGTTTTTCGGGTCCTGAACTTCCAGAGCCGTTTTGAGGCCCTAAATGACGTTTTTAGAGAAAACAGAGAGACCAAAATCATCCCACATTAGCAAGCCTATTTGTTTTTGGCCTACTATTTGAGATCTTCGAAACGAGGTATTATGATAGCCAAACAGAGGTCGTCTGCCAAAGTTAGAACCAAGGGAATTTGATGTACCAATTTACCCACGGGGCCTACAGTTTTGGCACTTCATCTCCTAGGGTTAGGTTTCTGGATCTTTAGGGTTTTCCATTGTTTCTCAATAATAAATACACCTTTGATCCCCATTGTAACATAGTTCAAAGGATGTACCCACCACATCTCTTCTCAGAGATAAGCTACTATCGCCTGCGCCAGTCTTATTTCCATTCTGTTTGTAAGCATATTTCAGCATTTGATATTAATGAAACGAAGTGTTATTTCTACTGCATATTTGTATTTATGGTTATATCTGTAATTTGTTATGTTCCTTTTTAAATCCGGATCAATGGTATCAGAGCGGTCTTCTCTTTCTCTGTTTTTCTTTGCATGTCCCCAACGAGGTCGGGATATAAGGAGTTAGGGATCGATCTGGTTGAACCTTTGCAAGATCAA
Organism: Pinus tabuliformis; assembly: GCA_031772625.1. Lineage (NCBI taxonomy): Eukaryota > Viridiplantae > Streptophyta > Pinopsida > Pinales > Pinaceae > Pinus > Pinus tabuliformis. Next base: position 790,249,098 of record CM062817.1, on the reverse strand, counting down.
CCTCGCAAATCCCGTCAGCCTCCCATGGCGGAAGAAAAGAAAGACGAGGAGGCAGGATATCCTTTCAAAATGTTGCTTGAGGAAGCCCTCAAGAGACAGAGAGATGCAATGATGGATAACTTTGCCCAATCCTTCGATGGCTACCCACAGGCGATGCATCTTCATCCAGCAGCCACTCTGGAGGGGCCACTCCTTTCAAGGTACAAGTTAACTTTGATATTCCCATATTTTAAGGATTGATAGATGCAGATGCCGTAGATAAATGGTTAAATCTGTTGGAAGGATATTTTTCAGTTCATGACTTTTCCAATTGGGAAAAGATTACTTTTGCACTTCTCAAAGCTGCCCCTCTCAAAGCCACCCCACACGTCAAGCATTGTTGGGAAACCTACTGTGAAAAAAAGGATGAGAGTGAACCCTCATTGTTTTCAGCTGCACCCACTTGGGGCTCTTTCCGAGACGCCATCAAGGAACAATATTACCTTGTTGGAAGCTATGAAGATAAATACATAAAGTGGACCATGCTACGGTAGGAAAGGGACCAAGATGTGCTAGAGTTCACAAATATTTTCCATACCCTACGCACGAAGCTGGGTATCAAAGATACTGAGCGAAATTTGGTGCTCGAGTACTGCGATTGTCTACATAAGTACATCCAGGACGAGATGGATTTCCTGGACATTTCCTCACTCGCCATGGCATATTGGTACACTGTCAAGATTGAGCAGAAGTTTAAACAGAAGAAGTGGGACTTTGGATCGGTGAATCCAAAGTAAGGAAAAGGCACCCCTAAGCCACAGAATAAAGGACCAAGCCAAGGCAGGGCTACCCAGGATAGTCCACTGAAGCCACAAGCAAAGAACAACACCATGAAGACAAAGAAGGACACGGGAAAATGGTGTGAGTTCCATAAGAGCTCCACTCACAATACAAGTGAGTGCCAGGCCGAGCAGTCACTAGTGGCCAAGCTGAAGGCTTCTGAACCCAACACATGTTCTAACTCTGAATCAGACACTGATAAGGGAACTAACAAAGGGAAGCAAATAATTGATGCGGATCCCAGTGCCATTGTGGCCACCTCCAAGATCCAAAGGAGGGGGAACGCCTCTTCCACTCACAGATGTGGGTGAAGGGTTCTCTGCTGCAATTCATTGTTGAAAATGGGAGCCAAAAGAACCTCATTTCAGCAGAGGTCCTGAAGCGGCTGGTCATAAAGACTACATCACATCCACAGTTGTACTCCATCGGGTGGCTTCACCAAGGATGAGATCTTCGCGTCAGCCAGCAGTGTCGCCTTCCCTACAACATCAATCCCTTCACGGATGAGGTACTGTGTGATGTTTCTCCTCTTGAAGTTTGTGATGTATTGTTAGGACAACCATACTTGTGGAAGCGACATGATGTATATGAGTCTAGACCTCGCTTTGTGATTATTACCTTGGCCAACAAGTTGTACAAGATACCAGAGGTAGCCCCGCCTACCACCATCTCTTTGATCACTACAAAGCAATGCAGTAAGATCATTTCCCATACCATGAAATTTGTTTTCCTTATGATTCGCCCTCAGGGCAAGAAGAAGGTCGTGATCACGTCTTCCAGGAAAGGCTTCTTTGCATAGCATCAACAGATGGAAAAGGTTGTGGAGGAGAACAAGGATATTTTCGCCTCACCTACAGGGGTACCTCTGCACTGTCAAGTCAAGCACTTCATCGATATGACCCCGGGTGTGCCGCTGCCCAATGGGTCGATCTATCGACGCTTTATTCTTGATAACGATGAGATTAGGAGGCAGATTCAGTAACTATTGTAGAAATGGCACATCAGGCCAAGCTCATCACCCTGTGGGAGCCCGATTATATTGGTACAGAAGAAGGATGGAACCTGGAGGCTTTGTATTGACTACTGAGTGTTGAACAAGATCACTGTCCAGAATAGGTACCCAATCCCACGGATTGATGACCTTCTTGACCAGCTCAAGGGGACCAAATATTTCAGCAAAATTGACTTGAATTTAGGGTATCACCAGGTGCCTATCGAACCCTCTGATGTGTGGAAGACTGCCTTCAAATCTAAGGAGGGACTTTTCAAATGGTTGGTCATGCCATTCAGATTGATGAACGCCCCTGCAATCTTCATGAGACTGATGGAAGACATCTTGCGACCCTTCACCAATGCATTCGTGGTGGTGTATTTGGATGACATCTTGATCTTCAACTAGAGTTGGGATGAACACCTCCACCATATTTGATGGGTCCTTCGAACCCTGCGACAACACAAGCTGTGTGCTTAACTTGGATAAATGCACCTTTAGCCTGACCCAGGTTCAATATCTAGGGTACATAATTGATGAGAAGGGTGTACATGTGGACCCATCCAAGATACAAGTCATTCGAGATTGCCTAGCCCCAACCACTCTAACAGAGCTCCGCAGCCTTTTGGGTCTTTCCAAATTCTACTGTAGGTTCGTCTTGGGGTTCTCTCATATCACTTGGCCTTTAAGTCAAGTCACCAAAGGCGGAGCAAAATAATTTTTTTTTGGTTTGAAACCCAACAACAAGCGTTCTCTGAGTTGAAGAATCGACTCTGTTTTACACCAGTGCTAACATTACCAGACCTGAAACAACCATTTGAGATTGAGGCAAATGCCTCTAACTATTCTATTGGTGCGATTCTTACTCAGCATGGCATCTGGTGGCTTACCACAGTGTGACACTTTCAAACATAGTCTAAAAGTACCCCACTTATGACAAAGAAATGTATTCCATTGTGCAGGCTTGCCATCAATGGAAGCATTACATTCTGGGGAAGGAAACAGTCATCGACACAGACCACCGACCTCTATAGTTCATACAGACACAAGGGAAGTTGCAGAACGATCACCATCAGAAATGGTCCACCTACTTGCAACATTTCCATTTTAAAATTGAGTATAAGAAGGGCAACACCAATAATGTCATTGATTTCCTCAACTGACCACCGGTCATGGCGTTGATCACTGTGCTTGACTCCTGTGGGCACAAGACATCAGGGTGGCTGCATATTTACAAGAGTGATCCAGAATTCAATAGCACATACCAGACACTCCAGGAAAGGAAGCAAGTTCCAAGTTTTCACCTTCAAGGTGCATTGTTATGCCACCTGGGACACATCTGTGTTTCTTCAAGTTAGCGTGCCAAGATGATTTGGGAGGTGCACTATAGTTGGGTTGTTGGACATTTCAGAGTAGATAAAATAGTGGCAGTATTGTAGAATCATTTTTATTGGCCAAAACTTCGTCAGGACGTTGGGAAGTACATTAATCCTGCACCGCCTGCGCCATTGCTAAACCAACCATGAAGAAGCAAGGCCTGTATACTCCTCTGACTTATCCTTGGGAATTTGTCTCCATGGATTACATGTCAGGCCTTCCTTATACTAAGCATGACAATGATTTTGTTTTCGTGGTCATCGACAGATTCTCTAAGATGGCCATCATGGCGGCCTACAAGAAGAGTATCACAGCAGAGGCCACTGCTAAGCTATTCTTTGAGCAAGTGTGGGTACACTTTGGGATCCCATAGTCCATTGTCTCAGATCGGGACAACAGATTCTTGAGTGCATTTTGGTCAAGTCTCTAGTTGATGTTGGATACAAAACTTGCTAAGTCCACGGCTTTCCATCCCCAAACCGATGGCCAAACAGAGGTTGTCAACAGGATGATCGTACACATTTTACGTATGTACAACTTGAAGCATCCACACACATGGGATGAAATCCTCCCCTATGTCAAGGACAGCCACAACAGAGCTCTCCATAGCTCAATGAGCCATAGCTCTTCGAAACGAGGTATTATGATAGCCAAACAGAGATCATATGCCAAAGTTACGACCCCGAGAAATTGATGTACCAATTTATCGAAATGGAGCCCACAGTTTTGGCGCTTCATCTTCTAGGGTTAGGTTTCTTGATGTTTAGGGTTTTCCATTGTTTCTCAATAACAAATAGGCCTCTGAGCCCCATTGTAACATATTTCAGAGGATGTAGCCGCCACATCTCTTCTCAAAGATAAGCTAGCATCACCCGAGCTAGGCATATTTCCATTTTGTTTGTAAGCATATTTTAGCATTTGATAGTAATGAAATGAAGTGTTATTTCTACTGCATCTTTGTATTAATGGTTATATCTGTAATTTGTTGTGTTCTGTTTAAATCCGTATTAGTTTTACCCAAAAAAAATGTCATTTGATGCCTCAAAATGCTCCCGAAAGGTTTCAGACCTCGTTTTGCCAAACTAGGTCCCGCCAATAAAAACGGTCCCGTGAGATGATTCCTCCACATTTTCCACTCCAAATGCATCGATATGGATGAAAAACAATATAATGATCCAATCTGGATCACACCTCCCCATTTTGGGAGGCTTCTAGTCCCAAAATTATTCTACTGAATGAGGTAAGGAAATTTTCCCTCCACCTTCTCTCTGGTGTACCATTTAGCTTTGCCTGGAAGTTGTCCCTTCAATCCAATTTTCCAAAGGTCATGATGCCCCTGTCTTGTAGTTATGGACCTATTCTACAAATCTGTATCTCTGTCAACTTTACCTGAGCATCTGGTGCCAAATCCTCCATAGAAGGTAGGACCTATTGCTCTTCTTGATCTAGCATGGAAGGCTCATAGAGTTTCAGATTCTCTACATTCCAAACTGAGTAAATTTGCATATATGGTGGTAAAATGAGTCAGTAGGAATTATCACCCACCTTTTCCAATATCTCAAAGGGACCATACCTCAGAGCCTTGATTTTCTTACCACACCCTTGCAGCCTCTCCTTGTTAAATTGTAACCATACTTTATCTCCCACCTTGAATGAATTATTTGTTTTGTGTTGATCATGCCTGACCGCATACTTCTCCTGTGACTTATATAATGTTTCTTATACCTGTATATGGATCTTCCTGATCTTCTCTATAAAATTTCCAACCCTCAAGGCATCTCCTTTAAGATCTTCCCTCACTTCTCCTTCTTGCCCATATGCAATATCCAAGTTGAAGGTGGAAAATACCCAAAAAAAGTCTCAAATGGGGAATTTCTTGTAGAAATATGGACTGGTCTGTTGTAATAATGTTGTATATATACCATATTTTCATGTCAGGGCTTTGGATTCTTCTATTTTTATCCCCTCAAAAGTTTCACCAAAGTCTTGTTGACTACTTCTGTCTGCCCATCTATTTATGGATGGAATGTTGTAGATCTCTTCAACTTTGTGTCCATCTTCTCCGACAATGTAATCCAGAATGCACTGAGAAATCTTATATCCCTGTCGAAAAAAACTCTCCTTGGTATCCCAAAGTGCACCCAAACCTGTCCAAAGAACAAGTTTTTTGCTTCTTGCTTGTTGATGGTCTTTTTACGGGGCATCAAAACAAACATCTTATTGAACCTGTCAACTACCACGAATAGGTAGTCATGTCCCTTCTAGGTTGTCGGTAAAACTCCCATAAAGTCCATGGAAATGATTTCCCAAGGACGAGTAGGTATAGGTAAGGGATGATATAGACCCTGTTTCATGTTTCTAAGCTTGCTAGTACAACAAAGCATGCATCCACTTATGAACCAAACTACTTGATCTTACATCTTGGGCCAGAACACATACCTCTACAAGTTAGCCACGGTATTCCCTACATCGAAGTGCCCTGCAACCTTGGAGGTGTGAGCCTATTTGATCAACTAAAATCGCTCACCTTTAGGAACACATAACTTATACAACCTATTGAGTAACTCATCTTGGAGATGGTAGTCAATCGTGTTATCACCACCGTGCACATGAATCTGAATCTGCAACGGTTGATACACCTCCTTGAAGTCCTCATCTTCCAAATACGCCCCTCCATATGCATCATGGGTGAATGGCTCCATGTGCATAAGAGTCCCCAAAGTTGTGATATTTGATGTGCTTAGCATTGAAAGCATGTCACCAAACTTGTTTGTGCTTCCCTTCTTATACTTGATCACAAAATGAAACTGTCGTAGAAACCCCATCCACTTGTAATGGCTGGTCTACTATGGCTTTCTCTGGTCATGAAAGTAATGTAATGGTTGGTTATCTGTGTGGATTATTGTGTCCTTTCCCATTAGATGATCAGAATCTAGATTAGGGGCAAAAATTTGCTCAAAAATCAAAGTGCTCAGAATCGCTCAAAACCAGAATGACTGCCTTCATCTCGGCGATACGATTCCAATGCAACTCATTTCACTCAAAACGGAGCTCGTATGAGAAAGATAAAGACTTTTGTATGTTTTGTCAAATAGACAAAATTTTGGGTACAACGCTGACTGGGATGCTGACTAGGCATCCGTACAACCCAGTCAGCAAAAACGAATATTCCAAGGAGTATTCCCGCAGGTGGCTCAATCAAGTTGTGACAAATTTTGGCATGTAATTGGTCAAGGGAATTTGGGAGGACCAATGAGAGGCTAACACGTGGCAAGTCGGAGGCTGCCACGTGCCCTCTCAAAGGTCATGTAAAATTATTTGGAAGGTCGGCGGAGTCGAACCCGCAACCTAGCCCACTTAAGCCCAATTCATTACCATTCTGCCCCAACCATGTTTCTTAACAAATATGGGGCGCGCTTTTCATTTAAAGTAATAACACATGGTGGTTGGAGAAAAGAGAGGGCTAACCCCGCGGGTCAACCCTCTCCACATATGACCATACACCGTAACCGGAGACCAGCGCTACACGCTAAGTGGAGTTTGACGGTAATTAACCCATGCTTATCCACTAATTAATTGTGGATTAACTTGGTGGCAATTTGGCAAGTCTGACAAATCTGACATTGCTCCATTTTTGGCGGGTTTAACTAGAGTTTCTCCAGATTTGGTGGAGTTTTCCTAGGGAAAACTAAAGAGACCATAACTTCTTCAATTTTCAACCAATTTTGGCTCAAAAATAGTCATTCCTAGATGATTTAGATTCTCTAAATGCAATGGAATAGGTTGTAGTGGTAGAAAGGCACTTATGTACATGATTTCTCTACATTGAATTTTAAGGAAGCCTAGGTCCACCAGGAGAGGAGGTCAAGCCTAGATCAGTTGAAGTCCAATTGCATAGATTGGACAATCATTTTTGGGGTTTTTGGGTCTTTTGAATCCAATGGAGTAGGTTACAAAGCCATTGGAGCAGTGTAGGTGCATGTAATCAGAGAATTGACCATTAATCCAAAGAGGGTCTACCCATTGAAGCAGGTCCAAGGAGATGTAGCCCAGGTGGGGTGAAATCCTTTATCAACTTTGTGTTATGAGTTTCTGTGTTTTACTTCTCTGCATTTTACTTGATGTATATGTGTTTTAAACATCTAATTAATTTCATAAATTTCTCATAAAAGATACTCAATACTTGACACATAATTCCTCACATTTTGGTTAATTTGAGACGATCCTAAACACATTTTTTTAATACTGATGAGGGAGCTTGCATAGCATTAACAAGCTTTCCCAACATTTAGATCATCAGATATTGCTTCCACTTCTTTACAACTTGCACCATGGCATAGAGATCCTTTTCATAGGTAGGGTAGACTACTCCATTAAATACTTTAAAATGGTAGCATACATGCCTTCCTCCCAACATCAAGACAACTCACATAGCATGCCCACTCACATCTGTCTCCACTTCAAAGGGTTGCTACAAGTTTGATATTGCCAGAAATGGTCCTTGGATAATCTTTTTATTTAACTCTTCAAATTCCCTTTACTGACCTTTTCTTCACTGGAAACTCTTGCCACTTGTGGTTATGGCGTGGAGTGGTGTTACTATCGCTGAAAATGAGGCATGAACTTCCTCAAGTATTGTGTTGCCCCAATGAAACTCTCGACCTCAAAAAAATTAGTAGGCACCGACCATTTCATGATGGCCTCCATCTTGGAAGGATTTATCTACAGTTCACCTCCACCGACCACATACCCCAGATACACCAAAGACTATTGCACAAACTCACACTTCTTGAGATTTTCTAGCAGTTGGTGCTTCTTCAATGTTTCAAGAACCTACGTCAAATGTGACATATGCTCCTCCCAGGTAGCACTATATACTAGTATATCATCCAAATAAACAATAACAAATGAATCTATAAAAGGGTACAATACATCATTCATTAATATCATAAATGTAGTTAATGCATTACATAGGCCAAATGGCATAAATAATCACTCATACAAACCTTGCTTGGTTTTGAAGGAGATCTTCTATGTATCTTCTTCTTTGAATCGAACATGGTGATATCCACACTTCAAGTCCATCTTGGTGAAGAACTTTGATTGCTACAAAATATCTACCAAATCATTTATCCTGGGCAGGGGGTATCTGTTCTTGAGTGTGATTTTGTTCGACACCCTGTAATCTCTACACATCAGCAAAGTCCCATCCTTCTTCGGCACAATGATGATGGGTGATCCACATGGTGATGTAACCAGTCGAATGACACCCTGTTCCAGCAGCTGCTGCAACTATTTCTTCACCTCACTTTCTTCTATAACAGACTGCTTGTATGGCCCAATATTTGGAAATGGGGGTTCCGATAATAGCTGGATCTTATTCTCCACTTCTCTCTTAGGTGGTAACCCTTTAGGCTCTCGGAACACATCCTTGTATTTCTGTAAAAACTCCTCCAATTGTTGTTTCTATTTCTTAGTACACCCCTTTAGGGATGCCTTGCCTCTTATTGACTCCTCTTCAGACTGAATATCTCTTAAAAATAATAAAACATAATTCTTGCTGGAACTAATCAATTTCTTGGCTTGGTTGGCACTTACCAGTGACATTTTTGACTTGCCTTTGTGCAGGTTGATGATGAATGGTTTTTCATCCTTAATGAGTCAGTACTAATCGACTCTCCTCATGAATATTGCATCTCACATGTACATGTGTGGAATTCCAAACATGACTCCACATACATCAAGGGGAACCACATCTAGATCTACTTCATCAATAAAATCAGCATTGATAGTAAATCTAATTTTACACTGCTTTGTTACCTTCAACTTTGCATCCTTATTTACCCATCCCAGTGGATGTGGGTTTGGATGATCACGAATGTCCAACCCCAACTTTTTTACTAGCTCTACTTCAATGAGATTCACCTTCGATTCTAAGTTACACAGAGCATCAATCTTTGTCTTCTTGACCTGTATCTTTATATGGAAGAGTTTGGTCATTTCTTTCTCTTCATGTTACAGAAGGGTACTCAGATTCACCTCCTTCTGCATTGACATGCAGATGATCTTCTCATCCACTTGCGAGCTGATTTCAACTTGGTTGCTCAAATCTGTGGGCATGAGATTCTTCTTATTATTATCTTTCTTCTTGTTCTTCAGGTTTAGCTCTGGATGCAACTTTCAACACTTCTCCTCTATATGATCATCAATGTTGCAATGGTTGCTAGGATATTTGCATTGGTGTGTTGTGTTCGTTGTCTCTCTATCTTCCCCACTTTTTTCTTCTTCTTCCCCTTCTTCGAAGATCCATGTTGCTCCTTCTGCTTTGATCCACTTGATTGCGCTCTTTTCATGTCTATGTTTTCCAGATATTGTGCCTGTACATAAGTGAGTAAGGTAGGTAGTAAATATATTGTGAAGTATTGTGCTTATTTGTGAAGGATGGATTGTCGTAATATGCTATTTTGAGGTAACATACACACACACACACACATATATATAGTTTCACACTTTTATATTTATAATAGACCATTAATTTATCTTAATAAATTGTAATTAAATTGTAACTATAAATAATTGAATCACATAAATTTATTTGTTCTCGGAGTATGATTTAGAACTATTTTTCTTATGGCCCAATACCAAAAGAAATTGGCAATGGTGAAAATCTATCTCCTTATCTCCTTACCATTTTATGATAGTGACTAAATTTTATTAAAACATAATGATATACTATAAATCGTGAAATTATAACAACTAAAAAACAAATTTTATAATTTATCCTTGTTATAAGAAAAATAAAAAATAAATCTGATTAAAAAAATTTAATACATTTCTTCAATTAAAAATATTAATTAATTTTAATGCATTTAATAAACATTATTAAAAATATATATTATCAATTTACAACGTCAATCTAATTATTAAAAAATAAATAAACGGAGAGAGTAAATGGGGCATTGCCAACTTATATAGTTGGTTGAAATAACATTGTTGAAGGAGGTGAGAAGCTAGAAAGTGTCAAGTCAAATTATTAGTTAAATCTCTAATAAATAATATATAAAAATTATGACATAAATGATATATTAAATTAATCATTATTATTTGGAGGATTAAATAAGTGGGATATTAAAATCAATTAATTAATATAAAATAAATAATATATAAAAATAAAATAAATAACATATTGAAATTAATATGGTTTAATATTGTATTAAGAAGAAAATATTTTTGGAGAAATTTAATTATAAATAATTAAAATGTATGGAGTTTCAGGGGAACTTTTCACCCTCATCATAGATAGGAAGTAAAAACATATTTATGTTTCATGTTCTTGATGATGAGTGAAGGGTTGACCTAAAACTTCAGACGTTTCAACTATTTGTAACACAATTTCTCCATAAACATTTTTTCCTCATTATGAATTATAACTGTGGAAATTTAAATACCATATGATATAGAGGTTAATTTTTTATGATTTTTTAACAATTTTTTTTTTATTTTTACATTTTTTTCATTTTTAAGTACTAGGGGGGAAATATAACTAGAACATACAATCATTGATCTTGAATACAATCATTGCTCCACGAAGGATTACATAAACCTCCATGTCTTAATATGATAGCCCACAAACCATAATGAGTATGGTTAGCCAAGATTTTAAGAAAGGTGGGTGGTATTGTCACTATGAGTTCCAAAGGGCTACTCCCACATGGTTATTATAAAAAAATACATAGTTGTAAGCTTTGATCCACTCATGTGTGCACAAGTCACGAGACTACTTAATACTTTCTACATGTGATGACACATTGGGTCGCTACTTGAAGATGTCTCCATGGCTCCAAACTATATTCTCATGGAAATTGAATGTTGCCAAGAGATCTTTCTCTAAAATTTGACCAAAAATATTAATGTTATACATATACAAAATAATAATAATATAAATAATAATTAACTATATTTAAAGTATATCACAACACTCAAACAAATATAATATATCAATATCAATATCAATATTTTCTTATAATGTTTATTATTAGTAGTATATAATAATATCAATACGAGAAGAATTTTTTATGACTATGTGTGTGGGGTAAAACTATATATATATATATATATAGATAGATAGATAGATATATATTATCAATATAAAGTAATTGATTTTTTTTCCAAGGAAAAAAAGCATGTATTGTATTTATAGCCAAAATAAATTAGATTTAGATTTGGTGTAGGTGTAGTAGCATTTTAGTAGTACATAGGCCAAAAAAATATGTCTCATAAGTGCATTTTATCGATTACAAAAGCAGTGAGCGTATGCCATTTGTTGTTTTTCAAAACTAAACTATCATATCTGCTTTCTTCTTCAAAAAATAGAGTTCATGATAAAATCTTATAACATCATGCAATGCCTTGCAAGAAATTTGTTGTCATAGTATAGCAAGCTAACTTTCCTCAATGATGGGAGGTTGGTAATATATTTGTACTTGTTAGTACCATGTCTTCCATACAAAAGCAAAAAACCTATAAGCTTTAGTAAGAGAAAAAACGGTTATATAACACTCAAAAAGTAAGCTTGCAACCAAGTAAGATATCGGTGTACCAATGTGAAGGTAAGATGCAAGAAGGATTTCTAACTTCATTAATTATGCCCAGGGGCATAGTTGGTGTTGGCTGATTGAGGCTTCATTGCTTTCTTTGATTTTTCCATTATCCTTGATCCAGTGCCAGTCCTTTCTTCGAAAGTTGATCAACTATTATGTTTTGTTCCCTATAGATATGTGTGAGAAAAAATTCTTGTTAATTGGATAAATTTTTGATATAGTGGAAGGAGGGTATAGTTTTTCATTTTAGTTGTACCTTGCATCCATTTTATAACAACCATGGGATCTCCATAAATATTGATCTTAGAGATATATAGACAATCAGCTAACTCCGGTAGTAATTTAAGAGCAAATACTTCATTGAAATTGTTTGAAGTCTGCCCAATTGTAAGATAAGGAGAAGAAACAAGAATCGATTAGATAGTTAATGCCTCCTAACCCACACACAAAAGAGTTTGGTTGTGATGCTTCACTGATAAAATCCCATGGTTTTCTTTTTATAATTTCAACTTTGAAACTATTCCAAATTCTCATAACAGGTCGATATATCGAAATAGACGTTTAGAGGGATAGATTGTTCATTGCCACTCCAATATATGATTGTCCTTGATTTTAAAAGACAGCGTTGTTTCTTTTAACCATATGCCCCAACAAACAATAAGGGGGGAATTTTTTATATTTTTAGGAGGAATCTTTCCTAGCCAGTGAAAGGACATTTTTTTTTCCATATTCTTAATGTGAAAGGACATTTTATGAAGAGATGGGTGATATTTTATGCATAATTCAAATAGAGTAAACATCTACTTGGCCCACAAAAGGATCCTTTCTGAAGAATCTCTCAGGTTGGGCCCTTATTCTTAAGGAGCAACCACATAAAGAGTTCTATTTTTCGAGGGAAATTTTGTTTCTAGGTGTTTTTAACCCACCAAGGAGGTGGGTGAGTAGTTGGATATTGTGCAATGGCGAGGTATCCATATTTTGGGCTATAGATGCATGTAGGAGCATAGGACCAAACCGATATGTCTCACCATCATCTCCCGTGTCTTCTTTGGTAGAATATTGACATCAAAACCTAAATCAAGAATAGTATTATCCATATCATAAGCCCCTATTTGTGCACCAAACTAGATTTCTTTGTTGGCTCACTTCTTGTGCGTGACCTTATTGATTGTGTGTCTAGGTATCTGCACTATTACCCTCTTTGACTCCTTCATGCACTAGTCAATCATCTTGTGAAACCTTTGTAAAGCTCCATCATGCTACATCAAATCCAAGAAACTATTCAAGAAGGCTATAATCGATTTACTTCCTACTTTTGAACCCTCTACAATGGTTTTATCATAAAGCCAGAGAATATGGTATACTAGACCATCTTCAGAGGCATCCTATTTTGTCATGGCCATGTCTCTGTGCGTGTATTTATTGGTGTCATTCTCATTCCAAGGCTCGAAATTTGGAGGTGGGTTTGTATATTTTTGTACCCACTACTGGTTGGTATTGGTTTTCTTGGAAACATTCGCTCTAGTCTTAGTCCCTACATGTGTAACGACTTTTACTAGTGATTGATCGTTTCATTGCTCTGATGTCACTTTTTTGCAGATTTTGTCCTTTCTTCTCCTAGATTTTCACAAGTAGTTGAGGATATTCCTTTGTTGCATGGTTCAAAGCTCGGAAATAGGTGCATGTTTCACATGGATTAGGAAAATCTCTAGCCATATGTCCATGTTGACCACAGTTGTAGCAGATGATTATTCCCGTTCCTCCATACAAATAATATTGAGGAATAAAATTTGTAGAAATGAAGAAGTGCATAAAAGATAATAATACAGAAAGGATCTTGAGCAACTGAGGTGGGCCCTAACCCAAGGAAGCTCATATCCCTGAAGGAAACACAATCTAAGAACTAAAGATGTATTCTATATATATATATATATATATATATATATATATATATATTTTTATAACAAATATGACTTCATTCTGCTCGTGGAAATATTTTGAACATTCTGTTTTAACTCTTAAATTTTCATCGTTTTTGTTTTCTTCTTTCAGTTTTAGATCCGAGAGCTTTAGAAAAGAGTTGCAGATATTCAAAAGCTTTAGAAAAGAATTAGCAGATATTATCCTAGTGCTTTAGAAAAGAGTTGGAGATATTCAAAATGTAAAACGCTGTAGCTATTGAATCATCAAAAGAATAGCAGCACCAAAATGAAATGATTGATACCTCTAATATTTCTGTTTGTGTGTGTCTGAAAAGAATGAAATAGTAGATGTAATAGAAAAGGAATAATTGGAATGAAATGGTCGGTGGAAGGGTCAGGTATCCAGAATTCATTCTCTGAATCACTGAATTCAATGGAATTGAATTGAGGTGTCATTGAGCCAAAATGCTTTTAAGGAGGTTCTAATCATTGGAATTCTTTGTCATTAGCTTTCCCTACTGCCCGGAAATTTCAGGCTTAGAGGGTCGGGAATGGTTCGGCCGTGAGCTTGGGAAAAGATACTATTATTATGTGTTGCAGTCAGTTCATACTTCTGTAAATAAATATGCATACATGCTACTCTCTTGAGGAAACATTTTTAAATCTTAAAATGTGTGAAACATATATCAATGTCTTTGTCCGTGTCTTTCTGATTTCTTGATTTCGATCCAAGAGCTTTAGGGAAGAGTTAATAGATATTCAAAAGGTAAAACGCCAACACATGGAAACCATAAAGGAAACGTTGTGGCCATTGAATCATCAAAAGAATCTCGAGCTCGATTTTGTATTACCAGTACCCAAAATGAATTGATTGTGTTACATGCGTTTCTGTTTGTGTGTTTCTGACAAAGAATGAAAGGATAGATGTAATAGGAAAGAATAATTGAAAGTTTCTTTTTCTGTGTGTCTGAAAAAGAATGAAAGAATAGATCATGTGTGTCTGAAAAAGAATGAAAGAATGGGTGGAAGGGTCAGGTATCCAGAAGAATTCATTCGCTGAATTCAATGGAATGGAATTGAATTGAGGGTTCATTCGCTGAATTCAATGGAATGGAATTGAATTGAGGATTCATTTGCATTCGTGAATGGAATTGAATTGAGGGTTCATTTGCATTCGGGAGGCGGTCCCTGTGGGAATCTTTTGGTGTCTCCACAGTAATCGTAGATCATGTAGTTCTTCCTCACCCACTCCAGCCTCTGCTCTTGGTTCGATTCCAAAGCAGCCTCCACTGCAGCGGCGTCAAAAGAAGAAGCAGTAGCAGCACTGAAATTGCGGAAGGATGCGACAAAGGGCGCTTTAGTCCAATCGGTCTTCACAAGCCCACCTCTGGTTGCCCAATCATCTGCATTCCAAAGGCTGGAGTAGACGCTCATTGCTTGGCTCTTGGGATAATGATAATTGTTATCCACTTTACCCAACTCTGTCTCCCTGTTCTTAAACACTCGAATAGGACTCCCGTCTACAGAAAATCTGAACAACAAATTACAAGAATGTCAGGGTCATGGACTAGTTTGAGAGGTCACTGTATTGTTTTCAATAATATTGAAAGAAAAAGAATGATGAGAATACATACATAATTTGGTTTGATGTCCAGAGCACGGAGTAAGTGTGGAAATCCAGGGTTGGGTCGAACCACAAGTAAAATTGCTGCTCACGCCCACCAAGGCCTTGAGCAAAGACATTAGTGTGCAAAATATAAGGATCTCAGGACAGGTTGCCCAGAAATTCGAAGTCTATTTCGTCGTGTTTGGGACCTTGAGATGATAGCTGCAGACAGCCATAAGAGCAACAACAAACAAACATGTTAGCAGAAGAAGTTATACACCTTCAGTGTAATGAACCAAGGTAGTGCTAATAATTAATTGAATTCAAATAAGGTGGAGTTAATTACATAAAAAGTAGTGACTGTGCCTGCAGAGTTGCCCGGTACCAACTTGATTTGGATATCAATCTTGGCAAATAGATACTCTTGCTTGGATTGAATACCACAACCTGTCATCAAAGAAGAATATTAAGATTAACTTATCTGATCTTAGTTGAAGTTCATTGACAGAAAAAGAAAAAGGCGTAGGTAGCAGAAGAAAAGCAGAACTTCAAATAGTACCTGAAGAGCGGTCAAGAGTAAGCTGCAACTCTTGTCCATTGTCAATGATTTTAGCACGATCATTACCCCATGTAATGTCGACATCATTGTAGAAATTTGCAGAGGCAAGAGCTGCCGAGGAGGCCAATAAAAGAAAGAGGAGGTGAAGAGGTGTGTCCATGTCGATGTCGATTAGGGATTGGGAAAAGAGTTTGTGATGCAGAGCAGCAGTTCCAGAAACGAGAGAAGAGATAAATTGTCGCTGTTGAAGGTAGATGATGGGTTTGGGGTGAGTGGGTTTGGGTTTATATAGGGAGAGAAGGGTGTATGGCATCTGTGAGTGGGGAAGGGAAGAAAAGAAGGGAGGAGGAGGCGGAGGCGGGGTAGGGAGGAAACATCCGACGAAGAAGAGGCAGAGGGGCAGCCAGCCAACTGGTGTGGCTCTTTGGGTTTGGGCGTTGAGAAAACCAAGAATTCCTCATTTCTCTGTCTATTTGCGCGTTCCAACTCATCACTCTGCAGCCTCTCCATTCTCCGCGTTTCAGGTTCCCAACCCATCCAACATCCAACTGGCATTTTAGCTTTCACTTGCATAAACAAAGACAAGCAAAGCAAAGAAAGCAGCTACGTTCCTTCCACCCACCCAGCGCCACCACCTGTCACATTCAATAATTAATCTGTTTTTATGTTGTCAAGCCCTTCAATAATTAATACGTGTTTATTGCATTGGATTCTCCCAGGAAAAATCACTCCCATTTTCTTTTGTTTCACTTTGACTCCAAGTTGCACTCTCCACTCACTACTAAATAGATTATATTAATAAGGTATCATAAAAATCTTTAAAATATATATAATGAGTTGTTTTATATAAATTTGCAGTTTTCAAAATTTTTATTATGAAAATTTGCATATTTTTACCATTACTATAAAATTTCTACAAGTAATAAGTATATTGTTGTAGTAAATACTTAAAATACATATAATTTTAAAAAAAATAAAAACTTAGGCCAAATTCATGTTCAATAACTACTTTTTCTTAATAACTTTGTATATTCATTTCCACTTTTTTTTTGGATTAATGAATAGTTTCCTCTTCTTTTTGGTTCCCCCTTTACGTTGTTGGAGACACATTGGTTGAAGCTACTGAAAGTGGATCCTTGTGACAGGTTCAAGGCTATATTCTTCAACATGCAATGCTGTGAAACTTCAACCTTCAAAGGATCGGACTCAGCCTCCCTTAACGCTCAAAGGTTCAACTACCTCTTCACCATAGATCAACTCGCTCAATGAGGGAAAAATAATTCGACACTTGCAATTATACTTTAATTCGGCCTCCTAAAGCACAAAAATTCGACTTTCACTCTGGATAGATAAAGCGACCTCCTTGCTGGATCAATTTGAGCTCCCTACAAGATCAATGATTAGCTAGGGTGGCTTTACAACCACCGAATCCAACTACCACCAACTAGGGTGTATGTTCCAGCGCTGAAACTATGAAATATTGAGCGTCATCAAAGAAGAATAAGACAGCAAAGCAAAGAAAGCAGGTACGTTCCTTCCACCCACCCAGCGCCACCACCTGTCACATTCAATAATTAATCTGTTTTTTATGTTGTCAAGCCCTTCAATAATTAATACGTGTTTATTGCATTGGATTCTCCAAGGAAAAATCACTCCCATTTTCTTTTGTTTCACTTTGACTCCAAGTTGCACTCTCCACTCACTACTAAATAGATTATATTAATAAGGTATCATAAAAATCTTTAGAATATATATAATAAGTTGTTTTATATAAATTTGCAGTTTTCAAATTTTTTATTATGAAAATTTGCATATTTTTACCATTACTATAAAACTTCTACAAGTAATAAGTATATTGTTGTATATTGTTGTAGTAAATACTTAAAATACATATAATTTTAAAAAACATAAAAACTTAGGCCAAATTCATGTTCAATAACTACTTCCTCTTAATAACTTTGTATATTCATTTCCATTTTTTCTTTGGATTAATGAATAGTTTCTTCTTCTTTTTGGTTCCCCCTTTACGTTGTTGGAGACACATTGGTTTGAAGCTACTGAAAGTGGATCCTTGTGACAGGTTCAAGGCTATATTCTTCAACATGCAATGCTCTGAAACTTCAACCTTCAAAGGATCGGACTCAGCCTCCCTTAACGCTCAAAGGTTCAACTACCTCTTCACCATAGATCAGCTCGCTCAATGAGGGAAAAATAATTCGACACTTGCAATTATACTTTCATTCGGCCTCCTAAAGCACAAAAATTTGACTTTCACTCTGGATAGATAAAGCGACCTCCTTGCTGGATCAATTTGAGCTCCCTACAAGATCAATGATTAGCTAGGGTGGCTTTACAACCACCGAATCCAACTGCCACCAACTAGGGTGTATGTTCCAGCACTGAAACTATGAAATATTGAGCGTCATCAAAGAAGAATAAGATTATCTTAGCTTCATTGGAGTTAACTCAGAGAAAAACACATAACTAGCAAAATAAGTGTAGAGGAAGAGTAGAGCTTGATGGCATGAAAATCAAATTATTACCTAAAGAGAAGTCAATAGTAAGTTGCAACTATCGTCCATTGTCAAGGATTTTAGCATGATCATTGCCCCATGTGATGTCGAAATCACTGTAGAAATTTGTAGAAACAAGAGTTGCCAAAGAGGCTAAAAATAAATATGAGGTGAAGGGGTGTGTTCATGTTGATTATGGATTGGGAATGGAATGGGTGAAGATGATGGAAGAACTTGCGATGCAGAGAAATTCAAGAAATTAGAGAAGAAAAATACAATCAATGTGTATAGAATAAATATGAAGTGTGGGTGTGGATGATGGATGGGTTTGGGGTGAGTGGGGGTTTATATACAGAGGAGGGAGGGAAGGGCGTATGGCATCTGCGTGGGGAGGGAAGGGGGGAAGGAAACATCTAAATAATAGAGCCAACCATCTTATCCCCATCGTGTGGCTCTTTGCCTCTACAAGGAAGGGTGTATCACATCTACGTGGGGAAGGGAGGGAATGAGGTAACTTTCAAAGAAGAGGCATAGAGGTAGGAAACTAATTCCCGTTGTGTGACTCTTTGTATTTGGTGTTGAGAAAACAAAGATTTTCACATTTCCATGTCTATTTATGCATTCAAACTCATCACTCCACAACTTTTACAATCCCTGCATTTCAAATTTCCAACTCATCCAACATCCAACTGACATTTTCATATGACTTTCATAAACAAAGAGAGCAAGTCCATTGCTTCCTTCCACCCATGCCCACTACCAATAACATTCAATAATTTATATATTTTTATGTTTCCAATGGATTCAATCATTTATGTGTGTTTATTGCATTTGACTGTTTAGAAAAAATTACTCCCTTATGTTGCTTCAATTGCCTCCAACTTGGACTCTCCACACACTTTTAGTCTTATGGTCTCCCTTCCTGACAATGGCATTCAGAAATGATTTTCCACACCCATGATGACACTTCATTTGCGATTATATGTATTATTAATAACAATAATGAATAGTATTTACACACATGAAAACACATAGTTTAACTAATAAACAAAATAACCTTTTTTCTGAGCGTTTTTCTCTGTAATTTTTGTTCAAAATTCACTACATATTTTTAAAAATCATAAGTTTAAGTTGTTTAATTTTTAAAGATCAAGATTCTCGAGGATTGTTTAGAGTGTTGAATCCATTTTTGGATTCAAAAGTGTATTTTAAACCCATGAGGTGTAGACCAGTTGGTTTGTGTGGGGTTTAGTCCCCATTAGGTCATAGGTTCAAGCCTCATGGGGAGGGGTTGAGGAGTGGAAGCCACATTGGGGGAAATAAACTTCCCAAGTGGCATCTAGGCTTGACCAAAGCCTCACACAACCCTGGTAATAAGCATCCCATTGTGGGTAGATGAGTATTCTTCCAACCAATAAGCAGGCTAGCCCTGTCCTAGGCTCTGCCTAGGTAAAAAAAAATATATGTATTTTAAACAATAAGAAATCAATATATATATATATATATATATATATATATATATATATTTCATGGAAAATAGTTTTATATTGTATATGAAGAAATTACATTGCATCATCACTCGTCATGTCATAGAGAGTTTTGAATTTGCGTTTCCTCAAGTAACTACAAACTGGGGTGTTGCAACACTCGTTCACCTTCCCATGTAGCATCTTCCACCACCAAACCCTTCCATCCAATTAAATACTTCCAGATGACTCTACTCCTCAATTCCCTCTCCCTCACATCCATGACCTCTTTTGGAATGTGGACCAATTTCCCTTCCTTGTCAAGTGGTGGAAGCTCTGGCATGGCCTTCACTTGCTATCCAAGCACCTTTTTAAGACAAAAAAAAACACGGAAAACATTTTGAACCTTTCATTCTTTTGGTAGTTCTAATGCATAAGCAACCTCCCCAACCTTCCTGGTCAATTTGTAAGGTCCAAAATATCATGTCTTTAATTCTCAGAGTCACTCTTCTTTAAGGACAATTGTCTATATGGCTGAAGTCTCAAGTAAACAATACCCCCTCCTGGAAGCTACACTCCACCCTATGGCGATATGTATGCACCTTCTGTCAATTTTGGGCTATCTGTAGGTTCTCCTTAAGGATTCTAAGAATATCCTAACTCTCTTGCAACCAATACTTGGCCATCGAAGCCCTGTTATCTCCTAGTGCCATATCAATGAATATGGGAGCATCATTCCCATACAATGCTCTAAAAGGATTCACCCCGATAGAAATATGCTAGGTGGTCTTATAATGGGACTCACCCAAGTGCAACCACCTAATCTAAGTTTTATGTTTCCTAACCACATAGTTCCTTAAATACCCTTACACCCACTTTTTGATGATCTTTATATGGGCATCTTTCTGTGGATGATAATTGGTACTCAGGATCAGCTTCGTGAAAACTAATATAAATAGTTCCTACCCTAATGCAATGAGGAATATGATATCTCGGTCACTAACAATGTGTTTGGGAACTTTGTGCAGTCTAAAGATCTCCCAAAAGAATGTCTCTTCCACATATGCCACTATGTAGTCTGAAGATATGGCCATGAAATGAGTGAATTTTGTTAGCTTATCCACTGGCATGAAGATATAGTCTCTCCCTTGCACCTTTAGAAAGCCTATAATGAAATCCATCGAAATGCTTTCCCATTTTTGATCTAGGATCAACATAGATTGTAGTAGTGTTGTTGGATGGGTATGCTCTATTTTATTCCACTGACAAATAACACATTCTGCTACATGTCTCCAAACATCCCCCTTGAGGCCATTCCATGCAAATCTCCCTCGTTCCTGCCTATATGTTTTGAATAATCTTTGGTTTCCATCTAGGGGTGAGTCATGGATGGCCCTCATGATACTCTCCTTGAGCTACGACTTAGGGACTGAGGATATCCTCCCTTTGCAAAACATAATGTCACTGACAACCCTATACTTGTCATCTCGAATTACTCCATCCATTAAATCACATGCAAATTTATTCTTTGAGTACTCCGTTGGCACAAGTGCCTTCCACTCACTGTTGATCCCTGTGAGGGAACAAGTCATTGGTTTCCTAGAGAGAGCGTCGGCCACCACATTCTTCTTTCCCTTCACATATTTGATGTTGAAGTCATAGGCCTAAATTTAGCTAACCCATTTATGTTGCCTCTTGTTGAGATCATTTTGTTCCATTAAGTATCTCAAGTTGTGGTTTGTCTTGACCATGAATCTTCCTCCCACCAAGTACTTCTTGAAATTTACTAGTGCATGCATTATGAACAATATCTCCTTGTCATATATCAAGTAGAGCTTCTTTGATTCCCTTAGCTACTAAATCTCGAAAGCTATCAAATTCCCATCCTACATCAATACTACTCCTATACATTCCCTAAGGCATCACACTCTTAAAAAAAATGTTGTGAGACATCTGGGAGTGCTAGAACAAAATATGAGCTCATTACTTCCTTGCAACTTTCAAAAGTGTGTTGCACTTCTTTTGTCCATTTGGATGGCCCTTTCTTCATCAAATCTATTAGGACTACCACCATTTGAGTGTAGCCCTTGAAAATGTGTTTTTATTAATTGTATATCCCCATGAATCCCCCCAACTCTCTAAGGTTCTTGGGTGTTGGCCACACAATTATAGCCCAGATATTTTCCTGGTGGACTTGCACTCCTCTTGTGCTAATGATGTGTCCAAGATACAAAATCTCTACCATTCCAAAATTGCACTTAGACTCCTTAGAAAAGAGATACTATTCCTCTAATATGCTTAGCATCTCCTCTAAGCGTCTCAAGTGCTCCTCCCAGGTTCTGCTATAAATGAGGAGATCATTAAAGAAAAATAGAAAAAACTTCTGTAGTTACCTCTTGAATATATGGTTTATACATGATTGGAAGGTTGTTGGTGTATTCATTAGTCCGAATGGGATGATGAGAAACTCATAGTGCCCATGACGACACTTGAAGGATGTTTTTATGTCTTGCTCTTGAACCATGATATGATGATATCCTGATATCAAATCAATTTTGGAGAAGTAAACTGCCCCATGCATCTCATCAAAGAGCTCATTAATATGTGGTATTGGTTATCTTTTCTTTATTGTCATATTTTTGAGGGCTATGTAATCTATACACATCCTCATTGTCCCATCTTTCTTCTTAACCAGTACTATGAAGGATGCTAGTGGGTTAGCATTGGACCTTATGTGCCCCATATCTAACAATTCTTTAATGGCCTTCTAGATCTCTCCTTAAATATTTTGGGGTGCCTATCTGGTGTGGTGATGATTGTCTTTTCCCCCTCGAATGCTATAGTATACCCCAAACCCCTGTTTGGTGGTCTAACTGGCAGAATGCTTTAGAAGACCTTTTGATGCTTATTAAAAAAACCTACATGTCTGCTAGGTAATGCATATCCCCATATGATGCCTTTTGTTGTGTCACCATGCACTACCCAACACATGATATATCTCCATGTCAGAATATACCTTCCATTTCTTAGTGGTGACCACTCTTTGAGCCTTTAGTGATCATTCCTCTTAAAAGCACCATTTTTTTTATTTTCAATTTGTTTTTTCAAATCTTTTTGCCCAATTAGGTCTACTGCCTAGTCATTTCTATTGTTTTATGGTCATCTACTATCTAAAGAACTCAGTTCTCCTGCAAGCCTTCTTTTTCAAACCTCCTTCTCATTGAAAAGCCTAGTGGGCCTAGGATTGCTTCTTAAGCAAGTTTGTGGTTTGTGTCTTGGGTTCAAGGCTTTTGTCTGAAGTTCTTGGATGTTCTTGTTTTCCAGAATAAGAAATTGATTTCGATTCCATTTGTAGCCCAGATTTCAAGTTGCCTTGCTTTGCTTTTCCTTGTTTGATTGTCCTTGTTTCTTTTCGTGCTTGTTGAGTGTCTCTTTGGAAATTTTGAAAGTTTTTATTTCTTGACATTTTTGTCGATTTGCTGAAGTCTTTTACTGTTGTTCAGGTCAGTTTGTGCAAGTTTTAAGTCTTTCTTGATTCAAGTTTCATTCATTAATGAGTTTTATAACTTGCAAGATTTAAAGACTCTTTGTGCTTATTTCTTGATCTTTCGAATTTAGTATTTCTTTTTGTGACCTCAAAAGTTGTTTTAGTTTCCTTAAAAGAAAAAGACAAAAAGATAACTTTGCCTTTCTTTTTCTTTCGAAGCTTTTAGTTTTTTGGTTTCTTTTGGTTTTGGTTTTTGAGCAATTGTGATCTTTTTCAATTTGTTTTGCTTGGTTTTGAGGGAAATTTGTTATTAAATTTTTTCCCTCTTTATTGTCAAGTGGGCTTATTGATTTTATAAAGAAACACTTTTTCTTCTTGTATGAGCATCCATGCACTATCATTATAGTTTACATTAAGATAGTTTGCATTGCATACATTTTAGTCTTTTTGTTAGCTTTTGGGAGTGTGGAGTGTGTTTTCTGGAAAAAGAAAATTTTGCTTGTACACGTTTATTTGTAGAACTCTATAGAAATCCCTTTTCATTGAAGAAAATAACTGCATTTGCATGTAGCTAAGTTTCTATTGGTTTCTATTGCGTCAAAACATCATTAGTTTCACTCTCATTTTTATCCATGACTTAAAGAACAACCCTATAAAATCAAGTGCTTTAAAAAAATGAACTAGAACTTTTATTTTTGTCATTAAAAAAGGCCAACAATTTTAGGTTCATTAGGGCCTTGGAATAGGTGAGTGGAGAGTTAACTCTCCAAGGCCGCTCAAATTATCAAACATAGAAGTTGAATAACGAGCAAAATCCAATATCATTAGAAAGACTGGGAAAGCTTTGTGACTGGGAGTTAAGAATGAGGGAGAGTGAAGACAAGGAAGAGAGGTACCCCCTCTCCTACTTGTTGGATTTTGCCTCACGACTGTTTTGCCCAGATTTTGATACAATTTAGTGCCCATAGTTGCCTTTCCTAAGGATCTCATAGGTGGCTACGGAGGGGAATCCCGTGGCACCTGAGGTAGATGATGCATCACATTCATTAGTACTTTTGGAGGGTACCCTTGCAAAGCTTAGGTGCTTTCACCAGAAAAGGCTTTTGTCTGGAGGTCAATGTAACTGTTTTTGTTACCTTTGCTGGTAGGCTTGGGCCGTTATTATCCCAAAATATCTTCAGAAGCTCCCTTACTTCACTTTCTTGTATTTTGGTTTCCGGTCTTCATCACCAGGAGTGGTAATAATTGAAAGTTGCTTGATTGGTTGCATTGTTAGGGACTTTATAGTCGAGTGCTCTTTGCTCTTTGTATTTAGTTGGCTTTAGGTGGATTTGTCTTGTCACTTTTGGACTTTAGATTCTGAGTGACTGACCTACCACTCCGCCGATCTTGAATGGCTTTTGATCTTTTTTTTTTTAGATAGTGGAGTTGCCTCCTTAATTGCAAAGGTTTTGATTGTGCATCTCTCTTTGGAAAGTCTTTTATACATTCTCACAAGGAAAGGATCTACGAATAAGTTTGGTATGGCCAATATTCCTGGGGAGACCAACCAAGGTACCCTCCCAAAAGGGGATCCTTGTGCTTTTCCTTTCTTTGGAAACGTTGGTACCCCCTTGATGGCCACTTTGAATATTCCTGGATTGAATGTTGGACTACCAGTTTGGCTGTGGTCCACTCCGAATATTCCTGATGATCTTGAAGCTTCTCAGATGAATGCTTTATTTTGAGGGCATCAAATGGGTGTTAATTGTTCATCTTCTTTCATAGAGAAATTTGGGACTCCTCTTTCTCCTCCCTCTTGTAATAAGAGATCTAAAAATATGAGAAAGAGGAAGACGAAGAAGAAGAATAACTCTATCAATTCATCACCAACCTCTGCTAGTCATGTTGGAGATGAGCTTTCAGCCGCCGCAAGTCATGTTGGGGGCATAAGTCTAGTCACTGCAAGTCATACTAGCAATGAATCATCATCAACCTATGCTAGTCATGTTGGAAATGAGCTTTCAACCGCTGCAAGTCACGCTGGGGGCATAGGTCTAGTCACTGTGAGTCATACTAGAAACGGGTCACCTACATCTACGAGTCATATTTATGTTGACTCACCTGCTTATGTGAGTAGGGCTGGGGACACAAGTCCTATCTTTCTTGGGAAAGAGTCACTGACCTCTGCAAGTCATGTTGGAGACTCTTCACAAACCACTACTAGTCATGTTGGCGGAATGGATGTTGATCAGAAACCTAAGCGTAGAAGCCTTAAACCTAAGTTTCCTTGTAAGATATGCAAGGGAGACCATCTTACTCATTTGTAACCTGGTATTCCATAGGTACAAAGGATATAGTTTGAGTTTGAAAGTTCTTCTACTCCTGAATTTGTTATGGTTTCTCAACAGTCTCATCAACCATTGGTTGATAATGTGGTTGAGATAGTGCAATCTCTGGCTGATTACACTCCTCTTTTGGGGGGTGAAGTGCCTAAAAATAGAGTCTGTTTTATTTCTAGTACAAAGTCTTCTGATATAGGGGGCATTCCGGTTTCTTCGAATGTTCCCCCTCCAAGTTCTAGGAGTGTCTCCTTTGATTGGAATAGGCTTTTTGAGCCTCGTCTTCCTTCCGCTGCACCTTTCCAAATAAAGGTTAGAGTTAATTCCATAAACGTCTATCGATGTATGGTGGATGAAGGATCCTCTGCAAGTATTATATCCTCCTTAACTTGGAAAGCTTTGGGTTCTCCAAAGTTGTTGACAGTTGATAGTCAGTTGTTAGTCTATGATAGAAGATCTGGTGAATCTATGGGTGTTCTTCCTCAATTGCCTATTACTTTAGGTGGGAAGACTGCTTTTATCGATATGATGGTGGTTGATCACTCTTTGGATTTTAATATGCTACTTGGGTGTGATTATGTCTATACTATGAATGTTGTGGTGTCTTCACTCTTTCGAGTGATGTGTTTTCCTCATAACGGGAATATTGTCACTGTTGATAAGCTTGCATATGATAATCACCATCCTAATTCGAATTTACTACAAAATACCCCTTGGTTGTTCCAAGTGTTCAAGTAGTCTCTACCCTGCCACAGGTGAACTATGTGGCATTGAATCCGTAATGTTCAATTGCTTCTGAGAAGGATCCGTTGAGATATTATTTTCCTTCTTGGGACTTGGTCCCGACAGTTGACCGAGTGATTTCTCCTATGGGGACATGGGACCGCTTAATCCCCTCTTTTGATCCTTCTGGTTCTCATGATTTATTGGAGTTCGATTTGCCTTCACAGGAGGAACTTTTTGAAGCCATGAGCTTTAACTACCAAAGGAGTCCTTGGCCTGAGCCCTACAAGGGGTTTATCTTGAAGAACTATTATGTGCAAGTCGCAAGGCTGTGTGGTTCCCTGTACCATATTGTACATATAAGGTACGCATTTTCAAGTTTTGTATTCTATAACACAAGCTTTTATATGAAGTTTATATGTGGGACTTCTTGTCTAGTGTTCCTTCTTATGTCTACAGAACTTGGAAGATTTCTCCTTTGGACATTTTTATGGTTGATCCGTTATGATAGGTATTAGTTCTCGAAACTGGCATATAGGTTAGGTTTTTAACCTACATTGTGCATTTATCAGTTTCCTTTTCCATTTTGGCCTTAGGATCGACCCCACCAAGATATGATGCGGAACCTTCTCATTGCTTAGAAGTGTCATGACTTGTGTGGTAGAACCTACCTTATCATGGGTGCCCTAGATAGTACCTTGTTGTCTATTGGCACCCATGCTGAATTTTTGTTCTTAGGCTCGGGAATCTTCTTTAGTCCTGCCATGACTTTTGCGTTGAAGACTCATTCTCTTTCTTCTTCACTATTTTCTGGCTTTATACCCTAGATGCTCCTTTGTGTTGAGTTGTAAGGCTACATTGCATATTTCCTATTTGCACCTTTTGGCCTTGAGCCGACTTCACTTGGACTCGTGTTCAAGCCACTCTTCGACCATGTCTTCTGCAAAATCAACCTCCAGTCACTTAGCCTCTGCAACTTGAAACACCCTTTTACCCATGGAAAGAACATTCCTTTGAGTGTCATTGACCAGTTTCACCACTTTACATTGAGCATAGGAATGTTCCCCTCCCAGGAACTAGAGCATTTGCTTTTTCGACACTCGTTCTTTCCACTGTACTATAGCATGATTTTATTCTTTTTCAGGCTTCATATAAAAGAAAAGGACAAAAAAAATTATATATCCCAAAAAAGAGTGGGAATGGGACATTATTTCCATGATTAATGGCAGCTAGAGTCAATTGTGTCACCCTTGAACAAAACACTCAAAAAGTAAGTCTTTCCTCCTTTGGGATGGGCTTTAGTTTGACTTAGGAGAGTCTTAACCTTGCTATTGAGTCAATACTCCTCCGATTGGTTATCTCTTCCAATCATATGGAAAGTTTGCTTATGCCTCCTGCATGACAAACTTATACAAAGTTATCATATGATGCCATGTAGTCACAGTTGAGTCGTGATTTTGTTCAAGGGAAGTAAACCCAAGTCGACCACTTTGTGGTGTCTCTTGACCTATTTTTCAGTCGGCCATCCCAAATTGTTAGCGTCATGTTCGTTATCACATCATCTATATTGGTCCTTTTCTCGTGCCAGTTTGAGAAGGTCTCCATTGACTTCTTGTTGGTGGGTCTTTCTCTTATCGACTACGAAAAATTGCTCTAAGGGCAGATCTAGAGCCGCACCCTGGCCCTATTTTCATTATTGATAGTTTACCTTGTGCTCAACATTGATCAATATCACACATTGGGATTCGTGCAGTGCCTTGGTTTCCATTTGACCCTATTGGTGGATTCCTCGCCTCTGTGTCAGCTTTCATTATTGGTTGGTTCAGAGGATTTCTATTGTGCGCTAGTTACATCTTGTGTATGCTGGAAACGTGCTTCGGTTGGGTTACCACATCTTTGTTCATCCGATTCCTTCCACATTATTGGCCTACGGGTTACACTCACGCTAGATTGATGAAGGATGCCTTAATGCCTTCCTTCTAGCGGATCTTTTCCCATCGACTTCAGCTCATTGATCTAGGAAAGAGATCTAGAGTCCATTTGGTAGTACCTTAGGGTTTGCAGTCATCAGTGGCAAATTCCTTCACTATCGACAGTGAGAAAACATTATTGTCTCCTGATTGATAGATCTTTCTAATTGTTCGACTACATCTTATTTATTTGCACTTGTTAGATTGTACTGGGTACCTTGACTCTCATCATCATTATCGGTGAGTAGCCTCGCCTTTTTTAATGGTATACATCAATGACCAGTAATCAAACGATTTCTCACATGGTCGACTTCATATCATTTATTCCCATTGTGTATAAATGTACAACGGCAGTCGGTGAAGACCTCAGGTTTGCATCAGCATGTCTTGGTTCACTTGTCAGTTGCTCCTGTTTCTACTAGTTGACACCATCCACCTTATATGTTGCAGTTCCTTACAGCGACATCCTATATGTTGGCACCCGAGTTGCGTTGTAGTACCATTTATTCCACTATGTTGACTTGGTACTATTTGGAGCAGTTTCTTGACTTCAGTGATCAGCTTCATATTTCAGCATCATTGATCAACTCTTTATATGTGATATTCAGACATGTACTTTCTTGATTATGATCAGATGATCCATTATGTATTTTTAGTTCCTTTATACTTGTATGCATCTTGGATCTGCTTTTGTACTTGACATGCGAAAATGATTTACTATTTCTGAGCATAGGTATGCTTGCCTCAGAAAACATCTTCTTTCTGATCTCTTTCGCTGGCTTGGCAGGCTGAATTCTAGTGAACTCATCCTCGGTCTCGGCATGATTCATTCTATACACTTAGTACATTTCGACCATCATGTACCCCTTCTAACCTCATATATTAGGGGGCATCTGTTATAGCACCATTTACCACTCTTGGTAGATCTGATGCTCTGATTATGGCCTAGGGAAACCCTTCCTTCCAGACTTAGTCCAAAATATAAAAAATTGTGTTTTATTCCCTATACACTACTTTTCGCTGTGATAAAAGCATGTACACGTGGGTCAGCATATACGCAACCCGCATACATGTGTTAAAACACTTAAAAAAATAAATTTCCTTAATTTTGGGTGGAGTTCACGGGTTTTACCTGTTACTTACCTCCTATAATATGTGTCCCAACTGTTTCCCAATTGAAAAAACTAATTTGGAGAAGTATAAATAAACCTCCATGGGAAGGCCTTAAGGGAGAAGATATGAGATATTGATACTATAGTGAGAATATCCCTGATCGAGTCTGATGAAATCCATGTGCCTCCTGCACTCCCCAAAGCTTTAGGAAACCCTTGTTTCCTTGTTGGAGATATCCTTCATCTTTCTTGAGATATCCTTGTGTTGGTGATGGAGGAAGACTGTTGAGGTTGGGAAAGGACGAATCCGGAGGACGGTTTTGCTTGGAGCCGAAGAAAGACTCAGGTTGTATTTATCCACTTTACTTGTAGCTTACTTCAATAGAGAAATGTTGTTCTGTTCCCGATATTAAACGTGTTTATGCATTGATTTATATTGTAATTTTTTTATGAATCTTATACTGATGCATAATTTTTCATTCATTTATATGATCTAAAGTTAATATCATGAACATTATTTATGTTTCTACTGTTGTATATGCTTCATTTGAATGATTTTCAGGTTTCAAAGACATCAAGAGAAGCTAAGGGTTTGCACCCTGTGGGATCTACCCAAACGTAGGACCTCCGGGTAAGGACACTCCTATACAGTTAAGTAGAATAAGCATTTAGGTTGTTTGCCTGAGCATTTCTTGTTGTTGTTTTCCATACGCTCTATTGGGGTTTTCAACCCAAGACCCTAGGGTGATCTCACCCACAACACATACATCAAGGGGAACCACATCTAGATCTACTTCATCAATAAAATCAACATTGATAGTAAATCTAATTTTACATTGTTTTGTTACCTTCAACTTTACATCCTTATTTTTCCATCCTAGTGGATATGGGTTTGGATGATCACGAATGTCCAACCCAAACTTCTTGACTATCTTTGCTGCAATGAGATTCGCCTTCAATCTTAAGTCATACAGAGCATCAATCTTTGTCGTTTTGACTTGTATCTTTATATGGAAGAGTTTGGTCATTTCTTTCTCTTCATGTCACTAAAGGCTGCTCAGATTCACCTCCTTCTACACTGACGTGCAAACGATATTCTCATCCACGTCCGAGTTGATTTCAACTTGGTTTCTCGAATGCGTAGCCATGAGATTCTTCTTATTATTATCTTTCTTCTTATTTTTCAAGCTTAGCTCTGGATGCAACTTTCAACACTTATCCTCTATATGGCCATCAATGTTGTAGTGGTTGCTAGGATATTTTCACTAGTGCGTTGTGGCCATTGTCTTTCTATCTTCCCCCCTTTTTTCTTCTTCTTCCCCTCCTTCGAAGCTTCATGTTGCTCCTTCTGCTTTTATCCACTTGATTGCGCTCTTTTCAGGTCTATTTTTCCATGTATTGTGCCTGTACATAAGCCTCGTCCATTGATTTGGGCTTGAACAACATCACTTTCTCACGCAAATGGTTGTGTAGACCCCCCAAATACTTGAGGAGTACATCTGAGTTCTTTGGAGAGATACCCAACATTATAGCCATCTTCCTGAATTTCGTGGTGTACTCCTACACGCTTTGGCCCGACTTTTGCCTGAAGTAATGCCACTTAATCCATTGGTCCTTCACATAGCATATGGGATAAAACTATAACCTAATGAGGGTTTTGAAATCCTCCCACATAGTCACTG
Organism: Pinus tabuliformis; assembly: GCA_031772625.1. Taxonomy (NCBI): domain Eukaryota; kingdom Viridiplantae; phylum Streptophyta; class Pinopsida; order Pinales; family Pinaceae; genus Pinus; species Pinus tabuliformis. The sequence goes on along the minus strand of CM062817.1, from coordinate 790,217,950 downwards.
AAGCTTCTCCCTCCAACCTCAGGGTTTCCATGTGGCTCTCCCACCAAGTCAATGCATGGCCTTCTAATTTCAGTTGTGTGAATGAGATCTTTTTCCCTTCCTTGATCTGGTGGATGTTGAAATAAGCTTCCAATTGTTGCAACTAGTGGTTCAACTTCAAAGCGTTGATCTCACTATGGTACAACTTGATATCAACTTTTTCTTCCATTTTGAATAGGGATTGATTCACGACACTCGAACTGGGTTGATCTTATCCTGGTTCTTTCTCCAGCTTGTTCTTCGTGTCTTCCTGATATCCGGATTCCCCTTCTGATTTTCCCTCTGCATTTGAACCCCCATATTCTCCAAATATCCCCAGATTATTTCTTACGGTCTTTGCAAGGAGGTTTACATTTCAATTTATATCCGCGACTTGTTGTTCGAGCCGCGAGAACCTCACCTTAGTAGGATCACGAGGTTCATTTACAAATTCGTCGACCATGATTAGGGTTTTATGATTGTCGACCCCGCCGACCTAGATCCCATGAAAATATAAAAAATACCCAAAGAAACCTGCTCTGATACCAAACTATCTATAAAATATCATGTAAATTCCAATGGACAGTTAATCATAACAGATATGATAATATTATATTAAAAAATTGAGATTCCACACTATTACAATTTTATTAAACTTTAAGATATGTATATTTAATTGTAATTAGTGCATGCATGTGAATGGAAATTATGCATAAAAGTAGAGAATGAAAGAATAAGAAAACAAACATAGAAGGCACAAGATATGCTCTCTGGGAAACCCTTTCGGGAGAAAACCCAGGTGGAAGGTGAGGTTGCTTCGCTTTCTTTCTTTGTCTGGAAATATGGTTGTAGGTACAACAAAGTAATTCTTATGGACCGTGGGATGCTACAGTGTATAGATCCTCTGTGTGTTCTCTACCTCCTATCTATCATGTATATCTTTGCTCAACTATGGAACAAAATTCTCTCGAAAGAATTGACCTCTTCCTCCTAGTGGCCTGATTATAACACAGCCTAATAGCCTACTAGTGGTTAATTTTGACTACATCAACTCTTAAATAGAGTTACAATATATACTCTTCTAGAGCCTTTACATCATAAATAAATGGCTAGCCCCCTTTCCATGAATAATGGGGGTTGACATTGCATCCTCTTGAACTATAGGTGTGAAAACAAAAAGGTCAACTTCTGAGTGGCATAACTTTTGCATAAGGACTCCCATTGTCGTGCTTCTTGTGCCGCTAGAAATATCTTTGTGTGTAGAATAGAATGAAATGGTGCTGAGCTAAAGAAATAAGGTTTTACCCCCAAAAAACATTGTTTGATGCCTCAAAATTCTCCCAAAAGGTTTCAGACCACGTTTTGCTAAACTGGGTCACACCGATAAAAATGGTTTTGTGAGTTGATTCCTCAAATTTTTCCACTCAAAATGCACCGAGATGGATGAAAAATAATATAATGATCCAATATGGATCAAAATTGTAAGCAAATTCTAACAATGGGCATCATAAAGGATAAATCCACCTGGTTGTATCATCCTAATCAAAATGGTTCTCACAACTATCTTATTTTTTCAATGTTCATTACGCTAGCACTAATTGGGATTATGAAGTGGATAATAAAAGAAAGTGGTAAATTTTTGTCGCAGCAAGGGAATTCAAACACACAAATTTCACCTTGTAAGTTGGTTAGTGGTTATAGCTCCCAAAGATAGAGAAGGTTTGGAAATTAGAGAACATGAACTTTTTAAACTTCTGTTGGGAGGAAAACTAGCTTGGAGATTAATCTTGGGAAGGGTAGATTGGTGGAGAAAAATCACTTAAAAGAGGTACTTTAATGAGGTAAGAAAGAGATGTATTGAAGGGACATGAGAAAATTAGAGAGGATATCATGTGTGGAGGCTTATCAAATCAACTATTCCATTAATTTATTCAAGGCTAACATAGGTACCTGGGAATAAGAAAGTAATAAAAAATTAGCAGGACAACATAATGGGAAATTAGAATCTAGAGAGTAGATTGAATTTTTTACCCCTAAAAGCATGGTTAGATGAGAGGAATGTAACCATTGTTGTTGACATATTGGGGTGGTCTTAGAGTTTGGGTAGTTGGCTAGTTTGGAAGTTTGAATAACCTTTGTTTCATGGGAGGCCCATTATCCTTCTCCCACTTTTGTTTTTTTTTATTCAAGTACCACATTTGTATTAATTTATAATGTTTTTTACCTTCATTAATTATTGAACCGGTCTTCTAGGTATTGATTCTTACACCCATTTGTTGGTTCCGATCCATCTTGAATCATGCCTCCCCATTAAGAGGCTTTTTTGCCTCTAATATACTGAAGGAAACCAATATAGATCAATGCGGCTTCTATCTAGAACATGGCTCTAACTATAACTCCTTCCTATAGCTTTGACTCTAGCTCTATTTCTAGATCATGGGTCTACCTACTAGCTATGATTCTTGGCTATGGCTTTGGCTTCGGTTGTTGGCTCTTAGCTCTAAGCAACCTCTAGATTCAAAATTTGGACTCAAAATTCATCCCATCTTGCCCTCCATATTGGAGACAATCCATTTTGGCAATAATGAGGAATAAGTCCAATGCTAGTCTTCCTGTTTAGTGTGATTCCAACATGCTCCCATCACATAACAACTCACATAAGAAAATTTTGGTTGCATTCGTCTACTAATATTAGTTGTTTGTTGGAACCTAATCGAAGTTCATGACTAAAAATATGCCACAATACATTGAAAAATCCTATAGATTAGGAGGTAGTACAAAATCTTCCTTCTTGTCTCTCATTGCAAAGGAGGAAAACCCATCTTCCTTCTCTGAACTATGTCCCATTTCTCTATGCAATGCTTCTTATAAAATCACAAAGAAGATTATGGAAAATGAGTTAAGGAAAGTGCTCCCAAAGCTCATCTTAGATAATCAAGGGGGTTTCTTACTAAAAAAGGAAATTGGTGGACAAAATCAATGTGGTTCAAGTGGCCACTTAATCTAGAAAAGGCCGTTAGGAAAGGAATACGATCATAAAGATAGACACGATGAATGCCTTCAATAAGGTAAGACATTATTTCCTTTTTTATTTCCTACATAAATTTGGTTTTTTTCCTTTTGTCATTGTATTGTTTGCATCTTACATAAGTACAACATGGATAGTTCCATTGGTAAATGGAAAACTTACACCCTTTTTTCAAATTAGTATGGGAAAATACAAGGTTTCCTTATCTCCCCCTTACTATTCATCATAATGGCTGAATCCCTAAGTAGAAAATTGGAACATGAAAGGTCATTTGGAAATTTCCAAGAGTAAAAAATGTTAGAGGGAAAAGATTTTGGGTTTGCTCATGACACCATTATATTAGGAGGTGTATCCTCCATTATTGCAGCATAGATCAAGAATGTTTGGACCTTTTCATATATGATTTAGGAGGGAAAATAAACAAGTGGAATGTAAGCCTTTGGCTACTCCAAAATATTATAAGGATTTTTCAATTTCCCAATTAGGATAAATGTCTTTGTTAAAGTACCTAGGCATGCTATTATCTCTTATGAACTCCTTGGCCTAGTCTTGGCAGAGAATTTTCAATAAAATTAAAAGAAAATTCTAGTAATGGGCATCAGTATGGCTAAATCCAAATGGTTGTATAATTCTAGTCAAATTAGTTCTCACAACTATCCTAAATTTTCAATGTTCATATATGCTAACACTCATTGGGATTATGAAGTGGATAGCGTAAGCAAGTTGTAGATTCATGTGGCAAGGAGGGAATTCTAGCACAAAGAAATTTTGTCTTGTAAGTTAGTTGGTGTTTATAGCTCCCAAGAATAGAGAAGGATTGGAAATTAGAGAACATATAATTCGTAATGTTATGTTGGGAAGAAAACTAGCTTGGAGGCTAATCTAGGGAAGAGTAGATCGTTGGAGGAAGATCATGTGAAAGAAGTACATAAATGAGGTAAGAAGGAGATTCAAAGAAGGGACATGAGAAAATTAAGGAGGATCTCATGTTTGGAGGCTTATCAAATCAACCATTCCATTTATTCATTCAAGGCTCACATGGGTACTTGGGAATAGAAAAGAAATAAGAATTTAGCAAGACACCATAATGGGCAATTAGAATTTGGAGAGTAGATTGGAAGTTTTACCCTTAAAAGTGTTGGAAATTGTAACTAGGTTTGGTCTTCATAATGACCCTTTGTAATCATAAAATTGTATATTCTTTATAAATAAATAAAACAAATTATCTTTTATTTTAGAGTATGAGTTTCATACTCAAGTTTGAGTCAAAAGCATGCTCTTCGTGTGTTTAGGTTTTCTAGGTCTTTCTATGTCCTTTTAGGATAAATAATAATATTTTCCATGTGTCATAGTCCATTTGGAATCATTGTAATAAAGAAAGATATTTATTTGATTAAGAATAATCTAATTTGCATCCCAAGACCAAGTTTGTCTGAGATCAAATCAAGTTGGCCTTAAGGAGGGAAATTCGATCCTTAAGGAAGGTAATATAAAGGAGGAATTCGACTCATGTGGAGCAAATCTCATCTCAAGTTCGATCTGCAGTAGTGAAGAAGAGAAAGAGTAGCTGGGAGGATGAAGAAGAGGAGTGTTACACTAAAATATCGTCACCATGATTATTTGCAGTCAGTATGGGTCTATCATCACTTGTACTGTCCTCCTAAGCAAGTCTAAGACCTCAGCTCTTCAAATCAAGCTTTGGAAGTGGGAGAAAGACATTAAAAATCAATGTAACTCTGGTTCCGCACTTTCTCTCATGGTCACCTACGGTCCCGCACCTTCTGTGTACAAAAGCTGCGTACCTACCCGCTCTGTCCCTAACGGTGTAGGTGCGGACCCCTATGAAAGTCAAAAGGCAAGTTTTATCTTAAAAAACTCACTTTGGGTTAATTCTAGAGTTTTCTAGAAGGAATTTTGACGTGGATTGTTCGCTCTGAGGTGGTTCATGCATCCCAAAAGAGAAGGAGCTAATCCCTTGACTAAAGGAGCTATCCCTTTGAAGGAGGGCTTTATCCCTTTGAAGGAGGACCTAGTAACTTCCCTCCATTGCACTATAAATACAGGCATTGGGGTGAGGACTAGGGAGGTTAGAAGCTGAACATTTTGAGGGTAAATGCTGGTGAAATTAAGACTCTTTGGTTGAGCTTGAGAGGAGAGATCACATACCTCTTGGTTCCATTGGAGAGTGAGTGAAACTTGTCAAAGTAGAGGAGACATCTTGTTGGACCCTGGGAGGAGCTTGTACAATGTCAAGTCAAAGGTTGTAAAGTTCTTCTTCTTTTGAATTAATACAATCAAACTCATTTTTCTCAACAAGTATCTTATGTTATTTGTTTCATGGACTCCTTGACTTTCATGTTAAATATGTTTTATGCAATTGGTTTTTCAGGTGCTATTTAATTTGTTTGCCTTGTTTGTGTTTGCAGATTCGTGAAAAGGAGCTCATTTGGATCAAAGGAGCGAGGGCATCCACAAGCTTGCGTTGGACCAAAGGTAGGCCCTAAAAACACTTGTTTGCTATTGTTTATTGAAGCATATTTAGAGAAAGATAGTGTCTGGTTGGTTTGCTTGTCGTTAAGTCTTCTTTAGATTCTAGGAAGGTCCATCTTGTCCGCAAGATCGACTCATTCCGTGCGACAAAATGGCGACTCCGCTGGGGACTTGATTGTTTTCCTTGTCTATTCTTTGACCTGAGAAACTGTATTTTCTGTTTCTGTTTTTGACTTGATGATTGTGGGATTGGGTGAATTTAGTTAATTTTGAGTCAGTTTTTATTTTTCATAGTTTTGGGAGAGGTACGCACCCTCTGAGTTTAGCACAGTGCGTACCTGTACGCACTTTTCCTTTGTGCACAGAGCGTGGACGCACCTGTGTAAACAGGTTGCCTGCGTACCCTGTCAAAAATTTGAAAATTTTTCTCTTTTTTATCAGTTTAGAATTTGTTTATAGGTTTTAGCCATTGCCCAGACCTGCTTGTTCCCTGTCAAAAACTTTCCTTGGTTTAATTTCATTAGCATTAGGGTTTTAGGTGGAATTCCTAGGAATTTTGCTTGTTGGGCTTGTTTTTCAATTTGGTTGTGTAGTGGCTTTGAGCTTAGAAGCTGTAGGGACCTCAGATCACCTTGGTGTCTACCAGCCTTCTTATGAGTCTGACCATTTATGAAATCTCCCCTTGTTGAGGAATCCGCTTTGAGTTTTCTCATTTCAAAATTTCGAAAAACTTGTATTTGAAAGTTGGAATTTTCATTTAAAAAAAAAGAAAACGAGAGATCGGTTGTTTTTTGACTAATTGTGATTCTGCATAAATTAGTCCTTAGCTCACATTTAGCTAAGTAAAACATCCTCAAAAAGACTTTTAGTAGGCTTTGACTTCAAGTAGCTTTTTATAGTTTGTAGCTCTCAAAGTTAGTCATTTTTATTAGTTTTGAGTGTTTTATTTACAAAATATAAAAAAATCTCTTTTGGAAAAAGTTTGTTTTTGTAGTGATTGGGTGCTTTGAAAAGAAAAGGGAAATTTTTGTGAAATAACTAGTTGTCTCGTTTTGAGTGCTTTGGAAAGGAAAAAGTTCTTCTTTAAATTTGTTTAATTGAGAAAGATTTGTGTTTACAAAGTATTTGCATTCTCAAACTCTTTCTTAGTATAGAAGTTCATCGAAGGGAAAAGATTGTTTAAATCATCTTAGGTGCATCTTTTTAGTGATTTCCAGTCGAGTCTTTACACCACGAGTTTCATCTCCACCACCTCTTGACTTAAGCAAAAACCACTAAAATTAACGCTTAAAGTAAAATTCACCTAGTAACATTTTATTTCTAGGGCTCTGATACACCAACTTAGCTTAGGCTAGTGTCTTGGAGTAGGAGAGTAATTAACTCTCCAAGACAGTAAAAACAAACAAGTAGTTGTATCTTGTGGTAGGAAGAAATCCAATTGTTGCATTTATGCTCTGGGAAAGCTCCTCTTAAAGGAGAAGCACGAGATCGTGTCCGAACCAGTGTGGGAATCAATCCTTCCTCATTGGGAACGACGCCAGATATTCACGTATTAAAAACGGAAAACCTCGAATTAACCATTGTCGAGGAGCCTGGGGTCACTTGTTGGTAAACCTTGGATTATGTCAAGGAGCCTTCAAGGGGATTGAGCTTGCTACTCTGCCCTTGCGTGCGTATCAGATCGTAGACTGTTCCCCCAGGTGTATTTGTCTCAATTGGTAACCTTAGTGGCCATATTCTTTAGGATTCTTCCTAAGGTGACAGTGGTGGGAAGATCCCACTGTACCTGGAGCAGACATCGGCTAGACTCACTTGGATTTTCTGGGGGGTTCACTTCACTCGAGACGGTTAAGTGGAGGAACTTGGTCCAGTCTATTCATTAAGCAGGTTGTCGGGGTAACTGTTCCAACCGCCATTTCTGTACTGAATTCTGCGACGTTGGATTTCATCACCAACTAGTGTTTTCGGTCCAGAAAGTTACTGTTTGTATGTGTTTGATCTCTAGATTCTTTAGGCGTGTGATTCAAATTTGTTTGGTTCTTTAGAGGCTTTAGGTGGTTTTCATTGAGATTTTACTTTGTTTGCGTGTGAAGTAGTTAAAAGTTTTTAACTGTGGTTGAATTACCAAGACAATCCCGTATACTTCGGGGCCAATCTCCTGAGTTTGTAACCGTGGCTGATTTACTGAGGAAGTCCCGTAGACTTCGGGGCCAACCTCCTGAAGAAGTCCCGAGCCAGCTTGAAGGCTTGAAAGTCCTCGTAACTCCTAGTGGTAGTAAAGTTGGGTCACCTGAAGAAGGAGAGTCTTCATTGGTTGTACATCCTGATTACCAAACTCTAGTAACAGGTTATAATCCTGAATCTATTTCGGTTTCCGAACTTGCTGGTAGCTTTTCATCTAATAGTGATATAGGTGAAGAACTTGAGATATCTAAACCTGTTACTCCAACATCAGGGTTTGTCTCTCCAACTTCTAGTGGTCCTAATTCACCTAGGGTAGAAAGAGTAATCACCGAAAATCTTCCTTCTAGTTTGATAGCTATTGAAGAACTTGCTCCGGAAGAAGAAGTAGGCATCCCTATCCCTGAAAATCAACCTGTTATTGATCTAAGGGAGCGTGAATCAATTTTTTACAGTCCACCTAGAAGTACTACTTGGTATCTTTCTTTGACTAATTATTTGGAAAACCCAGCGTTAAGTTTTTCACCACCTCGTGCTCCTTATCATCCTAGAGGTTTTTATACTCCCGTAAATATGTCAGGTCAGTCGTCCATGTTTACTCAATCGCCTGAATCTTTTTTGTACGGCAGTCCTTCTGTTCCCGCTGGGTATCAGTCACTTTCTGGTACTTTTTCGGGAGCATCTCCTCAACCCATTGAGCAAGGGTTATTAACTGGAAGCAATGGTGCAAAGCCGTTGAGCGTAGAAGACATTCTTATGATGTCAGGTTCTATTCCCAATTCTCAACCTCAAGGTGGCCAGTTACCGCCTGGGGGGCAGCCTCAATTAACGCCTGGGGGGCAACCTCAAGGTACACAATTTGCATCTGGGGGGCAACCTTAAGGACAGTACGTACCTACGGTACAATACGTTCCTCAAGGTCAACCCCAGACTCAATATGTACCCCAAGGTCAACCCCAGTATCAATTTATACCTCAAGGTCAACCCCAGTATCAGTACGTGCCTCATGGGTATCTACCCCAAGGTCAGTACTCGAACCAAGGTTTCCAACCACCCCAAGGTCAATCTTATGTTCAAGGAACGGGAAATGTACCTTTCAATTATCAATCCTACCCTCAACCCGGTTATGGTCCTCAATATTCTCAACCTGTTATGGGTCAGTACCCCGGAATGAACATAGTGTGGGATCCATTGCAAACTCAACAGGTGTTGCAGCCAAGTGTACAGTTGTCATCTCAAACTGGACAACCCTTAGTTTCTGGTTCACTCCAGCAACCAGTCCAATCTAACATTCAAACTTCTGTACCTTCGGTAGTTTCTCAGTCTGGGCCTACTGCGCCTCATACTCCATCTCAAACGACTGCTGCAACTGCCGCAACATCTGTTCAATCTACCCCACCTACTTCTGGAGTATCAACAACTCCGGTTTCTACTGTTCCTGTATCTACTCCTCAGACATCTTTACCACCGTCTGGATCCACGATTCAAACTACAGTTCAGATGCCTGTAGGACAACCTGGTTTAAGTACGGTTGTCACAAGTCAACCTCAATTCACCTATCAACCGTACCAGGGACAGTACCAATTCGGTCCTGCTGTCCAGCAGCCAGTTTATCAGTATCAACCGTATCCTGGGTACACTTATCAACAACCTCAACAACCCCAGTACGGTCCGGTTAATCCTGGTTTTCCGGGAGGATACAATATCCCGAACGCGATTCCTATTCCAAGTTATCCTGGATATCCTCCTCCTAGGGCTGGTCTCATGACCCAGAGTTTTAGGGATCCTAATCGGCAGTTACCGTTTATCGCAACTTTGGACTTACATGATTTGTCGCGCCTAACGAACGATCCGATTAATTATCTTCCATTTTCACCGCCAATGCCGAATAAGTTGCCCAGTGACATTCCCAAGTTCGAAGGTAAATCTGGAGAGGACCCGTCGAACCATGTGATGACTTACCACCTCTGGTGTGCGTCTAACTCCATCACAGATGATTCGATCCGTCTTAGACTTTTCCAGTGCACTCTAATTGGTCTCGCGGCCAAGTGGTACATTGAGTTACCGCGAGGCACTTTTTATAATTTTAGTCAGTTAGCTACCTCATTTTTAACTCATATTTAGTTGCCAGTCAAATATGACAATGGCACGGAATTGTTAACTTCGCTAAAACAATCGACATCCACGTACATTTCAGACCATATTCATGAGTGGAGACGTCGACGACGTTTAGTCAAGGTATTTATTCCGGATCAATCTTGGCTGAGTGGTTTGTAAAATCTTTGTTGCCAAGGATCACTGAAGATGTTGCTAAAGCCGGAGTTGTTACTGAGGAGCAAGTGATTGCTCAAGCACAGTACCTTGACTTGGTCTATACTCAGTCAGGTACGTTACACGAAAAGATCCCTGATCTTCCCAAGTCAAATCAAATCACTGCAGCTCCTTCGAGATCTCATGCCGCTAACGGTATGATTGGTACGGTTAACACTAAAAGTAAGAAGAAGTCTTCCAAGAATTCTTCTACTATCATAACCTTTCCTGATTCCCCAACAGGATATTCTTCTGCAGAGGTATCTGCCGATATTCACGTTGTAGAGTCATCTACAGCTAAATCAAAATCCGGTGGGAAGAAGAAAGGAAAGAAGAAGAATAAAACGGACAAAAGTTCAAAAGAGAAGTATGAAAAGGCGGAATCCAATGATGAAAAGCGCAAACCTCATTATCCATGTCTCATTTGTGACGAAGAACATTTTACAAGAGACTGCCCTCATCGAGCAGAGGTTGCGAAGATCGTCAAAGGTTCCCAAACTCCTGCTGTTTTGAAGGATCCATTTCCAAGTCAAGATAGCAAGATGATAGGTTCTTCCTCGAGTGCCAATGAAGAACCCATATTGATGATGTCCCATGTAAGGATTGCGACTCGATCGCAAGATTATGGTAGTAAAAGTCCTGTTGATGGTAAAGAAGCAGAATCTTCTCATTCTAATCCATCAACCTCAGCTCCGGTTCCGATCCACTACAGATCGAGAAACCTAATTCAGACTTAGTAATCAAACCGCCTGCCAAGGGTATACTTCGAAAGTCAGCTTTCAATCCACATGCGAGAGCGGCTCAGAATTATAACATTGTTGAGGATTTAGCTGTTTCACCCTCAGCAATGTCGGCTTTGGAAGTGCTGCAATCATGCCCAGCACAGTGTAAATTACTTTTGTCGGCTATAGGAGCTGTTGATGTTCAGGACCCGAACCTAATAATCTTTGATCTAGAAAATAGTACACCGTGTTTGCCTCATCAAATGGCTTTCCAGATCCCAGCGATAGTAAAAAACAGGCCTATTCATCGGACTGTAATTGATGAGGGAGCCTCAACGTGTATTATGTCGATACAGTGTTGGAGATCGCTTGGTTCTCCTTCACTAAATCAATCCCCGAAAATTCTTAAGGCCTTTGATGGCTGTGGGTTTCATCCTTTTAGCATTCTACAGGATTTGCCTATAGGGGTTGAAGGAAAAACCGTTAGTCTAGATGTGGAGGTGGTTGATGCCCCTCTAGACTACAACCTTCTCTTGGGTCGAAGTTGGTCTTACGCTATGACAGCGGTCGTTTCATCGGTCTTTCGAGTAATTAAGTTTCCACATAATGGAAAGATCGTAACAATAGACCAGCTGGCTTACTTTTCATCCGACCCAGCCTCTTCGGAGAGTATTCAGCATGTCAGTAAATCAACTATCCCATATAAGGATGTTGGAGTAGGATTAGTTAAAGATGTCGGTTTACTGGGAACTTTTCCTTTTCCTCCAATCAACGCATCATCTTCATATGCAACCATTCATATGATTACATCAGACACCATTTCTTATGACGATCTTTGGATCGTTCCTTCTGAATCTAAAATAGACTCATTTGGTAATTCCATGCCTTTGAGTCCATATGAAATTGCCTATGAAGCCGTGCAGTCTTTTGCCGACCCGTGTTCAACCGAAAATGACTTAATGAATGTGGTCCGTGAGGAATCACTTTTCACATCAACCTCGGATTTAACTACGTTTTCTGAACTTGTTCACTCTGATGAACAAATTCGTGAAATCCTATGTGTAGATGATTTACCATGGGAAGATCTCCATCACATATCTTCGTTTTTACCTGAGGATGATCGTTTTGAAAATGATTTCTCATCAATATTTACGACTGAATATGTCAAGGAACCTCAGAATCCAATGAAACATCCCGATTCAGAGTTAAATTTGGGAAACATCTCTCGAACTATCCCCATTGACATTTCGGTTAAGCTCGGAATTGTTGAGAACATTCATATAAGTGCCTCGTGTACAGATGACGAAATTCAATTATATAAGGCCCTATTTCAAGAATTCCGCGACATGTTTGCCTGGTCCTATGAGGAAATGCCAGGAATTGATCCCGCGATTTTTGTTCATGAGATCAAGACTTACCCGGACGCTAAACCCGTCCGGCAACGTTTGCGTCAGATTCACCCACGAAAAGCTGCTGCAATTAAAGCAGAAGTTGAGAAACTATTGAAAGCAGGTTTCATTTATCCGATCCCGTTAACGGATTGGGTATCGAATATTGTTCCGGTTAACAAAAAACAGGGGATAATAAGAATATGCATCGACTATAGGGACATTAATCGAGCCTGTCCAAAGGACAACTACCCAACTCCCTGTATTGATCAAATCATTGATGATTGTGCCGGCAGCGAAATATTTTCCTTTATGGACGGTTTTTCCGGATACAATCAAATCAATATTCTACCTGCCGATCAACCAAAAACGGCTTTCATTTGTCCATGGGGGACATTTGCTTATTGCAAATTACCTTTTGGTCTTAAGAATGCCAGAGCAACTTTTCAGAGGGCGATGTCTTATGCGTTTCATGACATCAAGCACATTGTGCAACCCTATCTCGATGACTTGCCGGCTCATTCATTACATCGAGCTGATCACCTCGTCCATTTACGAGCAATCTTTATGAGGTGTAGGCATTATCGTATTCGGTTGAACCCACACAAATGTGTCTTCTGTATAGAAATGGGTCGATTGCTGGGATTTATAGTTTCGAAAGCCGGCATTCGCGTTGATCTCTCGAAGGTCAAAGCTATTATCAATTTGCCTCCTCCTTCGAGTCTTCGCCAACTCCAAAGTTTGCAGGGGAAAGCAAACTTTTTACGACGATTCATTCCTAACTACACTGAGGTTACAAAGGGTTTTACACGGTTGTTGAAACAAAATACTCAATTCTCTTGGGATGAGATAGCTCAGAAATCTTTTGATGCACTCAAACATGCATTGACCCATGCACCGTTGTTGCATCCTCCCAACTACAACCAGGATTACTTCTTGTATCTCGCCGCCTCCCATTCCACCATTGGAATGGTCTTAGTTCAGGAAGATGAATTCGGAACGGAACATGTGATATATTACCTTAGTCGAACGTTAAATCCAACTGAGCTAAAATACTCACATGTGGAGAAATTGGCATTGGCAGCCGTTCAAGCTGTCCAACGTTTTCGTCACTACATTTTACTACGTAAAACTACGGGAATTTCGGATTGCAACCCTATGATTTACATTTTGACCAAACAATTGCTAGGGGGCAAGTACTTTAAATGGATCGTTATCCTGCAGGAGTTCGACTTGGAGTTTGAGAAATCTAAGTCTAAGAAATCTTTAGTTTTTGCAGAATTAATGTGTGACTTCCCGCGTGCTGACATGGAAACTGTGGCAGAGGAGCCCATTGCGGACGAATCTTTGTTTCTAATCAGCACTTTAGATCCGTGGTATCGGGATATCATCATCTATCTCTAGAACCAATCCTTTTGGCCAGAAATTTCAAGGTCGGAACGTCGGAAAATTTGATTCCAGTCCCAACATTTCAAAATTATTGGAGATACTCTTTATCGCCGTGGGGCGGACTCTATTTTTCGACGTTGCTTAACTCACAAAGAGGCAGAGAGGGTTTTAAATGACTGTCACTCTGGAGCGTGTGGCGGTCATATGTCTGGGTATGCCACAGCCCAAAAGATATTGCGCGCTGGCTATTTCTGGCCGTCCTTGTTTAAAGATTGTATTACGGCGGTCCGAAAATGCCACAACTGCCAGATTTTTTGATCGTAAGATGCGCGCTCCACCTGCTCCTCTCCACCCTATAATTGCCGTTGGTCCTTTTGCCAAATGGGGTATCGATTTTATTACATGTAACCATCACTCGGCCGGGGGGCATGCGTATATCATCCTTGCGGTAGATTATTTTACTAAGTGGGCCGAGGCGATGCCTACATTCGAGGCAGACGGCAAGACAGCTGCAATTTTCGTGTTCAATCATATAATTGCTAAGTTTGGTGTCCCACAAGCGATAATCACTGATCATGGGCGTCATTTTCGAAGCGTTATGATGACCGAACTTACAGGCCAGCTTGGTTTACGTCACGATAGTTCAACTCCTTATTATCCACAAGCGAATGGTCTGGTTGAATCCATCAACAAAGTTTTCGTTATCATGATCCGACGAATCATTGGGATTCATCGGTCGAATTGGCACAACATGCTATCTTCAGTGCTTTGGGCGTACCGAACTTCAGTAAAAACATCAACAGGGTTCACTCCTTTCCAACTAGTCTATGGTTTGGAAGCTGTGTTACCCATTGAGTGCGAAATCCCGTCACTGCAAATGGCCATCGAGTTACTTCCAACTACTTCCGAAGAGGAAAAGCGTTTGTTATACTTAGCTCAATTAGATGAGAATCGACGTGATGCTGCGTTGGCGATCGAGACTCACGCAAAACGTATGAAAGCTCAGTATGATCGGAATGTGACCCCTCGAAATTTTTCGGAAGGAGACCTAGTGTTATTGTATGATCAAGCTAATGATAAATTAGGCGCTGGGAAATTCGTTCCTATGTGGCATGGTCCCTATATTGTTAAGCGAAAGCTAGCAAAAGGGGCCTATGAATTGGTAGACTTTGATGGGGACTCTTTGGGTAAGCCCAGAAATGGCCTTTACTTGAAGAGGAACTATGCTTAAAAGAATGGGGTATGGAGATTTTTAGTTAGGATAGTTTTTCTTTCTAGCTGGTGTGTTTTAGTTTAAAAAAAGTGTGCTTAGCTTAGAGAGTGTTTTTCCGTCATTATTCCTGCTTATCTTGGTTTTACTCTTGATATTGCAGATGTCGATGCCTCTCCAAACATACATTGGATTTGCTGATGGTGTTTGTCGTAATACACGGAACATCTCTTCCGCAGCTTGGGTTATCTATTCGCCCTCTGACGAGTTAGTTTCTATGCATGGGGTAAGCCTCAGTCAAACAACAAACAACATTGCAGAGTACAGTGCAGTGATTGAGTTATTGTCTGAATCTATTTCATTTGGGATTCGGAGTTTGATAGTGAGGTTAGATTCTGAACTCGTTGTGTTACAGCTTAATAGAGTGTATGCCATTAGAAATCCAGTGTTATTGAGATTATTTTTGAGAGTGCGTCTCTTGGAACGTGAGTTTGATTATATTGAATATCAGCATATTCCAAGGTCTTTAAATACATTAGCAGATGCAATTGCTTCTCGAATGTTAAATAGACATTTGCAATAATCATACATGTAAATTTAAAACCATTCCATAACATGATTTACAAGATAAGCCGGTAATAGTGATATATATATAGGAGTGTGTCAAAAAATACATCGTCTTCGATCATAGGTTGAAAAACACCTTATGATCGGCAAAAATGATAAGTACAAAAAACAAAAATGTCACATGTGCCCACAAAAGGCGATCATCCTATCACTGGTGATGATCTCTATAAGAAACCACTGCCCGGGCCACCTTGCAAAGGAACCTCCTAAAAGGTCCCGGGACTCCAATCACATAGCGCTGAAGTCGACGAGGAATGTCGTCTATAGTGGTCTCAGGAATATCCCCTGTCAAGCGCTCAAGATGACCCTCCAACTCGGCCAAAACCTCTGCTGATTCGTCCTGTGGAGCTGGCGCGGGTGCAACTGGTTGCCTCCTCTCGAAAGGCCGGAGAGCGGCTGGTCGCTGTGGACCCACATCTGCATTTGAAATTTTTACTATCAGTTTTGAGACGATGGAAAAATAAAAAAAACTAAAATAGGAAAAGTTGAAAAGGATTTTACCTGACTCGTCCCACTGCTCTCCTGGTGGAAGAGCCATGTCTGGGTCACCACGGAAATCTATCCCAGCGTAAGGGAAGTCCTGAATGGAAAAGACTTGACTTTCCAGCCATTGGAAATACTCAGGTTTGAATCGAGCAACCTTTGTCCTCTCGTCCGGGTGACGGGCCATGACTGCGACCCATCGCATCAGTTTGGGCTCTCGAGGAAGCCCAGCTCCAACAGTAAGGTGCTGTGGGATCAGCACAAGAACCCTCTCCAGGCCAAAACTCACGACCAAAGCCCCATAACCAAAGGTCTTTAGTCGTTCGCTCTTGGCCCTGGTCAGTTGGCCTTTCACATTGGCCAGCACAGCATTGCACCAGTTGAAGATGGTGCCTCGAAAGCAATCAACTGCCATACGCATCTGGGATTCGGTGGCAATATGTAATGCGGTAGCTCCGCAAGGTCTGGTGACAGTAAACGCAATCACCATGAGCTCAGTACGGGATATGGTCTTTATGTCTATCCCTTTGTCTTTAGCCTGGCTGTTGCAGTACTCTAGCCGGAGGCTATCGACAGACTGGCCACCTGGCCTAGTCCCGTATAGAGTCAAGTCTTTGCCTCTCTTAGGCAAACCAGTCAAGAAATAAATGTCCGCCGGCTCGATTTCGAGCCGGTGCCCGCCAATGAAAAAACAATGGTCCTGTATGCTCCATCTGTCAACCAGCCACTGTAAGAAATCCACCTGAGCCCTCATGCCAGGAATGGTCCAGAATTTGTATAGTCCGCATGCCCTCAAAGCATCAAGTGAAGGCTGATGATTCCATGCGGCAGTATCCACGTCCTCATGCTCTCGTTCACGCCAATCTAGCATGATATACTCTCTGCATCAAGTATAAAGATTAATTAAATTGCTAGAAAACATTTTGATTGGTCCATTTTTGAGAATTTTTGGGTTCAAAACCCTTGCGGCGGGGTACGCACCCTCCAAGTTAGACATAGTGCGTGGGTCCGCACTTTGTCTACACGGAAGGTGCGGACCCCGAGCTTTTTCCCAATGGAGAAAAATTCGGGGTCCGCGGGTCCGCAATGGTAAACCTGCGGACCCCCGCGCGCGGGTTTTGCGCCTAAAAACCCTCCCAAAAAATGAAATGAAGGACTAAATCAAAAAACTAAATGGTTGAAAATGAAGAGTAGGATGATGTGGATTACCTGGAGAAGACGGCGCTCGATTCTGACGGTTGGATTTTCCACAATCTTCACGGGAAGTTTTTCTAAGCAAAAGCACTATTTTCTCACCCAAACTCGAACGGTAAAAATGAATTGACAAAGGCCCTTTTTATAAGTTTTTTGAGTAAATAAATCGCAAATTTGTTTATGTTTCACTTTGAAAAGGTATTTTGCAACGCTTTTATCCATTTCAAACAGGTATGAGTAATGTTTGTGTTTTTGTGCAGAATGAAGGATTATTTAGGCGAAATCTATCATTTTCGACAGAAAAACATGTAGAGTCATCTTTAAGCTCTTTTCTGACTCCTAAAACATGAAAAGATTGCCGAGTGTTTCTTTTACACTCGTTAAAACGGAATTAAAAGACGGTCCACTTACAGCTCTTTTCCGACCGTAAAAATATGAAAAGATTGCCGGATTTTTGTCGTTTCAAATTCGATATTGGTCATAAAACGACGTGTCGTTGATCGCTTTTTTACTTTTTCGAATCAGTGGCACTAATAACGAAAAGTACTCCTTGGTCGTAAAAGATCAAGCGGTTCTCTCAAGTATTATTTTATACTTTTTCGGGCTTGGGAGACACAAATTTACGAAAAAGGTCAACCCTGGAGTCTTCTTAAGTTTTTTCAGACTCTCTAAAATTGAAAAACGCCGAGTTTTTCCTATACTGGACTCATTAAAATTTCACAGTAAAGGACCTGTTCAATTACAAACAGGAACGAACCACTCCTTCTTAGGGTTCGAATTTAAACTAAGTTGGACTCATCCGAAGGATGAGCTTATAATCAAGCAAATGTTATCCTCCTCAATCTTGTCAAAAATAAAGAGGTACTTGCCAGAAATGGTGGGGGAAAAGAGAGGAAAATGAGTCTGTTTGTCATACTTTGTAACCACTCTTGAACACGACACTTTTATTCACATGGGTTGGGAAATCCTTTGCTTAACAGTTGATCAAACCACATTGAAAGTCTTCAGCCGGTTTCTGGGTATTAACTTTGGGTCAATTGTCACCAAGCCATCTATCGTGTCGTTATGTGTTCAAGAGGTCACTGCCAATAAGCCATTCATATGTAAAAATATCTGTCATCCATTTTGACCATCCCTGAGTCAATCCTTGCAACTAAATTTCTTCAACTTGATCTATGATTTCGTGTTATGGGCTTGCCTACGACGGATCGCTTTCTATAAACATCAGCTCATTATCTAGAAAGATGATCTAGGAATCGTCAGTACCTTGAGATCTTCATCCCTCAATGGCAGGTTTCTCGCCTTTGACGACAGTTTACATCATTGACTTTCGATCGAAGGATTCCGTGATATGTTCAACATCAACACATTTACTCACATCTCATGGATTGTACTGGGTACTTTGAGAGCCATTGACATCACTGGTGGTTTCTCTCACACTTGTTAACAATTTACATCATTGACTGGTAATCAAGTGGTTTCTACCATGTTCGAAATCAACACATTTATTCGCATGGATAGAATCGTACTTTTTCGGGAAGTAGAAATGAAGACCCTGGATCTAGTTTCTACCATCCAGGCTGCGAGGAATTTTGTATTCATTGTATTGTGGACTATTCATAAACAGATAGCTACGTCCATACTGTGTTCACATGAGTCTATACTTGTGATGTTTTACAAGATCATTCCTATATCAGAGCAGTAGATAGTTTTCTAGTTAGTTTTGATCTAAGTATGGGAATGCCTACCTCAACGATGATATGATCTCATATATATATATCTTGCATTGAATGTTTTTATAGGTTCCGACTGGGCTCTCCACAAGATGATTCTCGAAATGATAAAGTACTTCACTCTTCCTATATGATAAATGAAATCCTCATCTACTACAGACTTCGCACTTTAGGGGACAATCTGTTACACTAAAATATCGTCACCATGATTATTTGCAGTCAGTATGGGTCTATCATCACTTGTACTGTCCTCCTAAGCAAGTCTAAGACCTCAGCTCTTCAAATCAAGCTTTGGAAGTGGGAGAAAGACATTAAAAATCAATGTAACTCTGGTTCCGCACTTTCTCTCATGGTCACCTGCGGTCCCACACCTTCTGTGTAGAAAAGCTGCGTACCTACCCGCTCTGTCCCTAACGGTGTAGGTGCGGACCCCTGTGGAAGTCAAAAGGCACAAGTTTTATCTTTAAAAACTCACTTTGGGTTAATTCTAGAGTTTTCTAGAAGGAATTTTGACGTGGATTGTTCGCTCTGAGGTGGTTCATGCATCCCAAAAGAGAAGGAGCTAATCCCTTGACTAAAGGAGCTATCCCTTTGAAGGAGGGCTTTATCCCTTTGAAGGAGGACCTAGTAACTTCCCTCCATTGCACTATAAATACAGGCATTGGGGTGAGGACTAGGGAGGTTAGAAGCTGAACATTTTGAGGGTAAATGCTGGTGAAATTAAGACTCTTTGGTTGAGCTTGAGAGGAGAGATCACATACCTCTTGGTTCCATTGGAGAGTGAGTGAAACTTGTCAAAGTAGAGGAGACATCTTGTTGGACCCTGGGAGGAGCTTGTACAACGTCAAGGCAAAGGTTGTAAAGTTCTTCTTCTTTTGAATTAATACAATCAAACTCATTTTTCTCAACAAGTATCTTATGTTATTTGTTTCATGGACTCCTTGACTTTCATGTTAAATATGTTTTATGCAATTGGTTTTTCAGGTGCTATTTAATTTGTTTGACTTGTTTGTGTTTGCAGATTCGCGTAAAGGAGCTCATTTGGATCAAAGGAGCGAGGGCATCCACAAGCTTGCGTTGGACCAAAGGTAGGCCCAAAAAACACTTGTTTGCTATTGTTTATTGAAGCATATTTAGAGAAAGATAGTGTCTGGTTGGTTTGCTTGTCGTTAGGTCTTCTTTAGATTCTAGGAAGGTCCATCTTGTCCGCAAGATCGACTCATTCCGCGCGACAAGGAGAAGCCGTCAAAATTCTTGAAAGGTTATCTTTTCTTGTCCACACATGTGAAGTTGCTAGGGTTTGTGAAGTTGTGATGTTGCAGGAGGCCGAAATTGTAGGGCCAAAATTCCGAGGAGGAGTTTTAGGGCCAAAATCCCATTAAGGGAATTTTGAGGTCTAAAATGGGTCTCCTAAGGAAGTTATAAAATAATAGTGGAAATAATCAAATAAGATTAGATTACATCATCAAATTTTAGAGGGAAAAAAGAAAAAACTATTGTAAACTCATATTTTCAACTTATCTTCCTATGCGTTTACTCAAATTTCAAGTAGGAACACTCGTTGGATGCATAATTTGATTCCTCATCCAAGGAGTACCCATGTTGCATACTTTTGATGGACCTTGCTACACGAAAAATGAGAAATACATGAAAAACGTGATTGCAATCACGTTTTTTCATGTATTTCTCATTTTTCGTATATCAAGGTCCATCGAAAGCATGCAACATGGGTAATCCTTGGATGATGAATTAAATTTTTCATCCAACGAGTACTTTCGCTCTAAATTTGAGTAAAAACTTAGAGAGATAAGTTGAAAATACAAGTTGAAAAAGCAGTTTTATTATTTTATTATTTTTTAATCTTTTTACTTTTTTACCCCAAAAATGGTGAATCATCCCCCATGGTTCACATCATCATCTTGAATCCTATTAGTTCTTATAAAGTTTATTTTGGTTGTACATTTTTCTTAGGAGGCTTATTTTAGACCTCAAAAGTTCTCTAATGTGGGACGAAGTTGCAGTGGGTCAAAGTTTGGAAGCTGCCCTGGAGAAGATTTTGCTAGGGGGCTGACTTGGTGCTTCAGAGGATTTTGGGCTTTGGTATTTGGGTCTTGGAAGTCTCTTTGTAAAGAAAAATCTATAAGAAGGGAAGCATTTTTCAAGGTTTTCCCCTTGGAGGGGTTTTTCCCTGTCTTGGAGCCTATATATTGTGTACTTTGTCTTGTTGTGATCTTCATCTTTTTTATAATTGCTTGATAAACAAGATCTAATAAAGTAATAAAATTCAAACACACATCATAAGTAATTATCAAGTTAAGGAAAATCTACATAATATCTAAGTCTCCTGATTTTCCAATAAAAAAGATGGTTGGATGAGTGGAATCTAACCATTCTTGTTGACATATCATGGTGGTCTCAGAGTTTGGGTAGTTGGCTAGGTTTGAAATTTGAATAAACTTTGTTTCATGGGAAAGCCCATTATCTTATCTTGCCTAAAAATCTAAAGGTTTGTGCTCCTTAAGGAAATTAGATGTTTGATTAAAGAGGGTAGGGAGCTTTAGATTATAGTGTCAAGGAGGGTTATCTTGATCATTTACTCTTCCTTGCACTCTCTCAAAATTTTCACATCTAGAAAAAGTTATGTCATTTTGATGGACTTGTTGAATTAAATTCTTTTTCCATGGCTAATGGTGCATGGGTGAAGCTTGACAATTGGCAGTCTCCGAAAAAAGAGGAAACCAAGGCCTCAATAGGTATGTTTTATATAGGGTAGTAGAGGAAAATGAAAGGAATATTTTCCTTGAGTTCTCTAATTCAAAATGAGTCTAGGATTTAGCTTTGGCAAATATGAATCATTATTTTATTAGGATAGTCTAATGATGGGATGTGTTTACTCACTAGAGCATAAATTATAGAGGGGAACTCCGGAATAAGCATTTGTTTCACTAACTATGGAAATCCCTTCCAATTTTTTTGTATTTGAAGATTTGGTTAAGTTGAGACTAGGTAGTTCTTTTATCAAACCTTGGACAAGCCTATGTTGTTGGTGGTCAAACCCAAAAGTATCATGAAAGAAAATTACAAAGCCAAAAATATATAATTGCATACTATCCCTACCATTTATTCTTAAACTTAAAATCCTTATCAATGAATAATTTATGCACTGAGAGAAACTAATTGTTAAGATGTGCAATGGTTTGAAGATACGCCCAAATAGATTTAAAAGTTTACATTCAGATGAGTTGGGTTAGACTATTAAACCACTTATTCTATTAAAAAAAATCACTATTTGTTAATCAAAATTATTATTATTATTATCTACTTTATAGAGTGGGAAAACCTATCATAACTCAGTTGTCAATCAAACAGTTGGGACAACCATTAGTGGCTACTATCTGCAAATGTAGGTTGACTCATCATTATTATTCAAAGAAAACCATGCCACTTGACTAGTGAAATGTAAGGGGCATGCTTTCAGTCTTGCTAAATGCCTCTGGGTCTTGTTACATCCGTGGAAGACAAGCTCTTAGCCAAACAAAAACAATTTTAGGGCATACTCCAAACGCAAGTTAATAAATATATAATTATTCTTAATTTTTTTAATATATGCGTGTGTCATGGTGTCAACCATCGTTTCGCACCACCATTGTCATAATCGGAAAGGAGACCTGAACTAGGTGGAGAGTCCAACACGAAGTCTCAGTGAAGAAAAAGAAAGACGGAGTAAAGGTTGGGTTAAAAGTGGGTGGAGAGTCCACTACAATACAAAAACAGACAAATTATTGAATATGGTTCTTTCAAAGTGTGTGGATGTGGGTAGAAGGAATTAATGGACCTGCCTCTCTTTGTTTATGAACGTGAAAATTCCAGTTGAATCTTGGAACTCTAAAACCCAAAGATTCAAAAAATTATCGAGTAATGAGTTGGAACACACAAATAGACAGATAAATGTAGATATCTTAGTTTCCTGGATGCCAAAGGAAAAGAGTGACACAATGGAAATGAAATGGTTGCCTCAATGGCTCTTCTTGGGATGTTTATGCTCTCCCTTCCCCAAGCAGTCGTGACTTTCCCTTCCCTCCAGAGGCAAAGACCCACACGATGGGAATCAGTTGGTTGGCTCCATTATGGTTATTTTTCAGATATTTCCTCCCTCCCTTCCTTCACCACATAGATGCCATACACCCTTCCCTCCCTCATTTGGGTTTGTATACATATTATTAACACACTCACCCCACACGCATCCATCATCCACACCGACACTCCACATTTATTCTCTACACACATTTATTTTACTTCTAATCTCTCATTTCTTCGCACATTTATTCGAATTCTCTTATTGTTGTTATTGTTGTTGTTATGGCTATCTGCAACTATTATCTTAAGGTCCTAAACACGATGAAATAGACTGAGAATTTATGGGCAACCTGTTTGGAGATCCTTATATTTTGCACAGTAATGTCTTTGCTCAAGGACTTGGTGGGAGTGAGCAGCAATTTTACTTGTGGTTCGACCCAACCCTGGATTTCCACACGTACTATGTGCTTTGGACATGAAACCAAACGACTGCCTCAATGACTCTTCTTCGGATGTCTACGCCATTAGGACCACACATATAGCCTTTAGAAAAAGGTATGCACCCATTTCCTCATTTTCCTTGCATGTAAAAGGGTCTAGGATATTATATATAGGGATAATAGTAAATGCTCTATCCACTATTCTATCACAGATCAAGGGCAGATATGTGGTAATGCTCACTTGGAAATATTGGGTTTTCCACATAACATTGTGGTTGTAAGACCTTAAGGCATTGGATGTCGGATTTGAAGCTTGGCGTACCTGGATTATGGGCTCCCTTATGCACATTTGGAAGCGGAAGATTAAAATAGTGAATCTTGCTCTCAAAAAATAAGAAAATAACTCATTCGCATCCCAAAATATAGAGAAACAACTACTTGAATCACATCACAAAGTATAGAAAGTGAACAAGTTGCAGAATAATTGCAACAAGATGAACTGAAAATTTGTCAAAATATTTGGATGGTTGGATATTGTACAAGGATGGCGAAGGTGAGGTAGCAAGAAGGAGTTGCCACAGGGGCGTTGATTCTGCTACTTCATCGAGATTTTCTTAAGGTGGAGCACAATATTAATTTGTTAACAGACATTGCAATTGATATTGTAGAGTTCATTCACGCCACTACTGTTACGATAAGAGTCCAATCTTTATATCTAATAAGATTTTAGGAAGAAGAAAAAAAAAAAACTTGTTTTAGGTTAAATCGTATAATGATGGTATCCAAGTTTTCCTAGGTTAAACTTTAGAGTTGAACAATATATTAAAAAGTCAAATTATCCTAAGCAAATGGTAATTATCCTAAAAAGAAAATGACTATAACCTAGAAGATAAACTACGCCTCATACAAGCCCTAGAATACGTTTGTGACTTGCCTTTAACACAACCTAGGTGATGAGTGATGAATATCCTAAGTGAGGAGAGGCATAAATTAATGGAGATGGATGGGGAGCATTGCATGTTGAGAAATACAGTTTTGAATTTGTGCAATGCTCCACCTTGAATAGCTTCAAACGCGAGTCTTCATAGACCTTTTTTATATCTATAAAATTGTAAACGCGAGTCTTCATCATCATTAATAATGATAATCTTGGAAGAAAAAATTCCATTTATCATCATTAAAAAAAGAAGAAGAAGAAAGAAGTAGAATTGATGATGAAGACCAGCGTTTCTCGGCGCCATTGTGAGGCCCAAGGAGGCCGGTAGTGGGTGAAGAGTGAAGCAAAAGAACAACCGAGAAATATTTTCTGTAGAATCCAATGTAATAATAAACACACATCAATTATTGAAGTAATTGGCAATATAAAAGCAGAAAAATTATTGAATATAGTTGGCGGTGGGAGGAAGTAATGGTGCTGCGCTGTATGAAAGTGAAAATGCCAGTTGGATGTTGCAAGAGTTGAGCTGGAAATCTGAAACGCGGAGACTGAAAAAGCTGCGGAGTGATGAGTTGGAACGCACAAATAGACGGAGATATGTTGGTTTTCTGAAGGCAAAGAGCGAAACAATGGAAATCAAATCAGGTGGCTGCCTCTATGCCTCTTCTTCGTCGGATGTTTCCTCGCTCCATCCATCCCTTCCCTTCCCCACGCGCTGATGCCATAAGCCCTCCCTTTCTATATAAACCCTCACTCACCCCAAACCCTTCCATCATCTCCACACATTTATTCTCATTTCTTGAACTGCAGCTCTGCATCGCAAACTCTTTTCCCAATCCTTAATCGGCATGGACACACCTCTTCACCTCCTCTTTCTTTTATTAGCCTTCTCGGCAGCTCTTGCTTCTGCAAATTTCTACAATGATGTCGACATTACATGGGGCAATGATCGTGCTAAAATCCTTGACAATGGACAACAGTTGCAGCTTACTCTTGACCGCTCTTCAGGTACCATTTGAAGTTCTGCTTTTCTTCTGCTACCTACGCCTTTTTCTTCTGTCAATTAACTTCAGCTAAGATAAGATAAGCTAATCTTAATATTCTTCTTTGATGACAGGTTGTGGTATTCAATCCAAGCAAGAGTATCTATTTGCCAAGATTGATATCCAACTCAAGTTGGTACCTGGCAACTCTGCAGGCACAGTCACAACCTTTTATGTAATTAACTCCACCTTATTTGAATTCAATTAATTATTAGCACTACCTTGGTTCATTAGACTGAAGGCGTATAACTTCTTCTGCTAACATGTTTGTTTGTTGTTGCTCTTATGGCTGTCTGCAGCTATCATCTCAAGGTCCCAAACACGACGAAATAGACCTCGAATTTCTGGGCAACCTGTCTGGAGATCCTTATGTTTTGCACACTAATGTCTTTGCTCAAGGCCTTGGTGGGCGTGAGCAGCAATTTTACTTGTGGTTCGACCCAACCCTGGATTTCCACACTTACTCCGTGCTCTGGACATCAAACCAAATTATGTATGTATTCTCAGCACTCTTTGCATTCATTCTTTTTCTTTCAATATTACTGAAAACAATACAGTGACCTCTCAAACTAGTCCATGACCCTGACATTCTTGTAATTTGTTGTTCAGATTTTCTGTAGACGGGAGTCCTGTTCGAGTGTTTAAGAACAGGGAGACAGAGTTGGGTAAAGTGGATAGCAATTATCATTATCCCAAAACCCAAGCAATGAGGGTCTAGACTCTACTCCAGCCTTTGGAATGCAGATGATTGGGCAACCAGGGGTGGGCTTGTGAAGACCGACTGGACTAAAGCTCCCTTTGTTGCATCCTTCCGCAATTTCAGTGCTGCCGCTACTTCTTCTTTTGACGCCGCAGCAGAGGAGGTGGCTTTGGAATCGAACCAAGAACAGAGGCAGAGGCTCCAGTGGGTACGAAAGAACTACATGATCTACGATTATTGTGCAGACACCAAGAGATTCCCCCAGGGACCGCCTCCCGAATGCAAATAAAACCTCAATCCTTTGAATTCAGAGAATGAACTCTGAATTCTTTCCTTTCAAGTATTCTGATTCATTTCTATTACATTAATTCCTTCATTCTTTCTCAGACACACATGTAAAATATTGGAGGGTATCAATCATTTCATTTTGGAACTGCTATACAAAAGCGAGATTCTTTCGATGATTCAATGGCCACAGCGTTTCCTTTAGGGTTTCCATGTGTTAGCGTTTTACCTTTTTGAATATCTATAACTCTTTTCTAAAGCTGTCGGATCCAAATCAAGAAAACAGAAAGACACGGTCAAGACAGATATATGTTTCACACATTTTAAGATTTCAAAAATGTTTCCTCTCACAGTAGCATTTATTTATTTACAAAAGTATGTACTGACTGCAACACATAATAATACTATCTTTTCCCAACCTAACCGCTGAACCATTCCCAACCCTCTAATCTAGAAATTTCCCTGCAAGAGGGAAAGCTAATGAGAACCGAGTCTTTCAAAGCATTTCCATTGAATTCTTGCAAAGCTAATGAGAACCGAGTCTTTAAAAGCATTTCCATTGAATTCAGTTATTCAGAGAATGAATTTGAATTTGAATTTGAATTTTGGATACTGCCCCTTCCACCGATTCTTTCCTTCCAATTATGATTTTCTATTACATGTATCAGTATGTATTCTTCAGACACACAAACAAAAGCGCATGTAACATATTACATGGTATCAATTATTTCATTTTGTTACTGGTATGCTATACAGGAGAAGCAAGATCCTTTTGATGATTCAATAGCTACAGCATTTCCTTTATGTTTTCCATGTGTTGGATATCTATTAACTCTTCCCTAAAACTTTTGAATATCCGCAACTCTCTTCTGAAGCTCTCGGACCGAAATCTGAGAGCAAAAATTCCACTAAATTCTCGCGAGAATTTCACAGTTCTAACGATATAGTGTTGTCAAAACTATAATTTGACACGTATTGAAATAAAAAAATATATGAATCTTCTAATGGGACAATTCATTTTATATATCAAATATAAAAAAAAAATACGAATGCTGTAATAAATGGGACAATTCTGCTATGGTGGAAAGAGTGGGAACGAGAGGCTAATGGTAACGAAGGTGGAAGAATGGGGAGGCGAGGTGGGGTTATCGTCTTCATATAATTATGATATTGCCATCTCTTTTTTCTCTTTCTTTAACACATTTCTCCTCTCTCACGGATTAAAAAAAAAGCTTCCATATCCTCCTCAACAATTACCCAATTTCAAGATATTGTGGATTTTTAGGGGTGACTCTTTATTTCTGATTTACTATTTTCTTCGTAACGTATTTTTTATATTTACCTATAAAAAGTTGATTTTATATATTAAAAATAAAATTATATATATGGGAATCAAAATTTGATTTTATATATTAAAAATATACATTATACTATAGGGAATCAATTATTTCAATAGTAAAAAGCTTATATATTCATCTGTGGTTTTTAGGAAGAAACACATATTCTTAACTATTAGGCTCACTCAAGCTGTATAAAAATGATATTCTTTTAATAGTTTTTTTTTTCCTCTTTTAAATTATCACTTTACAGAAACAAAGCCCAAAGGGTTGGATCTAACTGTTTATTATTGGGTAAGACTCAATTCTCGTGAGGACCTAGCTTCAAATCATGGAGACACTTTGAGGTATTGGTAGAAGGCATAATTGCACCCAAAAAAATTATATTAAATAATGTACCCATAAATAACTCAAAGCCTACACCCATGTCCTTTAATGCAATGAATTTATAATCCACTCACTAATAAAATTGTGAGTTTCTTTGATGTCCACCAACACAAGCACCTTCAATCCAAAAGCAAAGCAAAGCAAAAATGTTTTGATAATTCAATGTCTACAACTTTTTCATCATCTAAAGATAAGTAGTTGAAGAAGAACTTGGACACATATTGAGTTAGGAGTGCAAGAGGATATGCTATGAAACCAGCTTAAAAAGATAGAAAAGATAGATCAACGCCTTAGAATTCAGCCTCTTCGAGGGGCAACCTCTTTACATTACACAAATGAACAATTCTTTGATGATACAAATGACGAAACCTCCTTTCTATATATAGGAGTCTAAGGGGTCACAATATAACCAAGCCGACCTAACAATAATAATATAAAGGCACAAAAATAACAACACAGGGATTTTATGGGGCATAATAATAACAATAAGGGATACAATGACAATAGTATTGGGGGAATCACTAGTATTATAGGGACCTAACATGCTCCTCTCCTTCAAAAGAGTGTTGTCCTCAATGCTTGAGTAGTTCTAAATGCTTTTGTATAAAATTCTCATCCTCCCATGTGGAATCTTCAACGGGTAAGTTCTTCCACATGATGAGATACTCTGAAATTGATCGATTTCGTAGCTGTCGAGTTCTTGTTTCTCTGACTGCTTCAGGTTCCAATATGATTTTTCCTTCCTCATCAAGTTCTGGCAATATTGTTTGAACTGGAATCTTGTCACCTATAACCTTCTTTAAGCATGAAACATGGAAAACTGGGTGCACTCGGGACGCTGCAGGAAGCTCCAATTTGTATGCCATAGTACCTATCTTTTGCAACACCTTGTATGGACCATAATACTTTGGTGATAATTTATTATCCTTCTTAGCTTGCTTGAGGGATATTTGTTTATATGGTTGTAGCCGTAGGAATACCCAATCACCTACATCAAAATTTATTTCGCTGCGATGTTGATTTGCCTGCTATTTCATTCTATTCTGCGCCAAGGTGAGGTTATCATTTAAGAGTTGGAGAACTTGTTGCTGATGCTCGATGTGATCTTCCACTGCTTGAACCTTAGAATTTTCTCTTAAATATGATATGATGGATGGTGGATGATATCCATAAAGTGCCATAAATGGGGTCATTTTTGTTGCAGTATGGAAGGAAGTGTTATACCACCATTCAGCCAGAGGCAACCATTTGACCCATTGTGTCTGTTTATCAAATACAAAGCAACGAAGATATCCTTCCAAACATTTGTTTACTATCTTAGTTTGCCCATCAGATTGAGGATGATAAGATGAGCTACGAGCTAACTGAGTACCAAGACAAGAAAATAATTCTGTCCAAAAATTTCTAGTGAAAATGGGATCTCTGTCGCTTACAATAATCTTTGGGTTTCCATGTAGCTTTTGAATTGTTTCCATAAATGCAGTAGAAACTGTACTCGCTTTAAATGGATGAGATAATGCACAAAAGTGTGCATACTTGGTAAGTCTGTCAACTACCACCATGATAACACTCTTTCCTTCGGACTTGGGTAAACCTGTGATAAAATCCATTGAAACCTCCTCCCAACGTTGGCTTGGAATCGATAAAGGTTGTAATAGTCTCGGGGTCTTAATTGTTTCAACTTTATTTTGTTGGCAAACCAAACATTCCGCCACAAACTTTTGAATATCCGATTTAAGGCCATCCTAAAAAAAATCCTTCTTAACCCTGTGGTAGGTTTTTAGAAATCCTGAGTGCCCTCCTAAGGGAGAGGTGTGCAATTCCCTAAGAATCTTTTGTTTGAGTTGGGAATTCTTACATAGGTATACCCGATCCTTGTACCATAACGAATCATTTTTCCAAATAAATGTATCAGATGTACTGGGATCTTGTTGTATCTTTTGAATGAGTTCCCACACTTCCTCGTCATTCTTCCATTCATCCCTTGCTTCGTTTATCCAATCTGGTTGGATAATAGAAATGGCGCAAAGAAATGCTTTCACATCCTCATCCTTTCTTGAGAGTGCATCTGCCACAACATTTTTCTTCACTTTTTTGTAGATGATTTCAAAGTCATAGTCCAACATCTTTGTGACCCATTTTTGCTGCTCTTCTTAAGATAATCTTTGTTCTAAAAAGTACTTAAGACTATCATGATCTGTTTTTACTTTGAAGTGTCTTCCCATTAGGTAGGGTCGCCATTTCTTAAGTGCATGTAATATTGCCAACATTTCCTTCTCATAAATAGCTTTGTGTAAATACTTTCCTTTGATTGGATGACTTTCGAAAGCAATGGGTCTTTCTTCTTGCATTAAAATAGCACCAATTCCATTTCCTGAGGCATCACATTCCACAATAAAGGTTTTTGTGAAGTCCGATGTAGCTAAGACTGGTGCTTGGCACATGGCCTCTTTAAGATGTTCAAAGGCCTTTGTTGCTTCTGGAGTCCATGAGAATGCATCTTTCTTCAATAATGTTGTTAGAGGTGCTGCTATTCTCCCATAATTCTTAACAAACTTGCAATATTACCCTGTCAACCCGAGAAATCCTCGTAGATGCTTTATGGATGTGGGGATTTTCCATTCCTTAATGGTTTTAATTTTTCCTGGGTCTACCTTAACACCTTCATGAGATACAATATGACCCAGATATTCTACCTCTTGTACTCCAAAGAAACATTTGGGGATTTTTGCATATAATTGTTTCTCCTCTAATAGTTTGAGCACCATGTCAACATGTTGGACATGATCATTCCAAGACTTGTTGTAGATTAGTATATCATCAAAAAATACTAACACAAATTTTCTAAGGAAGGGTTTGAAAATGGAATTCATCAAACCTTGAAATGTAGAAGGTGCATTAGTAAGGCCAAAAGGCATGACCAAAAATTCATAATGACCCTCATGAGTTCTAAATGTTGTTTTTGGAATGTCTTCAGTCTTCATTCTGATTTGATGATATCCTGAACGAAGATCCAACTTGGTGAAGTAAGTTGATCCATGAAATTCATCCAATAATTCATCAATGACATGAATGGGAAATTTATCTTTAATAGTGAGCTTGTTGAGCTCCCTATAATCTGGACACATGCGCCATGATCCATCCTTCTTGTGAACCAATACTACTGGAGCAGAGAAAGAACTTTGACTAGGTTGAATTATACCAGCCTCTAGCATTTCTGCAACCATACATTCAATTTCACTCTTTTGGACATAAGGATATCTGTAAGGCCTAATGTTTGGAGGAACACTTCCTGGAATCAAATTGATAGCATGATCATGATCACAAATAGGTGGGAGGCCTGAAATACCTTGGAATGATTGTCCAATACTTTTTGGAGATCTAGAGAAATGGATGATTTCGATGTGGGAAGCTCTAGTGAACATAATTGTGCAATTATGCCTCATTGTTCTTTCTTTAGAAGCTTTGTCATTCCGTTAGAGATGATTATCTTTCCCGGTTTCCCTGCGATACCCCTTAATTCAACTTACTTTCCTTCTGCAGTAATTTCATGAAAAGTTCTTGAAAATTAAAAGCTATTGTACCCAAGGATTGTAGCCATTGGACTCCTAGTACAACATCAACACCACATATTGGAATGGAAAGCATTGGGCTATTCAATACATTTTCTCCCATGGATAGCTTGATATTATGGCACTTTCCTGAGAAATTTATGGTTCCTCCACTTGCAACCATCACTTAACACTCTGGTGCTGGATATAGGAAGAAATTCAATTCCTTGGCTACCTTACAATGAATAAAATTATGGGTACTTCCCAAATCAATCAACACTATTACCTTTTTCTTCTTGATATGCCCTTCTATCTTGATAGTCTGAGGAGTGGTAATTCCAGCCAATGCATTACAAGATATGGTCGGATTCATTTCTTCTTTTTCTAGGGTTTGTTCCTGGTGTATATC
Source organism: Pinus tabuliformis (assembly GCA_031772625.1). Taxonomy (NCBI): domain Eukaryota; kingdom Viridiplantae; phylum Streptophyta; class Pinopsida; order Pinales; family Pinaceae; genus Pinus; species Pinus tabuliformis. Next base: position 790,186,011 of record CM062817.1, on the reverse strand, counting down.
CTCTTATTTTGACGTTTCTTGTTCCTTTTCTTTCTCCTCTTCACAATCTATGTAAAATTATTTCTTCTGGGCACAGTTATGACCTTTAGTGTATTTGCTATCACAACTGTAACAAAGCCCTTTTGCACTTTTTTCTTCCAATTTTTGTGGTGTCAACCTTGTAGGTTGTGGATGGCTAGGGGCAGCAACACTTCCATCTTTATGATTGTGAGTGGTAGGCTTCCTTTTTGCCATAGTTTTTCTTTCTATTTTTCTTGCCAACCTGAATGCCTTCTCCAATGAATCTGGTTCGCAAAGGCGAACCTCATGTTGGATGTTTTCTTTTAAAGTCCCTATGAACACATCAATCCTATGCTCCTTTGGAATATCTTTTACCCTTATATTCAATTTTTGTAAGTCCTCAATGTGCTCCATCATTGAACCCTTTTGTTTGAGATTTATCAATTGGCTAAAAAAAGTGTTGCTTTTTGTATCCTCATAATGTGCTATCATTTCAGCCTTGTAGGTTGTGGATGGCTAGGGGCAGCAACACTTCCATCTTTATGATTGTGAGTGGTAGGCTTCCTTTTTGCCATAGTTTTGCTTTCTATTTTTCTTGCCAACCTGAATGCCTTCTCCAATGAATCTAGTTCCCAAAGGTGAACCTCATGTTGGATGTTTTCTTTTAAAGTCCCTATGAACACATCAATCCTATGCTCCTTTGGAATATCTTTTACCCTTATATTCAATTTTTGTAAGTCCTCAATGTGCTCCATCATTGAACCCTTTTGTTTGAGATTTATCAATTGGCTAAAAAAAGTGTTGCTTTTTGTATCCTCATAATATGTTATCATTTCATCCGTAAAAATAGCCCAAGTGACAATTTTTTTACGAGAGCAAAGCCATCGATACCATACAAACTGATTTGGTTCCAAATATAAAGTTGCAATGCGTACCTTTTGTGTGTTTTGCACATTATGGAGATCGAAAAATTGCTCCATCTGTAGTATCCATGTTTCGGGATCCTTGCCATCAAACTTCCTCGTATCGATATTTGGAACATGGCGGTTCTTCAATCCAACGTTAGAGTCTATGAAATCATGATTAACATTTATTTTGTTCTCATCACGAGTTTCCTTTACTACCCTTTCACCATTAGTAAGCATTTCTTGTAGAAACTTTGTCAAATCCGTCTTCAAATTTGTCTTCAAATCTTCCATGCTTGTCTTCAAATCTGTCTTCAAATCGTCCATCTTAGCTTCCACGCTGTCCATCTTAGCTTCCACGTCATTCATCTTAGCTTCTACGCCTTTCTTTAAACCATCCATCTTAGCTTCCACGCCTTTCTTTAAACCGTCCATCTTAGCTTCTACGTCTTTCTTTAAACCATCCATCTTATTTTCTATTACTTTTTGTGCGAGTGAAATTTGTTGCACTTGGTCTCATAATTTGAATATATCATGTTGCATTTCTTCCTCTTCTTCATGAGTCATTCTAGAGCTTTCAAGTTGCTTACTAGGTGTTTCCATTTTCTTTCTTCGGGGCATCAATTACCAATAATAATGCTTCACTATGCCCTTTGAATTCCTTCAAACTAATTTTTCAAACCAAGCTTATGAAAAAATAAAAATAAAACTACACACCTTTTTACACTTTGTTGGAGCTTGATATTGAATCTGATGTATCTCTATAATTTTGGATCTCCCAGGTCTAAAATTGCTTCTTGCAGTAACCCTCTGAGTAATCTTTCTAACCCCACAAGTCTGATGAAGATTGGATTCTCTAGTGAAGAGTTATGCCAAATCTCCCACGATGACCTAAGTATAGACTTGTTCAGTAGAGCAAACTTGTAGTGACGTGCCGCGGGTCACTGTTTCAATATTAGGTTCTGAAAATGGTACCCAAAAGACTACAGTCCGTCCTCTTTCTGTGACTTCTTACGAAAATTCAATCTGATGCTCAGAGAGAAAGTTATGACGATTTTCCCAAGGTGACATGTTTGGAATGTAATTTTGAGGTATACAAAAGCCCTAACTTCCTCAGATTATATCTCCGAAAATATAGTGAGACAGGATCTAAAATTCGGAGCCAAGGTTCAGACCGATTTCTCTGCAAATGGGTTTTTTTGTTAGCTTCTGAAACTTCGTAGAGAAACCGTTATAGCGAACATTCCACGATGACCTGTTTTAGATGAAATTATGGAGCTTGCAAAACCCCTAAATTCCTCATATCATATCTCTAAAAATATAGCGAGAAAAGATATGAAATTTGGACCCAAGGTTTAGTAAGATTTCTTCTCAAATCGCAGAAAAAAAGTTATAGCGAAAATTACATGATGACCTATTTGGAGTAGCGAAACCCTAGAATCCAAAGCTCTGATACCAAATGTTATGAAACCAGCTCAAAAAATAGAAACGATAGATCAACGACTTAGAATTTAGCCTCTTTGAGGGGGAAACCTCCTTTACATTACAAAATTGAACAATTCTTTGATGATACAAATGACAAAACCTCCTTTCTATATATAGGACTCTAAGGGGTCACAATATAACCAAGCCGACCTAACAATAATAATATAAGAGCACAAAAATAACAATAGTGGGATTTTATGGGGCACAATAATAACAATAAGGGATACAATGACAATAGTAATGGTGGAATCACTAGTATTATAGGGACCTAACATGATACAACAACAAGAGCAAGCGAGATGAAAAGTGTAGGGGAGACAAATTGAAGTCTCTTCTAGGTTGGTGCCTACAAATTTGTTGAGTTGGTGCTCAACTAGGGAATCAAAGTCTCTTGTAAGTTGGTGCCTATGAATTTGTTGAGTTGCTCCTCATTTAGGGAATTGAAATTTCTTGTAAGTTGGTGCTTACTTTTTCAAGGACATTTACAAAATATTTACAAAGAAAATATGTATAAGTGTTTCTTATATAAAGATCTATGTTTCATTATTTATGTGCATTAATGTTTTAAAAGCTATAAATTGTTAATAGTAAGGAAATATTGATCACCCCTCTCTCTCAATATTTCCAACAGTTCATATATGTTATCACTTGTTGGGATTATGAAGTGGATAGCACAAGAATGTGGTAAATTCTTGTGGTAGGGAGGGAATTTTAACATAAATAAATTCCATCTTGTAAGTTGGTTAGTGGCTATAGATCCCAAGGATAGAGAAGTTTGAAAATTAGAGAACATGTACTTGTGTTAATCTGACTTGAGCCCTTTCTAAATCACATATAAATGTATTCCAAGCATGAATAAAATCCCCATTCAGGCCTAAACCTTTATCATAGAGCTAGCCTTGTGACCACTGGCTTGTAAACTCTAGTTTGTTAATCCAATTTAACATGAAATAACTGCATTCAAGTAGATGAGTGATCAAGTTCTTTAACAAAAAGTATGTACTAACTGCAACCCATTAAATCATCATTTACCAAGATAACCTCTAAACCATTCCTAACCCTCTAAGATAGAAATTTCCCTCCAGAGGGGAAGCTAATGAGAAATCTATCCAGTGATTAAGACCTCACTAAAATCATTTAGCTCACAATGGATCCAGTCGATAATAGAAACAAGAGCAATATGATTTTCACGGGAAAAAAAATTCAAAGTATTTTCCATTAAGGTCTAACCACCAATAAACACCCAAAAATAAATATATTATTCATCCCCCAACCTTCCATAACCTTATTTTTTTCTATTTTCTCCTTGTTGGTCCAATGAGAACCTCTAAAGTCCAAGCTCCATTACCAAAGGAAATTGTTGCAACATTTTCTAATATTTTTTTACAACACCCTTCAGGATTAAAGTTAACGAATGCCAAAAAAATAGGGATAACTTCTAGAATGGATTCAACCAAAACCAACCTATCTCTATGAGAGAGTCGTTTATGACACCAAAGACTAATACGCCATTCTCCCTTTTCTACAATCCAACTTAATTCAACCTTCGACCTATGGAAAGTTTTGACAACAAGAAGTTATGCTAGAATTTTTGGGGATACTTCTATAGGAGTTATGTGCTCTTGTGGCTTTGTAATTGCCATACAAGTTGAGGGATCCACCTGTTGTAACACATTGTAAAATAAACATGTTGTATGGTATGAATGATTATTTAGAATGATTAGCTATGTGTTTGGATAGTGTTAAGTTTTTGGATGTTTTTAAGTACAAGATTTAAATAGAAACAAGTGTGAGGTGTTTTTCGGACTCATGTAGTCTTATATTTGTCAGACCAGTGAGACAAAATGAGTCACAATGTTGCATGACCTATAGTTAAGGGCGAATTAGGTGCACCAAATCGATCTCTAATCCAAATTTGACTATGGGGGCATGAAAATTTGAATAAGAGCAGAAGACATCTCAACATGCATTCATAAAAAATAGACGTGATTTTGCAATTTGTGAGACGAGTAACATAGATACTATAGGAGATAACATTATAGTAGGAACGGGGCATCACCTTGATGACATAGAACGAGAAGCAAAAATAAAAGCAATGGATTGAAGTATAAAGAGGATGGTTGATATCACCGCACCATGAACATCATGGGAGAGTTAGCTAAAATCTTTGATTGTTGACATTGAAACATGAGAGATGCCAATCTTAGACACGAACATGATAGGAGTTTACAAATCCAATAACATTGTCATATTTAAATGACCCTGTTCAATTGAGGAAGTTGGTGAGTTCATAGATGTTGGCTATGTTTAGGAGAACACTTCATGGAATACTATCCAAATAAGGTGACTTGGTTGAATAAGTTGGGGACTCCTATTAAGGTAGGGATGAATGTTTTAGATAGTAAGATGTAAGACCCACATTCATCATAGGATTTATAAATGGTTGGAATGTGCCAAGGATTCTCAATGAGCGTAACCAAGGGGAGTTACGCAATTTTTTTTTTTGAATAATACATATAATGACCAAAAAAAAGTTGTGGCGACAACAAAGTTACCCAATGTTATTACAAGGGGAGGTAAGCCATTTGAGTGCTTTTACCACCACACAAAAACATTATTCAAAGGAAAGTCCATGGCAAGGAAAGATAACATGGTTGGTGTAATTAGTGGAGGACCAAGTAGCACTAAGCAATGAAGCCATGGCTTAGATGAGGTAGTTCAAGATTGGTGATTAAAGGATAGTGTGCTAAAAAAAGAGGGTGCTCAAAACCACTCATATTGAATAGTCACAGAAGTAGCACAACCAAAGAAAAGAAACAAAGATGTTGCCTGTTTAATTTTCAAGAACACCACTTTGAAAGGAAGTGCCCATGGAAACTGTAACACCACCCCTTCCACTACCCATAACCCATAATAAGGGTAGAAGAGTGCATTACTATGATGGTTCCAACCTCCACAGTCTTGTCATGGAAATGGGGTCATAAAATTTCTAATTTTTCATCTTCCTCAGAACTAAAATTCAATGCCACCATTAGGTGGTTTGTCTCGTTGAAACCTTTCTATAGATATAAAATTTACCGTGATCTGAATTATAGATCAAAATTTGTGACCATTCAAAGTTAGGCCCATTATAAACCTTTCCACATCATCATTGATTCCCACATGGAATACATGTAACAACGCGTGTGGTGGCTAACATGGCCACTCTACCTGTTAGCACTCCATAAATTTCTACAGGCTGAAGAGAGAAATCCCATAGGTAACCACAAACCTCTTTTAGTTAGAACACTAGCCTTTTCCAACCAGAGGGGTCTCCATCACTTAAAAGAAGATCAAATTATGTAATAAAAAATGCTCAAGAACATTTGACAGAGGCCAGGTCTGTAAAGATAAAAAAGGATTTAATGAAAATGATTGATGGACTTGAGAGGGAGGGTCACTGGGAATGGATTCATTTTTCAAAGTTTTACATAAAATTATCAGAACTTCATATTAGACACTTATGAAAACAGAGGCAGGATAGGTACTATTCCAAGTGACAACATTTGGTTATAACATAGGATGAGTTTTTAAAATAACTGGAAATTACACAGAGATATCCAACCAATATGTAATAGAGCATGAATTAAAATTCTGAAACATATATTTCAGGATCAAATATATAGAGGAACACTATAAAGGAGCATGTAGTTAAAGTGAATTCCATTATAGTTCAGAAAAAAGAGAAGTCATCAAGAGCATTAGCATAAATGAATTCTGAAAAACTGTCTTGGAAATAATTAGAAGTGAAAAATTGAAATAAAGACAGTGAATAGAGGCCACAAAAACCTAAAACTCATACCACAAGAATCTCAGCTTAAGTGTCAAATCCCTGCACTGATAATTTTATTGCAGCAAGAGAAAAAAAATACACATGCCTTCTTTACAAATCCCAACCCTTTTCTCTTATTTTGTTCAATTTAAATACATTAGGCATATTGAACAATCAAAATAAGATACAATGTATCTTTCATCCACTTGAGAGGATCGAATCATCTTCAATTTAGAAACATCAATCTTTGAAAGCAAAAAACTAAGATAAAGCTAAAAATAAAAATGAAACATATTTTTTTGATAAAATTAGCTTTATCTTATCTACTTCTCTGATACCTATCCATTCCTTTCTATCCATATCACCAACATCATTATGGATATCTATACATTTCCACATTTTCAAACCGAAATCCAAAAATTTCATCATTTTGTCAACAAAAACTATGAAAATGGGCCACCAAGTGACACATGTAACTCCCAAACAGTAGCACCTGTGTAAAATATGAGATAGATTTTTTATATGATATTGTTTTGAAGAAAAACCTCTCTCATTTTCTTCAAATTATTCCCCATATCCTCAGAAACTGTTCTGCAAAATCATGACTAAAACAGGAAAATACATAGTCCAAAAAATATGCCTTAAATATGCATTTGAAACTCCTAGTATATGACATTTGTGAAAAAAATGGAAGAGGTTATTGTGCTTTGGTTTGTTCTTGAGAAAAAATTCTTTCATTTTTTTCAAATTCGGCTCAATGTGGTCGGAATTAGTGTTTTAAATTGATGGCTAAAACAAGGTATTTTGCGTAGCACTGTGCAACGAACAGTCTGAGTAGCACTCCATGCTCTGTATGGTCGCACACCTCTTGTAGAAAAATGGATCAAATGTATATGATTAAAATGAATGTGTGATGGTGTATAACTCTTTAAATAGGCTCTCCAACTCTTGCAAACCTCTTAAATGGTTGATACCCACCCGTGCAGCGGTTGTGCAATGACCATGACTCCCATTAACTTGACACACTCCATGATTTTGGTGAACCCTTTATGACAAAAATTTGACAATGTCAGACAATGACCTTTGAGATTGTGACATCAACAGTGGTCATAAGCTCAACTTATCCAAAAGCTGAAAATTAAAGGACATGGAAAATACATTTGACGATGAAAACTAATGACTCTAACACTACCATCATGGAAAAATCCACGTGGAGTAGGCATGCCCCTGATCTAGATAGTCGGAGGTTTGCCTACTCAACATAACACACATATAACTTTCGATCGGATCCCTGACCTCGACCTAGCTGACTAGACCGACCCCCCCAACCTGGAGAGTCCCACCCGACCATAATTATTGGGTTGACTACGTATCATATTCCAACTGGCCCGACTCTTGAATAATGGGCCTGACTAACTAGTTGGTCTGCACACCTTTGGCTGTGTACAAACTCATCTTGAGTTCAACCCTTTTGATTGAATTTAACATGTCTTTGTAAGTATCTTACACTTAGAAATTTTTTGGATTCCTTCCTAGATTTTTCATAGGCCCAAATCATTCGAACTCTTTTGCCTGTTAAAACATGAACTTCATGATTCCATGGTAATTCCCATCATGCCAAGACCTTGAAATTCATTAAGCATTTGCGCTGTGACATTCAACTAAACTTGTTGAAGAACACATAAGAATTTTAATGGTGAAACTTGGAGGATAACATGTACAGGGCGATACACTCAACGAATGTGCATTCAAGTGCATTTCATTAGAATTACAGGGAACTCAAGTAGGTCTCTCGCACAACATAAAGATTCATTTATTTCAATCAATCAGCTCGCATGCACAAAGAAAATAATGGGAGACATACACAATAATACATGTTGGTTACTGGGGCGGTCAGGGTTCAAATCCTCGCCGACACATATTAGTTTTAAGCCCCAAGGGTTAGCTCAACTGGTTGAGTCCCCATTGTTAAGTACCTCGCCGATCGGGAGGTCACAGGGTCAATTCTCCTCAACGCCCTTAGGGTTAGGTCTTGCTAGTCTGGTCAACAGGCTTTAAAAGATTCCCTTCGGGGTTGATTGCCCAGATTTTCCTATGGGAAAAAAAATACATGTTGGTTACCATAATCATCAAACTTCACCATTAAATGCAAATATATTACCGTCTCTTTATGACTGAAATATTATTGAAATTCAAATACTTAAACATATACAAGAATTTTCAACCATTCGTCATACACCTATATAGGGAATTCCACATCCCACTTCCACATAGGAATCCCATCCTTCAAAGTCAATATGAGCATTTTATCATCCCAATAAGCATGCACGTAATATTCAATACATAGGAGCATAAGAAAGTACCATTACATTAACACCTTGGAATTAAGCTACTCCTCAACATTACAAAGGGAAGAACATACTTAAACATTAGTTTATGCACTTAATAGATAATGAATATTTACATCACAACACATACATGTGCAGATAGATAAACACTTATCTTAAAATGAAGAACCTGACATTTGAGATTGGGAATTTGACTTTCCACCCAACCTTAGATGATTTGCAACCAATTCTTTCTTGCAGTTGTCACCTCTGAGCCAGATTCCAAAGATTGAGGACAGTTCTTTCATAGAAACAAGTTGACTATACTAACTAAAACAGAGTGTTCTAAGGCTACACCGCCTTCACCCACCAGCTACCTAATTAAACAGATAAAACAATGAGCCACTTCACTCACACACAACCATCATCCCCTCAAGGAATTAACCCATCATCATCTGCTGAAACAAGGTGACTCAAGGATACATTACCTTAACCCATCAGCTATACAACCATTCATATAAGATAGGGAACACTTTCTTTTTACACGGAGCGACTTATAAGGCAATATCCAAACATCTCTAGGGATTTAAACACATAGGCTATCAATTTAGATATGGATAAAGAGATATATAGTTAATGATAAGGAGGTTATATCATTTGTGTTACTCCTGAAGGAACAAGAATGCACTCTCCAGCATTTTAGTGGAACTTCCACTTGTGCTCTTAGCCCTACTCCATGGAACTACCATTAGGCGTTATCAACCCACTAGCCCTATGTGACTCCACCATTCAAAAGTTATCAACTAGTATAGTGTTTGGTGGATCTATTAGCCCTATAAAGCATAACCAATGCTCAATTATTATCAACCAACAAGCCTTTTGGGTTCCTTAGTTTGACTACCATCTGAGCTCACTCTATGATTATCAGCCAATAAGCCCCATCGATTTCTCAGTTATGTTATCATCAAAGTGTTTCCCTTCTCCGTCAATTCTCTCAAATATGCTAACTTTTTCTCTTCCTTCTCAACGAATATAATTGGTCACCAATATCCTCTCATCCTCCACTTTTTTATTCCCTTTCTCTCTACCTGCGCATATGCAGATCATGCCTAATACTCTGTTGTGCTCTCTTAAGTGAGATAAGGAAAATTCCTCTGTTCAAACCTGCTTTAGTATCAACTTCTCGTCCATTCTAACTATGAAAGAATGTGTCTCCCCTCATCGTCCTCTCACCATGTCTCCCACATACAAAACCATTTGTATTTCATGGTACACATGGACAAATTTCATGGGGTAGCATGGCCCATCTTCTTCATTAAATTTTGTCCCTTTCTTGCTTACAATTATGCCCAAAAGATACATGGGTATTTCCTTCATTTTCAATTGAATTGAATACATAGTCAAGCCATTAAATATCACTAAGTCAATCCATGACTAATATTTAAAATAACCAAGTCCTCAAGTAATCTCCCTCCTCAAGCAATGAAATTTTTGTCCCTTTCCTTAGGCCCTTTTTAAATTTTACAATTAGATAATTACAAGGAATTATTACAATGTTTACAAGGGGAAACTAAACCGTAGGGGATTTCACAATCCCCATCCCCTTAGAGGAACATTGTCCTCAAGGTTCTCATTCTCAAACACAAAAGAAAACATGTTTAACCCAAGCATAACTTATTTGGAGATTTATATTTACAACTCAATTACCATTACAATTCTCATATAAAATTTCTCTCCCGACAACTAAATGAACATGAAAAAGTATCCTTGGATCAGCCACTTTATGTGGCTCCTTTACAATCTTCTTGGTGCTTTGTTGTGCACTTTGATATCTTCAAGTTGCTGCTTGCTTTTCCTACAACCAACTCCAGTCACCTAGACTAGGAAATTCCCATGCTTCCCTATAACATGGCATACAATCTCTCATGAGATTTATCATAAAGAAATCCTAATAATTAAAATTATACCTCTTATCTTCCTTGTCCTTAATAAGCCCATTTATTAGGTGTTCTCAAGAACTCCCTGTTGTTACACCGCAATGGTTGCAAATTAGCGCAAGGGTTCATTTAAAGCACAAAGAGACTCAATTAAACCTTGAAGATAGATATGTAGCTAATAGTGAGGAGGTTTTATTAGTTGTGTTACTCCCAAGAGAATAAGAGTGCACTCTCGAGTAGCTTAGTGGAACTTCCACTTGTTTTCTTAGCCCAACTCCATGCAACTACCATCAAATGTTATCAACCCACTAGTCTTGGGTGCTTCAACCTCCCAAAATTTGTCAACCAACATAGTCTCCATTGGATTTATCAGACTTGTAAGGTATAACCACTACTCAGTTATTATCATCTAGCAGGCCTTCTAGGTTTCTCAACTAGACTATCATATGAGCTTACTTTGTGATTATCGACTAACAAGCTTCATGGGTTTCTCAATTATGCTATCATGAGAGATTCTCCATGATTATCAACCAACAAGCCTAATAGGTTTATCAAATGTGATAGCATCAAAGTTTCTCTACTCCATCAAACTTGCTTCTGGATTTAGCACAACACTTATTTGAGTACATGCCCAATACTAGAATCGAGGATTCTAATTATTAGTTAATGTTCCATCAGTACTTCCTTGTCACCCGCATGATATGACATGATCATATACAAGTCTTATTATCATGACATTAAAATCATCAATAAACGAGGGTTTATTTTTCAAAATTGATTCCTCACATAACCAGAAATATTTTCATTAAATAAATATAAACCATAATTCTCCCACAAGAATGACACCTACCAAAACTTGTCAATCAAAATGGAATCTATACATACATATCAACATTATCATGAACGTATCACATATACAAATAAGGTCAAGGTTGAGAGAACCTCCTGTTGTCCATGCAGAGCATGCATGGAATTGGGATCAATGGTCCTAAAATTTGGCCAAGGAATTGATTATCCAACTCCTTTATCCCTACTTGTTGCAAACCATACTGCTATGATTATTCTCAACCAATGTTTTTCATGCTAGACAATAACTCTATTCCTTCAGTGCATCATAATACGAGGATGCATTTATATGCATATACATGTGGGTCATGCAATTTTAATTTTTTAGGAAACCTCACTTTTTATGTCATTCTCATGGTTGCTCTATCATAGACCATTTATTCTTATGGACTAAACCAACCCACTTGGTTGTCATACTCCTTTCTATTTTCACTACCCTTTACTCATACACTGGGCTTCATTCCAGTTTACCTCCCTCATTGGATTCCACTAAGCTCTTCCCTAGAGTTCCATTATCTTACTTCCACACCCAACAAGCTTCCCAAGACCCAAAACATAGAAGGAAAAAAGAAAGGAAGATGAAAAATTCATAACAGTTTATAAAAACGATACAAAACATAAAAAGTGTAGCATGGACATGTGCAAGTCAACAATAAAGTAGTATACCTAATATGAGTGCAAGTCAATAGATAAAAAACAATAAATCATGTACTAAAATCAGTCTGGATACACTAATGCATAAAAATATTCAATATTTAAAACAACTTAATCCCCATGAGTTATGGAATTTCTCAATGCTTCATGAGTAAGGCTCAACTCGAGCCCTCTCCATGATTTCATTCAGTCTCTTTACTAGTCAGTCATCTCAGTTGTTTGATGCTACATGAAAAACTCATATATTTTCCATGGCTAAATGAGTTCCAAGTATGATTCAGGCTACATCCTCCACCATTTGTGCTTCTTGCATAGTATGTAGTCTTGGCTAACTTATCTATATTTGGGGGTAGTCTCTACACAAGTGGATTTCCATGCATTTTTAGCACACTATGGGCTTCCTCCAAGGCATACCCCCTTCTTTGGATTGAGAAATTCAACCTTCATATGTTGTCTTGAATGTTTGCTGAGTTTTACCTACATTGGTGGTGAATCTTGTTGCCTTCTTCCCAGGATGATGTCCCAAATTTCCTTGCCTTTTTCCTCCAATTCCTTTTTCATTCAAATGAGTATTAATCACTGACATGAGTCCATTATTAGTAGCAGTGCTTTAACTTTCTAACCATGTCATCCATGGTCTATGGCTCATCAAATTCGTTCCTATCCTTGAAGGATTGTGGCAACCCACTAACAAATCTTTGGACTTTTTCTTTTCCTCCTTGAGGTAGGGAACATATCAAAGCAACTCTAGGAATTTAGTAGCATACTCGTCACTAGACACCTATCCCATTTTGAGCTCATGGAACTCCTTTTCCTTATTATCAAAATATCTTTCAAACAAGTATTTGTCCCTAAAGTATTCCTCAAATTCCTTCCATATTAGCTCCTCTTCTCTTATGCCTTGTACATTATTTATATACTCCCACAAGATATTAGCCTTTCCTTTCAGGCTAAAGGTAACCACCATTTATTTGATATTCTTAGTGTAGTTATGAACTCTGAATAAATTTTTCATCCCAATCAACTATGCTTCAACATCTTCTACTTCCTTCACTTCACATCAAATGGAGGAGGCTTAACTTTCTTAAATTCATTTGGTACATATTATTTTTCCCTCCTTCTATCATGGTGATGATGATGATAATGCCTTTTGTGAGTGTCTTCATACTATTGTTCATGGTTTCTTGAGTTATTTCTAGGAGTGCTTCACAGAGTGCCTCCTTTCACAGTGTCTTCATTAGACAACCGATGCCTCTTTCTAAATCTGCTCTCATTTTCCCCATTGGTTGTTTCCCCCTACCTCAATAGGCTTCACATATCTCTATGGCTAATCCCTAACTCATGTTACTTATGCCTTTGTATATCTAATGAGCTTTGCAGTATGACTGCATTGACTTCAACTTGGTTTCCTTGCACTCTGACAAGCCTCTCATTGTCAGATTTACAACTCCTTATTTATTCTCTCAGGCTTCTCAACGTGTCTACCCAATTAGGAGAGTCTACCCTTCCTCATTGTTCAACTGATATTTACTCTTAATGTACTTGTTGTGATTGGTTAGTGCTACACTGCACCATTTTACTTGCTTGCTAGTTCTACGATAAAGCCCTTCTATTCCAAGTGTTGAACCAAATTGAAGCTCTGATACCACTATGTAACACCACTCCTTCCACTATCCAAATCCCATAATATGGGTAAAAGGGTGCATTACTATCATAGACTTGACCTCCATAGTCCTATCATGGAAATGGGGTCTTAGAATTTCTCATTTTTCAGCTTCCTTAAAACTAAAGGGCCAATGCCACCATCGCGTTCATCTCATTGAGACCTTTCTAGCGATATAAAATTTACCTCAATTCGACTCGTGGATCGAAAGATATGACCATTCAAAGTTAGTCCCTTTATAAACCTTGCCACATCATAATTGATTCTTATGTGGCACCCACATAATAACCTGCATGGTGCCTGAAATGGCCACTATGCCATCTATTGTGGCTTTTTCTAGCACCTGTAGCACGAGTGCTTCAGGTGACCTAGAAAGCCTCCTAGGGACAACCTCTAGGTTGATTGTAGACCAGTACCTAGGACATCTTAGATAGAGGATTTCATGGAAGACTATGAGTGAGGTTTTTGTTTCACTCCAATTTTCACGTAGTTAAAAAGGTTATAAAGGGGCTTGGTTAAATCGGCCTTCATTAATGTAGACTCAAGCCAACACATGGATCCAAATCAAGGGGGTATATTGGCGCAATCTCAAAGAGAAATGTCTTCTTCTGGTGGCTGACACACAACAATGAGACAACTTAATACTGAATTTTTATAGATGGTGGAGAGGAGGAGAGGAAGGAGGGAAATAGATGCGTAGGGTTGTAAACAAACAAAACCCTCAGCAACAATGTTCTAGCAGAAATATGGAAGACGAAGGAGGTAAAAAGGAATAAATAGTGGTATGCTAATTAAGGTTCCATAGCAAATATAACATGGGTATCATTAGCACCAGACAACATGAGTAAATCTGGGCTCACATAGGTATTGTATGTTAATCCAATAACATAAATAAATCTGCAATTACTACAGGTATTGTATGCTATTGAATAACACAAGTAAATCTGTAATATAACGCAGGTATTGTTCTCTATTTAGCAACCTAGATAAATCCATCAATCAGGGAGAAACCAACAACTTCATTACACTATTTCAGAGAAGGGAAAACACAAGTGAAATGAGATTTACCAAGAGGAAACATGCTTCACATTGATCTACTTGGAATCACCAGGGAGTTTCATTAATCCAATATGAGTCCAACATACCAGTCCATTTACATTCAGCCAAGATATCACTCAAGTCCCTCATGGATAGGCAAGTAGAACCAAAGTGGAATCGTAGAAATCCTGACTCGTGGGTGCAAAATTCTAAAACCTCCTTAAAGTGTTGCTTCCCCCTATTTATAAGAAGAGGAGGAGCTTAGATTACAGTTACAAAATATCTTAGCCAAAGGCTAGCTGTCTAATGTACTAGTTGCCTCGGCCTGTGATAGCTCCTACTGCCCAAAAATATTTCTAAGGATCAGAACCCTTTCTTGGAAAAAAAAATAATGCAAAGAAAGAGGAAGATTGAAAGATGATGGAGGAAGTTCCCCCCTTGTTGTTCCTATGAAAGGCCTCTGGTCAAGCCACGTCTCAGTTGTGATGTGCTTCTCCTGCTTTTCAGCCATTTTCTGTCACTTTTGCCTTAACTACTTGAATAGCTCATTTTCTAGTGTAGGGAGTGGGTTGACTGTGAGTGTCTATCGTATAGTAAAATGGAGCCCCTCCCGAAAGTCCTTTGTTGTGTATAGGAGTGGAGCACCATGCCGAGCCATTAAGTCTTCCTGAGCCCCCCTTACTGGTTTACCGTTGTGCCACTACTTCCTTCAACACTTTCAGCTGCTGAACCATCCATCTTTAAAACTCTGTACCATGCGCTTAGGGCCTTACGGTAACGAGACCTTTCCTCTTAAATCAGTGTTTACAGGGTGGGACCTTCTGATCTGTTGTAGCCCTTTTACTTCGGCCCCTTTTTGTAATTTCCTTCATATGACTGGGAGCTTAAACTAGGTGCTTAGCCCTCGGGCACTAAGGGCTTTAGACTCCTATCTGGGGAGATTTTTCCTTTGTTTATTATAATCCCTCACATTGGTGGTTTATAACGCTTTCCTTTGATATCACCCCTTGACACCTGCGATCACCGATCTACAGGACTAGGCCCACATGGGGTATCGCAATCTCAACACAGGAGAGGGAGAGACCCATCCACTTCTTTTCATAGCGCGGGGCGACTATCCGAAAATGAACACCTTATAAGGTAGAACACATGAAATATCGCATCTAGGAGGATCCCCCGCATATCGCAATCGCAAGCCAGAAGGGACTTCAGAGGAGGAGAAACTTTGACCCGTGCGATCGCCGATGTTGCGGGAAGTGCGATATGCGGGACCTTTAATATCCTGCCATGTGGCCCCCTCGAGGAGAGAGAAAGGGGGTTCGTCTGCCCTTGGTTTTTCAGTGATTTTCTTTGTTAAATGAAATCGGCCCCTCTCGGAAATTTAACACCGAGGGCCCGAATTATCGTCAATTTTAGTGTTTATCAACGTTTGGTAATGTTAAAGACCCTTTTCCTGTGTGCACCTCTTTGCGCATACAATCATCGATATGCGATATCGACGTTCAACATCATGAACCCTCGATGTGCTATGTGTCGTCGGCCATCCTACCGACGATTGCAATTTGCGCTCTACCTTGGTCCCATTGATAGTCGATTTGCGATATCAGTGATCGACTGATCATTGATATTATTTCCTACCTTTGCTGCCAAAGGAAGCTCTGATTGCAATTTGTGATGAGCCCTTTCCTTTGGGCTATTTCCCTTTGTTTTCTTGCTTTCCAAGGGTAACTTTAAAATTGCTCCAACTTCTGATCTAGAAGTCCATTTTTGGACTTCCACATACCATTGGAAATCTTATCACGAGCACTATGCAATGCAGAGGGACTAATTAAAATCTAGGAGCTCCTATGGCTTGGGAAATCGCTTCAAACATTACTGCTTTTCCTCACTCCGGGAAACTAATAACTTGTAAAGTAGAGAGTGACAAAATTGGCTCCTACTGGGGGCAGTGCCTTGCTAGCATGGTGTTGAGAACCTGCAGACTAGTATCTATCACCATTGGGAATGGAGTGAGAAATATATGAACTTTGTTTGCAGGGAATCACTTCCTCCTCAAACTGAAATGCATAAATAAAAATTCTAACCACTAGAAATTAAATGCTCATTGAGTGAGCTTATTTATATACATTCCTACTTATGCACAGGGCTTGATTCACCTAAGTGAGTTCAACCCTCCAATGGAGCCAGGCTAGCATTTGGGTGCTGGACCTAATGCCTTCATGCTGCTGAAATTTAAAAACAAAACAAGCATGCACCATGAAAAATCTGCAAATAAGAAGCTTTGATGCATACTCCAGAAACAACCTCCAATGCTGACCAAAGAATGTACTCATGTAATCAGCTACAGGGTCATGGAACTGACAAGGAAAATTTGCAGCTGCCTTATTTTCATGAACAATCTGCTGACCAATATCTTCTTGGTCAGGGTGATCGCAAATATGGTTTGGCTCCTCAGCCCTATATTTTTCTAGAAAAGCTTGTTGTTGATCATTTACTACCCATTTTTCAAAGAACCAACCCTCTTGGGAATCCGTAGTGGAATCTTCAGTTTCTGAACTATAAGAGTCATAGACTGGAGGGCATGCTGAGAATTCCCAGTAGGAATCTTTCTATAATAAATAATCACAGACACTGCTTGGTCCTTCAACTTCAGGATCTTCTTGAAAAATTTGCTGCTAGGAACAGGCTCCCCACTTGCTGGTAAACAACTCCCTTTGAACCTCTGCGGCCATCTCATCCTCCTATGAATAATATGAATCATAAATTGGAGGAGGTTCTTGATCATGTTTTCCAGGTGAAGGATGTGCATCATGGACTAGAGCCTCTTTGCTGACCTCCTGGTGGGCATATTCTTCTTCTGTAGCTTCCCATAACTGGGAGTGTAGTGGCCCTGCATCACCTGACTCTCCACCATACTCGTATTCATCATAGGAAGGAGGAACATAAAATTCGGCCGAATTAGACCTCTGAGGGTTTATTTGCAGCTCGATTATGTTTCCTTCATATCTTTCTTTCTCATTGGGTGATGCTTCTTGATGCGAGTAGATGTTTTCTCGGAGCGAAGCTCCAAAAACATCTTCAGCAGGGTCATCGACCTCGAGAATGTTTTCATCATTAAAATGCGAGTAGAAGTCTTCAAATAGAGAATTCGGTGGATATAGACCTTTGCAATAGTGATTGAATGCTATATGAAAACTTTTTAAAAAAGATATGTTGCCACTAGGTATTGATTTGCACCAAACTCTAGCATCCTCATCTAAAGAATACTTGAACAATTTCATTTGTACATCTTCAATAAAAATACCCTGTTGTTGCATGCATTCATGAAATTATCTGAGGTGCTAGTCAAGCCTTCTCTCAGTGTTCCCGCTGAATCTAGGTAAATAGGTATACCATTCATGAAACGAAGGGACATGATCGGGATAACCAGCAATAGAAGAAAAATCCAGTGGGGCAAATTTGTCAACCAAGAATTTAGGAATGGCCATTTCGAAAACCTTCCTAGATGAGTGATCTTAATTTCACGGGTGGGGAAAGTTTTCGATTGCTCTAGAATTAGAGCGAGGATGAGGCTACTTGAAAGCCATGATGATCAAATGGAGATATGGATAGTGGAGTCGCGAGGATGTTTACCATAAAATTGACACAGTGGAGTTGCAAAGGTGAGAGATCTTCAACCCACACTTCCCTTGCTCACCTAGCAAAGGAAATGTAAAAATTTATCGTACCGAGGGAAAAATGTTCTAATTCGTTTCCCGGCAACGACGCCAGAAAGATGTTGTGGCTTTTTCTAGCACCTGCAGCATGAGTGCTTCAGGGGACCTAGAAAGCCTCCTAGAGACAACCTGTGGGTTGATTGTAGACCAGTGCCTAGGACATCTTAGATAGAGGAGTGCATGGAATGATATCAATGAGGTTTTTGTTGCACTCCAATTGTCACATAGTTAAAAAGGTTATAAAGGGGCTTGGTTAAATCAACCTTCATTAAGGTAGACTCAAGCCAACACATGGATCCAAATGTGGGGGGTATATTGGGGCAATATCAAAGAGAAATGTCTTCTTCTGGTGGTCGACACACAACAATGAGACAACTTAATATTGAAGTTGTAGAGATGGTGGAGAGGAGGAGAGGAAGGAGGGAAATAGATGCGTAGGGTTGTAGACAAACATAATCCTCAGCAACAATGTTCCAGCAGAAATATGGAAGAGGAAGGAGGTGAAATGGTAGAAACAACGATATGCTAATTAAGGTTTCATGCCAGATATAACATGGGTATCATTAGCACCAAACAACATGAGTAAATCTGGGCTCACACAGGTACTGTAGGTTAATCCAATAACACAAATAAATCTGCAATTACTACAGGTATTGTATGTTATTGAATAACACAAGTAAATCTGTAATATAATGCAAGTATTGTTCTCTATTTAGCGGCCTAGATAAATCCATCAATCAGGAAGAAACCAGCAACTTCATTACATTATTTCAGAGAAGGGAAAAAACAAGTGAAATGAGATTTACCAAGAGGAAACATGCTTCATATTGATATGCTTGGAATCACCAGGAAGTTTCATTTATCCAATATGAGTCCAACATACCATTCCATTTACATACAACCAAGATATCATTCAAGTCCCTCATGGACAAGCAAGTAGAACAAAAGTGGAATCACAGAAATATTGACCCATAGGTGTAGAATTCTGGAACCTCCTTAAAGTGTTTCTTCCCCCATTTATAAGAAGAGAGGGAGCTTAGATTACAGTTACAAAATATCTGACCCAAAGGCCAGCTGTCTGATGTACTAGTTGCCTCGACATGTGATAGCTCCTACCGCCCAAAAAGATTTCTAAGGATCAGATCCCTTTCATAGAAACAAAAATAATGCAAATAAATAGGAAGATTGAAAGATGATGGAGGAAGTGCCCCCCTTGTTGTTCTTTTGAAAGGCATCTAGTCAAGCCACATCTCAGTTGTGATGTGCTTCTCCTGCTGTTTGGTCATTTCCTATCACTTCCACCTTAACTGCCTGAATAACTCATTTTTTGGAGTAGGGAGTGGGTCGACTGTGAGTGTTTGTCACAGAGTAGAAATGGAGCCCCTCTTGGTAGTCCTTTGCTGTGTATAGGAGTGGAGCACCATGCCATGCCATTAAGTCTTCCTGAGCCCCCCTTATTGGTTTACCGCTGCGCCACTACTTCATTCAATGCTTTCAACTGCTGACCCATTCGTATTTAAAAATTTGTACCATGTGCTCGGGGCCTTATGACAGCAGGACCTTTCCTCTTAAATTAGTGTTTACAGGGCGAGACCTTCCAATCTACTTTAGCCCCCTTACGTTGGATCCTTTTTGTAATTTCCTTCATATGACTGGGGGCTTGAACTAGGTGCTTAGCCGTCGGGTGCTAAGGCCTTTAGAATCCTATCCGGGGAGCTTTTTCCTTTGTTAATTATAATTTGGCACACTGACGGTTTATAGCACTTGCCTTTGATAACACCCCTTGACACCTGCGATCGCTGATCTGCAGGACTGGGCCCACCCGAGGTATCGCAATCACAACATGGGAGAGGGAGAGACCCATCTACTTCTTTTCATAGTGTGGGCCGACTGTCCAGACGCGAGCTCATTATAAAGTATAACACATGAAACCTTGCATCCTGGAGGATCCCCTGCATATTGCAATCGCAAGCCGGAAGGGACTTCGATGGAGGATAAAATTTGATCTGTGTAATTGCTGATGTTGCGAGAAGTGCGATATGTGGTACCTTTAATATCCTGTCACATGGCCCCCTGGAGGAGAGAGAAATGGGGTCTACCTACCCTTGGTTTTTTAGTGATTTTCTTTGTTAAATGAAATTGGCCACTCCCAACACTTTAACACTGAGGGCCCAAATTATCGAGGATTTTAGTGTTTATCGACGTTCAACAATGTTCATGACCCTTTGCCTGTGTTCACCTCTTTGCACCTGCGATCGCCGATATGCGATATCAGCGTTCAGCATCATGAACCACTGATGCGCTATGTGTCATGGGCCATTCGACCGCCGATTGCGATTTGCACTCTGCCTTGGTCCCGCCAATAGCCGATTTGTGATATTGGTGATTGGTTAATCACTGATCTTACTGCCTACATTTACTGCCAAAGGAAACTTCAATTACGATTTGCGATGAGCCTTTTCCTTTGGGCTATTTCCCTTTGTTTTCTAGCTTTCCAAGGGAAACTTTAAAATTTCTCCAACTTCTGATCCAGAAGTCCATTTTTGGACTTCCACATACCATTGAAAAGCTTATCACCAGCACCATGCAATGGAGAGGGATTGATTAAACTCTGGGAGCTTCTATTGCTTGGGAAATGGATTCAAAATTTACTTCTTTTTTGCATTCTAGGCAACTGATAACTTGTAAAGCAGTGAGTGACAACACCATCGTGGAAAAATCCACATGGAAATGGCATGCCCTTCCAAATAGTCATAGGTCAACCTTCTCAATAGAACAAAGATATAACTTTTGACGCAAGCCCTGACCTTGACCTAACCAACTAAATAGACTATTATCACCCAAAAATGTTCACCTAGCCATTTCTTACTAGGTCGAATGAAATATACCATCTAGGATGAGTTTTTTCCATGGTAAAACCCACTTTCACCATAGGAAATAATTTAATGAACCATTTTCTTAAACCTTTTCTCATTAAAATCCAAAAAATCCCATGAGAATAATTAAATAAATCATTATTTATTTATTATTCTCTATTAATAATTATTAAATAATTATTTATTAATTATTCCATCTTTATCCCCTCTTTTCCTCGTGAGATAATTGTTAAATCATTATTTAATGATTATTTCAAATCCATATTTGACTTAATCCTCATAAAGTAATTAATAAATCATTTTTTATTTGTTAATTAATTTAACCATTTTCTAAATAAATATATTTTACCATTTTGAATATCTTTTCCCTCTCAAAAAGTATAATAAAATATTCACAACAACTAGATTTTGATTTAGTCAATAATATTTCATTATTTTCTAATTCTCAATATATCTCAATATTTTGTTATAAATAGAGGGTTTTCTCCTCATTCTTCACCATGATCATTATCATCGTCCCCATTATCGTCTTTGTAGAAAATCTGTGTAGGTTAACCCGATAATGAAATATAAATCAAACCATAATACTATAACCTACTTCTACTATCAATTTGCAGAAGCTTAAAGACCGAGTTGAACAATATAACCAGAAGAAGAAGAATCAATCGCACAATACACATGAAAATACTTTGGGGAAAGCCTCAGCTAAAAGCTCCACACTATTGTATTATCATACATGGTGGAAATACATAGGAATTATCCAAAGCCTTAGCTGTCACGGCTAGCCAGCTCTTAGTACAATCCTCACATATTCTCACAGGAAATCTTGGCTTCTCTCTAGCCTTCCTCTCCGCCCTCCAAGCTCCTATTTCCTTGTGCAGTTCCTTGTGGATGATCTGCCTTCAACCAAGTGGAAAACCTCCTTCAAAACTGCGCAATCCTCAAGGATAAATCCTTGACTGCATGCATGAGTTTTCTCCATGAGAAAAAACATGCATCTGATAGAACACTGTCCTTGACTTTAATCTCAATTGGGTCTTTCTCAAAATAGACATGCATGAGTTTCTGATGAGGGAATCTTCAGTTAACTTGAGTAGCACTAGTTGAGTGCATTAATGCATCAACTGACTATTAACTCACTATTAGTTCCTCAAACAGTTTGGAACTAATTTAACTAGACTTAACTCACTAAACTGAGTTAACTAATTACAACTCAAATATAACTCAATCTTATCTCCTTAATTTAAGGGATAACTCTTGCATGACTTCAGAAAGACTTCTAACTTGAATTTCTCCAACTAATTAATTTAAAATTAATTAATTAATTATTTCCAAGTAGATGTTAAGACTAAATTCAATTTTAATACACAATTTGATTCAAGGACAAATTAAATTGGAATATTCTTGTTGCCATATTTCAACACTCCCTCTCAACAAGAAAGGGATTATCTACTCCCCTGATCCTGTCTCTATGGAACTTGAATTTACACCATGACAATGCCTTTGTCAAAATGTCAGCATCTTTCTCTTCTGTCAAAATATACTACAACAACATGATCCTCCTCACTACACGGTCTCTGAGATGATGATACCGGATGTCGATGTTCTTGGACCTATCATGAAATACTGGATTCTTAGAGAGTTTGATACCACTCTAATTATCACAATAGATCACAGTTGGATCCATCCTCTAATCAAACAAACCAACTAGGATTTTCCGCATTGAGATGGCCTCACATGTTGCTTGACTTGCAGCCATGTAGTCTGCCTCTGCCGAGCTGAGTGCAATTGACCTCTGTTTCCTGCTGTACCAAGAAACTGCCGCTGACCCAAGGTTGAAAATCCCTCCTGATGTGCTCTTCCAATCTGATGGACTCCCTGCCCAATCTACGTCAGTGAAGCCTTGTAGTTTCACTCCCTTTGTCCGTCTGTACCATAATCCATACTGAGATGTGCCTATGAGGTATCTCAATACATGCTTTGTCGCCTTCCAAAACATCTTGGTAGGCTGAACCATCGGTTGACTCAGCTGGTTCACCGCACAGCACAAATCTAGTCGTGTGTTCACTAAGTACATTAGTGAACCCACAAGCTGCCTGTACACAGTAGCCTCCATTATTTCTCCTAAAGTAGCATCATCCTTCCTCCAGTTACTAGCTAGAGGAGTCTACATGGGCTTGCACTTCTCCATGTGGAATCTCCTGAGTATATCGTTGGAATACTTGCCCTAAGACACAAACAACTCCCCATCCTTTTGCCACACTTCCATGCCAAGGAAGTAATGCATGAGACCCATGTCTTTCATCTCGAATTATCTTGCAAGGTCCTCCTTGCAAGACACGATGAACTGATCATCACCAGTCAATATGAGATCATCAACATAAAGTACGATTATCAAGAGCTTACCTTTCGCCACGATGTGGTACATGTTCGCATCCGATTCACTCTTTGTGAAACCCAACCTGGTGAAGTAGTTGTCTATCCTAGTGTACCAAGAACGAGGTGCTTACCTCAGCCCGTACAGCGCTCTGTTGAGTCGGCACACATGCGACTCAAGATCGAAGGTCTCAAAACCTTCTGGCTGCTCTATGTACACCTCTTCTTCAATCTGGCCATTGAGGAACGCAGTCTTCAAATCCATCTGATGGATCTTCCAACCCATCTGTGTTGATAGTGCCAACATAGATTTGATAGATGAGTACCTTGCGACAGGAGAAAAATTCTCATCATAGTCTATCCCCTCAACCTGTGAAAAGCCATAGGCAACAAATCTTGCCTTATGCTTCTCCACACTACCATCGATAGCTTGCTTTACCTTTTAAAGCCAACGGGAACTCACAACTGACTTGTTATCTGGTCTCAGAACCACGTCCCAAACACTGTTACGGATTATGGAGTCATACTCCTCCACCATAGCATTAACCCAAATCGGATGTTGCACTGCTTCCTCAAAGGAAGATGGCTTGGTATCAATACATTCTCCAGTAAGGGCCATGTATCCAGTGTACCTCTCGGTGACCTCCTCTGTCTGCACTTAGAAGATGGTGCTCCCACATTCTCTCTTGCATCCTCCAACAATCTGTCAGCTTCTCTTGTGCGCTTCCTTCCATCTCTAGAAGACTCTGCTTGAGTGGATGTCTCCACTCCTGGAACCTCTACATGTGGCTGTGTTGAGCCTCAAAAATGCCCTTTCCTTAGCAACTCTTCTCATCCTTTTTATTTGTTTTTCCATGAAGAAAATGCATTCCTATCATCAATTACCAGTATATATTGCCTTAAGGAGGACATTTAGTGATTTACATGTCATGCTTTTATGTTTTGTTGTTTGAATAAGTTTTTGTATTTTAGCTATGGAACGCAGCCTATTCTGTAGCTAATCGGTTGTTCCGTAGCTACTTCCATGCTTTAACAAGTTCCAGGTGTCAGAAGGAGAAACTAACTACATGGGTAGCTTCGAAATCATCATGACATGGATCGTGTCCTATTCACCTAGCCCAGGTCGATAAGGAAGATGGTACAAGACTCTGGTCAATGGAGAAGTCAAACGTAGAGACCGAAGGCAACAAGACTCTGTTTCATGGATAATCAACACGTTTCACAATGATGGGAAGCGTTATCTGAAACAACTTCTTGAACCCTCGGACTCCAACAGCCATCTGTGCAACCGTATCCAACAACCATCATCTTGGATTTATGTCTCCAGCAGTCGAGGAAGAAAATTCCGTGTGCCTGTCTTTTACGTGTTTTTGGTTGTAGCTTATTTTTCTCCACAAACAGTTGCATAATTTTCTTATAAATACCTGTGTAAAGAACTCAGAAGGAGTTCAAATTTCCTCATGTATTAAGCTCAGACTACTCTGTAATTTAAAAAAACTCATTTCCTGTGTTCTTTTTAATATGAAGACCACAAGTTTTATGGATATGTGAAGGAGTTTATTGGAGTTTGATTAAGTACGCATAACCTGATCAGTTGCAGAGGGCCCCTGCATTGACTGAGGTTTTATTTCATATTGTTTTATCTTTTCTAGTTAACTGTAAATTCATCATTTATTCCATAGTGTTCATAACCATTTTCTTCATACTAACCTTGCTTATAATGCAATCCTTATCATTCTCTTACTAATGCAGAATAGCTTCTTTCAGTACATAATAGCTTATTTTTTGCTTAATTTCTTTCTAGTTTTTATCAGTAGTTAGAGGTTGAAATGTAGTAGTGTAATGTAGTTTGTTTCATTTACTGTTTCAATAGTCTTTGAGTTTTCAATTAGACTGATCAATGCCATTACTATTCTTGCCATTTTCGTACTAGTTTATTGACTCATGGTGTAAATGAATGTTTCTAAAGAGCCCTTCTAGTTGATAACTCATCTTAAACTAAGTGGTTGAATACTTCATTCATGCAATGAGTCTTTCCTGCATTTTTGTATTTATCTTCTCTTAGAATAATGAAGTACAGAATTCCTCAAAATGTCATCACAAGCAGGTTTTTCTGCCAAAATTGAGAGGCAGAGTAACTAAGCACTTCATTTAGTTTTGTTTCCATAATAGATTAGTTGCAATTTCATTTCAGTCTTAGTATTTCATTTAGTTTTGTTTCCATAATAGATTAGACATTAGCTGCAATTTCACTTTCAGTTTTAGTATTTCATTCAGTTTTGTTTCTGTAATGAATTAGACAGTAGTTGCAGTTTTACTTTTTAGCTTTTAGTTCATGATTTGGAAATAATGATAAAAGCATAAATATAAACTCTGTTTTCATTTCTTGATTAAACTTTGCTTCCAGATCTTACTTAAGCTCTTTTAATTCTCATTTCTTTAGGTTCTTAGTAGTCTTTACAGAAGTTAGATTTAAGATTTTTGTTAGATTGTAAATCATTAGGGATTGAAGAATCAAAAACCCCCAAAACAACATAAAACACAAAAACAATGAAGTAATAAGGTTCATCTAGCACAAACAGTGCACTGCACTTCATTAGTTTACGATACCCGGATTGATCATTTATGTAGAGCAATTTAGGACAATAAATTGACCAAACAAGCTGCTCCGCATCAGTCCGAGGCTCCTCCTCCTTAGGAACCAAAAGTTCCTCCACGGCCTATAGTTGGAGCTCCCTCTCAAGGGAAACTCGCATGGTCTTCTGCTCATCAAACTTGAGATCTCTACGAACCACTGTCCTCCGACTGGTAGGCAATTACACCCGATAGTTGTGAGGTGTATCAGTGTACCCCACCAATATCCCTAACTCTACTGTCGGCTCAAGCTTCTTCCGTGTGTCCTTTGTCACATGGCAATATACTGATGAGCCAAAGATCCTGAAGTGACCCACATCTGGTCTCTTACTGGAGAAAGCTTCCTCTGGTGACTTCATCTCAAGTATGCAATGCGGGCTTCTATTCTGCAAATAGATCGCTGTGTTGCATGCCTCAACCCACAAGTGAAGTATTAAGCCTTGGTCATGCAACATTTCCCGTGTTGCCCCACAATAGTTCTGTTCTTCCTCTCGGCCACCCCATTCTTTTGTGGGTTATGAGGTGATGTTAACTCTCGTTTAATTCCTTCCATTGCATAGAAGTCCTTAAACTCTTGAAAGACATATTCTCCACCATTTTCGCTTCTCAAGGCCTTGATCTTCTTCCCTGACTCTTTCTTGACCAAAGCTTTGAACTCACAAAACTTTGTGAAAGTTTGGTCCTTCTTCGACATGAAATAAATCCAACATTTACGATAATAGTCATTAATGAAAATAACATAATACCTTTGCTTCGTTGTGTATTTTGTCGAGAATGGTCCACACAAATCAGTATGAACTCGCTCTAAGATAGCCTTTGCTCGACTGTCTTGATCATGAAAGGAAGATTTGGTGTACTCTCCGAAGGTACAACCTTTGCATGTGTCAACTTGCTCAAGTTTACCTTTAGGAAGTCCTGTAGATATTTGTTGCATTATCTTCAAAGCCCCATGATGCAAATGGCCCAACTGCCTGTGCCACAACTCACCAATGTCTTGGATTTGCACCAAATTTGCTTTCGTACTCAATGCTTCACAATCATCTACCTCTAGTTTATAGAGATTCTTCACCCGAATCCCTATCCTCTTGGTTTGACCCGTGGCTATGTGTCTTAGGAACGCCTTTCCTTTACTAATGACAACATCCTAGCCTTTGTCCTCCAACATCGCGACTGATACCAAGTTCTTCTTCAGTCCAGGCACATACATCACATCTATCAAGGTGAGAGGAGCTCCATGCTTCCTCTGAAAAGCAACCATGCCCACTCGTGAAACACTATACCTTCCGTCGTCACCCATCTCTATGCGCATCTTGAGGTCTTTCTCCTCCAAGGCACTGAATAAATTTTGATCACCGGTCATGTGGAATGAGGCTCCACTATCAAGATACCATACACAACCCATCATCGATGATACCATGCATGCGATGAGAGTAAAGTCCATTTTGAACTGAGAGGCTAATGCCTCACCTTCCAATCCTTCCGAGGATCCCTTCTTGGACTTCCTCGATGGGCAATTAGTCGCATAATGTCCCAACTTGTGACAATTAAAGCATCTTACTTTAGACATGTCACCCTTCTTCCCTCCATGAGAAGAATTTGATTTGGAATGGGAAGCCTTCCCCTTCCCTTTCCTTGCCTTACTTGCTAAGGCCAGATTTTATTCATCATTGTTGGAGAGGTAAATCCCCTCTACGGATAGAGGCGATCCCTACTAGCCCAGAATGGGTCTAGCAACAATCAATCAATGCTACTATGCAAGTTCCTAATTGCAAATAAAAGATAGGCAATGAACACCTACTTGGATTCCAATGCTATTGTTTGATGAAGAGATGTCTTTCTCGCTCCTTCGCTTTGGCCGGTCACGATCTTCCACGATCCCCGTAGATAGATACCTACACACACAAAGAGAAATACAAACGCAAGCGTGAAATCTAATAAATGCAATTATACATCAGTCAGAAAGGACGTAATTCACATTAACCATTACAGAGACAAATGAGAATGGAACCATAACAGTAGTCATCTATTATTAATCAATAACAGAGAAAGATACAACCAAAGTTCTGACGTTGAGTCCTTCTCAAGAGGGTCCAGCCAGCAAGTCTCTTAAGCATTCACCCTTGGAGGTAGATCTCCCAAGACAAAAACTCTCTCTCACACAAGCAATACTCACAACCTTCCTTAAGCTCTCTAGAAAATCCACACTTGTCACACCAACTACCTACTAGCAGCAGCACTCTAAGCACTATGAATTCCACACTATCCAAAAACTAGCTGCTCATGGCCATGGTAGAGGCTTAAATAGGAGAAGGAGTCTCCATGAATGGTGGGAGGATGAGCTTATCTCCAAGGAAGGTGGCTCAAATGACGAACAGACATGCCATAGAAGGGAGGGCGACATTCACAAGGCCAACAACCAGGTCTGGAGTCATCTGGAAGGCTGGCTGTTAGAACAAACTCGCCCAAACTGGATCAGCGCGGGTGTATAACTGAACTGGAGCGCTGACATCGCATCTTAATAACAGAGCAGGCTGTGTCAGCGCGACTTAATACAAACATAGGATGCGCTGGCTCATGAAATTCGACTAGCGCGGAAAACCCGTGTGCTTCCGCGTTGGCAGCGCATCAGTTGCACTATCAGCCGCCAGTCAGCGCGGTTATTTTAATAACAGTCGCGATGATGAAATAAACTTTGGCAAAGTGGGTCATTTGGCCAGATTAGAGAGCATGATCATGATTAATGTGAATTCATGACATAGTAGGGAGACTGACAGGGAGACAGTGACAAATTACTGTGTAACAATCATCATTCTTGGATGAAGAACCATCTCGTGTGTTCCTCCTAATCTCCTCCTACATAAGATCCGACCACAGTCGTTCCCAATCTGACATTTTCTCCCTTCCATTCACAGAGTCCTGGTAGCTATTCCAACTCTTTGGAATACCAAGGAGAGCAAGGCTCACCATATCATCATCGGTTGTAGTTATTCCCACACTGCCAAGCTCATCTTTGCATGTGGTGAGCTTGTTTAGATATGTGGAAATAGTATCACCCTTCTCCATCTTGATTCTTCGAAGCTTATCCTTGAGCGCCAGTTTCCTCTGGTCGCTACTGTTCTAGTAGTGGTCCTTCAGTGTCTTCCACATTGAAAATGGAGTATCCTTCCTATGGAGACTCGAGACAATATGGTCTCGAACTCCCTCAAGGATGATCTGTCTCGCCTTTGCCACTCACTTCTTCCACTCAGCCAACTCTTGCGCATTAGTTGGAGTTGGCTTTGGGATTTCTTGATCAATGAATTCCTTCAAGCCATTCTCTTCTAATACAACCTCCATTCTATCTTTCCATGCTATGTAATTCAAGCTACCTTCCAAGGCATACTTGAGTCTCAAGCCATAGAATTCCATTGGCCAACCTTGAAGTATGATATGAATTCGATTTGCACTTGCAACCCTGAACTTCAAACCTCGAATTCTCTTCTCAATATATTGTTCACGGCTCCGATATCATGTAGAAAATCTGTGCAGGTTAACCCAATAATGCAATATAAATCAAAGCAGAATACTATAACCTGCTTCTACTATCAATTTGCGGAAGCTTAAAGATTGAGCTGAACAATATAACCAGAAGAAGAAGAATCAATTGCACAATACATATGAAAATACTTTTGGGAAAGCCTCAGCTAAAAAACCCACACTATTGTATTATCATACATGGTGGAAATACATAGGAATTATACAAAGCCTTAGCTCTCACAGCTAGCCAGCTCTCATTACAATCCTCACAGACTCTCACAGGAAATCTTGGCTTCTCTCTAGCCTTCCTCTCTGCCCTCCAAGCTCCTATTTCCTTGTGCAGTTCCTCGTGGATGATCTGCCTTCAACCAAGTGGAAAACCTCCTTCAAAACTGCGCAATCCTCAAGGATAAATCCTTGACTGCATGCATGAGTTTTCTCCATGAGAAAACACATGCAACTGATAGTACATTGTCCTTGACTTTAATCTCAAATGGGTCTTTCTCATAATAGACATGCATGAGTTTCTGATGAGGGAATCTTCAGTTAACTGGAGTAGCACTAGTTGAGTGCATTAATGCATCAACTGACTATTAACTCACTATTAGTTCCTCAAATAGTTTGGAACTAATTTAACTAGACTTAACTCAGTAACTGAGTTAACTAATTACAACTCAAATATAACTTAATCTTATCTCCTTAATTTAAGGGATAACTCTTGCATGACTTCAGAAATACTTCTAACTTGAATTTCTCCAACTAATTAATTTAAAATAAATAAATAAATTATTTCCTAGCTGTTAAGACTAAATTCAATTTTAATTCACAATTTAATTTAAGGAAAAATTAAATTGGAATATTCTTGTTGCCATATTTCAATAGTCTCATGACATTTGAGCTCCCACTTGCGTTAAAGCACCCATTGTTGTCTTTTTCTCATTGCATACACATATTGAGAGAAAGAGTTGAATACTACTGAAGCGCAAGGTCAAGAAGGACCCATCCCACAGAGGGGGATCTATAGACCCAATTTTATTATCTCTCCTCATCAGGGATATCATTTTTCTACTAATAAAAGTAATCATTTACATTATCCATTGGGTTGTTACACATATCTTTTTGTTGTTATATGCCTCTATTTGCATAATATATTATTTTGCAGGTCTTTTCTAATATTTTATTGTAGATATGAAGCATAGACATAGCCATATTATGTTGTTAGGGTCATTAGTCACTAATTACTTAAGTAATGGATTTTGGTACACCTTTTTGAAAGATTTACACTAACAAATCGTGACTCCACTAGGTCTTTGTATTTTGTCTTCAACAAATGGTGACTCCACTGGTGTAGCAATTCAGAACCTTTGTGTTTGTTGTCTCAACAATTTTCAGTGGTTTTTTCCAGATGTCTTCTTTCTCTCAATTTTCATTTCTATTTTTATATTTCTACCATTTGCTAGAAATTTCTTGCTTTTGTTGGGTTTCCGTGTCTTTTTTGTGGGTCACAGGTACGAGTCATGCAGGAGATGACACAATCTACAATAGATATACTAAGTGAAGCAATCGAAAAAAAACACACTTTTGGGCCTAAAATTTGCGCTTCCCATCACACTTTTGAGGGCTTTTTCTACATCCGGGTGCACTTAACATGTTAGAACCTGCGCCATGCCTTTTTTCTTGATTTTTTTTTTTTAGCAGATTTCATATTTTGTTGACTGTCTCCCATCTGTCAACAAGGGCTTCTGTACTTTTCTTTATCACCTCTAAGCATAGATCCACTTTGTCTTTTTATCATTTTGAGGTAGGAAAAATCCCCCTAGGGTTTAGAGTACACCTATATCTTTTAGGAGAGAATTTAATGAGTTGAGGAGTCTAGTGTGCAACACCTTCAACCATTATTTTCCAATACTTTTTCCAGCTTTTTGCAGTCTTTTTTACTGAATTTTCATCTCAGTTTTTTTCCATTAGAAACTTGTGTTGCTTTCCATCTTTAGGATCCCTTTGAGCATCCTTCTTTTTGCAACCTGTTTTCTACAATTTTCCAGTTTGCTTTCTGTTTTTTGCTATTTTTTTTCTTCATCATTTCAACATATTTTTTCCTTAAGATCCCAGACCCTTTAGATATTATATATTTTCGTCATTTTGTGTCTTTTAGTTGCTTTTTTTTCCATCACTTTTCTTTCCTCTTCATAGCCTTTTTGGGTGGGGATTTTTGTGCTTGAGCTTATTGTTTATTTTACTTTCATTTTCATTATTATTTTTAGTTTATCCACTTGACATATTTTTCACACATGCACACCTAAAGCGAATGTGAGCTTGGTTATAACCGCTAAGATAAGACTTGAAACACGCCACATAATCATAACTTAACTCACATAGATTAAGCCCGCTTGGGCACTAGGGCCAAAAATTCTTTGTAGTTAGGTTTAGGATTAGTGGCATAGGATTCCTAAAACAACCATTGATCGCTTACATTGAGACATAAAAATTTGTCATTCTAGGTACCTTAAAATCCTTCACAATCCCATGGTCAAAACCAGTGCATGCCAGAGACCTGTTTGAGAGGGGGTTAGGATTAGGTCTCAGTATGCATGACTATCCATGAGGCTATCCCAACTCGTTGTTCTAGGGTTCCACATTGTTGACTGACTACCAAGAATCCCAATACTCGACTGCCCTATTGGGATGAAGGTAACCTTAGTGGCCAATCTTAGAAAAACACCCTATAGGGTTGGATGTGAGAAAATAAGTATATCCTCTACCCTACCTTCCCCTATACAACCCTGCTTTTAGATATCATACCTCGTCAAGTAAGAAGTACTTTGGAAGGCCATCTAAAACAATAGAACTAGTACTTGTTTGAATATTTAGACCACCTTTAGGATAGAGGTCATTTTAATTTTGATAGGACATGTTTGCATGGATTAGAGTAACATATTATTATAGTTAGTTTACACTTTGCACCACTGCACTAGGTGTTTGATTTTTATTTGTTACACTTTTCCCTTATCATCACCCCTTAGCATTTAGAGTTATCTTTTGTCTTGACACCATTGTGCCCTCTAAGCATCTATCGTAGAGACTTCAAGGCCTTCTCCCCCAATTTCCTTTTGGACATCCTCTTACTCCTTCCCTTCGAGTTAGGATCCATCCTCCTAGTCCTCCATTGAGTCCCAATACAGACTCTAGTTTTTATAATTCTTATAGCTCTTCCTCTTATTATACATCCTCCCATCCCCACACCACTTCCATGTTAGGAGCTAATATAGGTGGTGGAAACCAACGTGGTACCACTGGTCCTAATCAAGGTAACCCTCAAACGGGTAATATCAAAACTTATTCAGGTATGGCCGCTAATCAACTTATCCTTCCCTACATGGCTGGTTTGAGCCTCCCTGACTTAAGACGGCTCATCAACGATCCCCTTCTCCATGACCAGAATTTGCCTCCCATGCCCACCAAACTTTCCTCATACATTCCCAAGTTTGAAGGTAATTCTGGAGAAGGCCCTACTAATCATGTTTGCTCTTTACACATGTGGTTTTCATCAAATTCCATCACCGAGGAATCCATTCATCCTCGTCTTTTCCAACACACTCTAACTGGAGTTGCTGCCAAGTGGTATATCGATCAACTACATGCTTCTCATTCCACCTTTGCAACTCTTGCCAACACCTTCCTTTCATATTTCCAATTACCTCTTCTATATGAAACTAGTACCAAACTATTGACTTCTTTTCGTCAAACTTCTACCACCCGCCTTTCTGACCATGTACAAGAATGGTGTAGAAGGAGGAGCCTCTGTCAAGCTCCTAAGTTTGAGGATCATGTTTATATGGATTGGTTTTTTAGAAATATTTTTGTCCCCATAGGTAAAGACGTCACCTCCCACTTCCCTCAAACCGAGGAAGAATCTCTCTAGATAGCATTGAAATGTGATCAATTTATGCACAGTTAGGTTATGTTTATACCATCCTTCTTGATCTACCTCGACCTAGTGCTTCTTCTTCCACCTCTACCACATCAACTATTACCTCATTAGATTCAAGTGTATACTCAACAGAGTGCTACCAATCCCCCCAACCCCAAGAGAAGGAATATAGGGAAAGGTAACTAGAACCAAACAAACGTAGATCAAT
Source organism: Pinus tabuliformis (assembly GCA_031772625.1). Taxonomy (NCBI): domain Eukaryota; kingdom Viridiplantae; phylum Streptophyta; class Pinopsida; order Pinales; family Pinaceae; genus Pinus; species Pinus tabuliformis. Next base: position 790,152,088 of record CM062817.1, on the reverse strand, counting down.
CATGGCAACCAAGGTAGAAAACCTAATGCCAATAAAGGTGACCATTCCAATCCCCCAACCCAAAAATAAGATGGATAACCCAAGCAGAAAAAGGCTCTTAGAACTAATAAACTTGTGTTTTTGCAGGAATTATGGCCATTATACTCATGAATGTCCCCTTCTTGCTTAGATGTGTCAGGCATGTGAAGCTCAAACAACTGCATCTAGAGGGATGTAACCCATCGCTCAATCCCCTCCTTATTCACAACCATTAGTGCTTGCTAATCCATTCCCTCATCAAGGATATGTGGCTACCCAACCTTCTTATAATCCTCTAGCTCCTCAACCTTCACAACTTCGGAATGGAAATTACTAGATTCTCATGATGAATTTCGAAGACATCAAACTCTAGACTCGGCCACACTAGTATGACAATACTTTTGATAAGTCAATGATTGATTCTCAACCCAGGAATTCTATTGAGCCCCTGTCATCACCAAATGGTACCTTACATATCCTTCCACCTAAGGTAGAGTTTCACCCTAAGATCGTCAAAGGACCATTACATCGAAATTTTGCTTCATCTAAAGTCACCCACACATATAGTATAGTAGATGACTTGGCGTAGTCTCCTGCTGCCATGCCAATGTTGGAAGTCCTTCAGACGTGTACATCCAAATGGAAATCTCTACTATCTGCTCTAGGTGTTATGGATCCCTCTTATGATCATTTGATCATCTTTTATGTTGATAAAGTGGAACATCCTCCTCTCCCTGCATCCGTTTCTTTTCAAATACCAGTCTCAATAAAAAATGCCACTGTTCAACGTGTATTATCGATGAAGGTGCCTCCACTTGTGTGATGACCGCTAGTGTCTGGAAGTAATTTAGTTCCATTGACCTATCACCGTCCACTATCACTATTTGTGCTTGCGACGTTCATCCCTTGCAACCTCTTGGTTTATATAATAATTAGCCCATCACCGTTTCTAGCAAGACAATCTTGATTGATATCGAAGTCATCGATACCCCTTTGGATTATAACATTTTTCTTGGTTTGAGTTACATGTATGCCATGTCAGCTATCACATCCTCTTTCTTTTGCAAGATGTGCTCTCCTCATAATAGAAATATTGTCACTATAGATTATTTCACTTACTATGACCCGCAATCTTAGACCTCTCCTCAGACCACTATTTCATAGATTACATGCAATAAAACCACCCCTACCTTTACCAATGTTTCCCCTAAAGTTTATAAATATTCCACACCGCTTGGGTCTTATTATGGCCCATCGCTTGTTTCATCTGAGCCTAGCTCTTCATGTGTTTGCATGCTTCAAGAGTCACAGGCTGCCAACAAGTAGTCTGATACATCTTACCATCAACCAACTCCTTAGTAATCTGCTTTCCAATATTCAGCTTGTCCTTCGGGAAAAATTCTTGTATGCTATTTCCCTTCGGGAGGCGTTCTTCTGAACCATCCTTCGAGAGGAGGACTTCCTCCAGGTCATTACCCCTTTGGTCAAATACCTTTCTTATTTCTGCCAACAGGAATATTTTCTACTCCTATAATGGTGATGTTGATTCTTCCTAATATGACTTTGGGGATCCCAATTTGGTACATCGATCCTCCTGCAAACACTCCTGTTGAACAACTAAAACCTTACATGGGTTTGAATCCGGTTCAAACCATCCTTTGCTTTAGTTCCTCAACAATTTCAACAAGAATCTACTCCTATTGCGAAAGCATCTAGTGAGGGGGGAATAACCTATAAAAGGTTGGGGGAGGAATATAAGGCAACCTAAGCGACTACCACTCCTTTGAAATCATCGGAGCCTTCTCCTCCATGTGCTTTGTGTGATGTTCCTGGGCATGCCACTAATAATTGTCCTGAAATTCCCCATGTTAAAAGCATGGTCTCAAATAATCTACTCGATCCTAACATTCCTGAGGTCCATGTTACCTTACTTGAGTCTACCAAGAAGAAACAATTGTTGCACACAAACCACCCTTGTGCTTTGTACGATACATACAGACATTATTCACATCATTTTCCTCATCTTTAAGATTTGTTTGATACACTTCATTTGATTCACGAGTTAGTTGCCGCACGTAGTGACTCTGCTTCTTATCTAGCTGCAAGTTTTGGACCATATTCTTCACCACAATAGGAGGTTTCCCAACCAACCATTGTGATTGCCCCTCCTAATGTCGAGATGATAGATATTTCAACACCCATCCCCTACCTGTCATCATCCATGGGATCGATTTATTCAGACCCTTTAGGAGTTTCTTATTGTGCTTCTTTCGAACCATCTTTGGAAGACACTTTGGTATCAACATCAGTGGATGTCATATCTACTAGTCATCCATCTAATCTTACTGATGATGTGTATGTGAATCTTGTCTCCCATGATGATGATTGGTTCCATCACCACTTACTTTGAACCCATGACTTCGAACCACATCCACCTTGGGGCCATTACATTGCCACTCAATGTTTGGGTAAGGGGGAATCTACTGTTGAGAGTCTAGGAGAAGAAATTCTCCCCAACCCTCCTAGTACATCTAGTAGTGTTGACTCTAGTTCCATCATTATTCCCCATGTTGAAGAACTTCTAGAGTGATCTGTATTACAAACTTGAAGGTTTATGGAAAATTTGCAAGTAAATTTTTATGTCTTTTTGGCAATGGATAAATTTGCAAAAGTACATAAATTAATGGTTTTTAAACTCAGTTTATAGCATAAAAACAGAGAAAAATATACCATACACAACAACACAAGACAAAAAAATGATAGAGGAGTTAACCCTTACTGGGCTACATCTCCTGGTCCAGCTTCCAATGTTGGGCCTCTTTCATTAAGTGCTCAAATATGTGATTTAATAGATTTACAATGCTTAGAATGTAAAAATGATGTCTCCAATGGCTCCAAAATAGTAAAAACCCCCAAGTTGGGCTCTTCTGGGGCTCAATTTTGCCAAAAAATGAAGAAAGTTATGCTCTAGAGAAGTTTTGCTGCTAACTACTCTACAAACTGGACTCCCCTGCTAACTGTTCTATGAATTCCGCCTTTTCCAGAACCACTGAGTGACATTTTCTCCCGATGTTGGCGATATTCGCGTCGTTTCAGGTGAAAAATTTTGAACGCTTTAAAAGCCCAATGAACCCTATAGGCGGAAAATTTGGGCCACATGGGCCAAACACCGGGGGGTTGGGGCTAACCACCCGCCCCCGTCGGCATATGCTCCAAAATGTCGGCCATGGTTCCATGAATCCCATAGAACCCATGGCTAGTCCCTAAATCTTGCACCTAGCCACTTGGTCACGCCCTTGTGTCTGTCATACACCATGTGGCTTGGACTTAGGCCTTATTCCTAACCCCCTTTCCACAAACACTTAACCCTTACGCCTCCGCTTCAGTTATATGGAAGGTTCTGAAACCTTGGGCCGGGGCTAAGCCCAAGCCCTCGACTCCCTTTCGCCTATGGTCTTGTGGGTGTAAGGTGACCGAGGGCCAGGGGCTTCGCCCCGACCCATTCCCTAATGAACTTTGTCAAAAATTTAAAGAGTGCTTATGGGCTATAAGATTTAAGTCCCATCGACAACACATTTATAGAGTGCTATGTTGATTGCCAAGAGGTCACAAGCTCGAACCCATGGAGGCTAGTTGGAGCCCTTAACAAATTTTGAACAATCCTGGGGTGCCACTTGGAAGCCTGTGATTAGGCCATGTGGCACCTAATCATTTGTCCAACAAATCAAACCATAAACCAATCAAAAACTAACACCATGAACCAATCCAGTGATGTCACTTGGTAGACTGTTATTGGCCTGAAATACATAGTGAACCTGCCCAGTCATCATACGGACTACCCAGTTAGTAGTCCTATACTTCAACCTACAAAAATTTTACCTGTTTGGGAAAATGATCAAAACGTGATATCTGGAGCATACAATATTGGTTTTGATCGATTTAGGTTGTGTTGGATTCAGGTCGGCAAGATCTACATTTTTGCAGCAATTTAGAGCACTTTTTAATTTTATTTTATTTTTAAGCACTTTATTGATCCCCTGGATCACTCCTCTCCACTGGAAGCTTTTTGACCTCCAAAAGACTATTTTCAGTCAACAAACAGATGAGGGTACAATTCCCTCACCCTTCCAATCTCAGTCCCTTTGGATTTTCTTGGATTTGCACCTTTTAGCCCCACACAAAGGTACTCCACATTCCCTCTTCCTGCAATTATTGTTTTTTTGTCAAGGATATTATCTTGTTGCAATTCTTCATGATATTCAGGAGAGAAATATTCTATTGAAGGAATATGAACATTCTCTCCTTGATCTTCAATCAAAGGAGGCTCATTTAATTTCAAGTTCTCTTCACCGTAAATATTTTCTTTGCTGATGCAAAGCCAAACTTCATCTCCAACCTGAAAATCGTAGTCAACACGATGCTTATCATGTCTAGCCTTGTACTTGGCTTGACTCTTCACCAAATGTTCTTGTACCATTTGATTCACCAACTGAATCTGTAATGGTTGATTAATATCTAACGCAAAAATTGATGTTGTACTGATTTTACCTTTCAATGCATTGAAGGTTTTATACTATTTACCTCCCCATTGAAAGACATGTTTCACCCTTATCAAAGCATGCAATGAAGCTAGCTTTGTCTTGAAAGAAGTTTTCCATGTATCACCTTCAGCAAGTCTTATTTGATGGTAACCACTTCGCAAGTTCAACTTAGTGAAATAAACAACATCCTTCAATTGATTTAACAAAACATCAATGCGAGGAAGAGGATAATGATTCTTTACCGTGATTTTGTTCAAAGCTCCAAAATCCACACACTGTGATCGCCATCACCATGTACCATCCTTCTTCAAATCCAAAACATTAGGAGACCCACAAGGAGATGTACTAGACCTAATGTCCCATTTTTCAAGTAGCTCTTGCATCTGCTTCTTGATCCCTACATTCTCTAACACTGGCATCTTGTTCATACCAATGTTCAAAAGTGATGCATCCTGCTGCAATTGAACTTCATGTTGTTTTCCTCTTTTAGGAGGAAACACGTCAGACTCCTGAAACATATTATCACATGTGTTAACAACCTCAACTAAATCATATTTGAGTTTTACATCACATCCTTGGAAAGCTTCAAATTCCTCAACATCTTTGTGTTTAATCATTAACAATGCAAAATTCTGACTAGCATTTACAAGCCTCTTCATTTGTCCAACATTCACAAGAGACAAATTCAACTTCTTGTGATGTGCTCTAACAATATAATCAATCCCACCTTTAAAAAAATGATACTTGTTCTCATGGCGATGAAAGATGGGTTTCCTATCATATAAGTATGGGCTTCCAAAAACAATCCTGCATATGTCAAGTGGTACTACATCAAGTTCTACCTCATCAATAAAATTTGTAGGGATGGAAAATTTAAGTATGCATTTTCTTTTCACTTGCTTCTAAATGAGTTTCCTGTACACATACTTCATCTAGTGTTGTAGGGTTAAACATAAGTATTGTATGTATCAAGTAACTATGTAAGCCACCTATGTATTTAAGGAGAGTGTCTTGAGAGGATAAATCTACACCCAAAATGAGAGCTCTTCTTCTAAACTCTTGGGTATAACTTTGAACACTCATACCTTTTGCTTGTCTAAAATTTTGAGAGTCCATTATTTTTTCCACATGTATGCTAATGGATAAAATTGTCTTCTTAATGCAATTAAAAAATCATTCCAAGATGAAATAATCTTACCACTTTTCTTGAGATCCTCTTGAGTTTTGGCCTCCCACCAAATGAATGTTTCACTTTCCGACCTTAGAGAAGCAAGTTGAATTTTAGTGGAATCATCATCAATTTGTTGAATCCTGCAATAGACTTCAAGCTGATGAACCCAATTATCCAATTTCTTAGCATCTACTTCCCCATTGTACATAGGCAATTCAAATTTTACATCAAGCTTTAACAAAGGAGTTTTACCATGTCCCTTTGGAGTTCTTGGAGGAGTATGTGAAGGGGTTGAAGTAGAAGAAGATGAGGGTGAAGATGGAGGTGAAGAAAAAGGTGGAGGTGGAGGTTTGTCACCATTTCCTCCATTACCTTTTGGAGGATTTGAGCTCTCTCCTTGCAACCTTGTGTTTCTCTCTTCAAATAGAACTTTCACCATTTCAGACATTTCAAAGAAATATTTTCTGAAATTTCTCTCATCCTCAGACATCCCTTCATGACCTTCTTCATGTGCCATGACTGGTGAAGCTTGAGACATGTGTGGTTTCCTTGAACCCACTTGAGTATTTGGCTCTACAAAAAATTGTCTCCTATTTTCATATTCAACCTTGTAAGCATCATAAAACACCTGCAAACAAAATCAAACCTTGAAAATAATCCTGAGCTCTGATACCAAATTGATCTGTATTACAAACTTGAAGGTTTATGGAAAATTTGCAAGTAAATTTTTATGTCTTTTAGGCAATGGATCAATTTGAAAAAGTATATAAATTAATGGCTTTTAAACTTAGTTTGCAGCATAAAAACATAGACAAATATACTGTACACAACAACACAAGACAACAAAATGATAAAGGAGTTCAACCCTCCTGGGCTACATCTCCTGGTCCAGCTTCCAATATTGGGCTTCTTTTATTAAGTGCTAAAATCTGTTATTTCATGGATTTAAAATTCTTAGAATGTAAAAATAATGTCTCCAATGGCTCCAGAATAGTCAAAAATCCCAAGTTGGGCTCTTATTGGGCTGAATTTGGCCAAAAAATGAGAAAGTTATGCTCTAGAGAAGTTTTGTTGCTAACTGCTCTACAAATTGGGCTCCCTTGCTAACTGTTCTACGAATTCTTCCTTTTCTGGAACCATCGAGCAAAATTTTTGCCCAGCGTCAGTGAGATTTGCGCCATTTTGGGTGCAAATTGTCGAAGTCTTTAAAAGCCCAATGAACCCTGTGGGCGGAAAATTTGGGCCACATGGGCCATATGACTAGGGGCTATGGCTAACCACTCGTCCCCGTCGACATAGGCCCCAAATTGTTGACCAAGGTTCCATGATTCCCATAGAACCTAGGGCTGGACCGTGGATCCCATGCCTAACCATTTGGCCATGCCCTTGGTTCAGTCATACATCATTTGACTTCGACCTGGGCCTTATTCCTAGCCCCCTTTCTGCAAGAGCTTAACCCTTATGCCTCTGCTTCAATTATATGGAAGGTTCCGGAACCTTGGGCCAAGACTAAGCCTGAGCCCTCAGCTCCCTTTTAGCTGCACTATCGTGGGTATAAGGTGATTGGGGGTCAGGGGCTTAGCCCCGGCCACATTGCCCAATGAACATTGCCAAAAGTTTAAATAATTCTTGTGGGCTATAGGGGTTAAGGCCCACTGGCAGCATGTTGGTAGAGTGTTGTGTTAATTTCCAAGAGGTCATGAGTTCGAACCCGTGGAAGCCAGTTTAGGACCTTAACAAATTTTAAATAGTCTTGGGTGCCACGTGGCAGCCTATGATTGGGCCACGTGGCACTCAATCATTGGTCCAACAAATCAAACCATCAACCAATCAAAAAATGACACCACGAACCAATCCAATGAGGCCACTTGGCAGCCTGCCATTGGCTTGAAATACAAATGCAACTTGCCCAGCCAGCCTTCCTAGTCATTGTACGGATTTCCCAGTCAATAGTCCTGCACTTCAACTTGTAAAAATGTTACATGTTTGGGAAAATGATCAGAATGCAATATCTGGAGCATACGATATTGGTTTTGAGTGATTCAAGTTGCATTGTATTCAAGTCGGCAAGAATTATGTTTTGGCACCAGTTTCATGCACTTTTGAACACTTTGATTTTTTATCACTTTACTGATCCCCTTGATCATAGAGTCCCATATCACTCTATATCACCATGGGAATGATCCACTTAATCATCCCTATGTCTTATATCAACAACCTAGTCCTTCATACATTGTCATTGTTCAACCCTAGTGTTGTCTAGGTTAGCAAAAATTCGTTATATCTGAAGTCACTCTTTTGAATGGTGACACCATATACGCGAACCTAGAAATTCAATCCCTTTGACATATATATACAGTACCAAGTGATATTGGCATTCCACCATTTATTTTATCCTACTACATCTATCCATTCTTCCCACAAGAAGATAATTATAAATGGTAAATGGCAACACCACAATAATGATGCATAACCATATTATGTATCAAATTATCCATCATAAGTTCTTAGAGTCCATTATTATAAATACATTTGGCATGTCCATAGCATGTTATATCCATACATTCAAAACTAGGGGGGAACCTATGCCCCTACATATACTCATCATCTTTCGTAGGATCTCGTGCTAGTCGAGTCAAATGTTCAAATCCATTATTTGAGAACTTGGAACACAATGGGACTCCACAAACTCATCCACCTAGGGGCATCATTTGCACCTTTTCATACCTGATAAGTCCCCTCCATCATCATATGTTGGGGGGAATATCTCATGCTTGGGGGCATGATAGAACCCCTGTCCACCTTCTCACTTGATTAACATAAGCCTTGGCCTAGACCCCAACGATCTAGGTATGGTTGATTATCCTCTCATTCATTGTATACTTTGTCCTACATGCCCCTCCGGCAAGCCATATGCACAACACATAGCGTAGATGCTTGATACCATATCTTCAAACGTTCTACTCTATATGATACCCCACTTACCACCCAGTCTCCATGTTTGACTTGGTGGGTAGGGATCATCCTAGACCTTCTCTAGTAGTCCATTCATGTATTCCTTTCTTACCTTGATTATTCACCAGGAACCATCCTTCCAAGCAGCATTAAGGCTATTTTCAAACAAGTAAGGCCACCTATCTGAAAGCCGCAGATTCAAAATATGACATTTGGTTTTTATGTTATGACCTAGCCAAGATTTAGGGCCTTTTCCTCCTCTCCAAATTATCCAACAGCTCAATGTGAAAATGAATTGGAATTATGGGCAAGAAGCCCTTTTAAAGGAAAAAACCTAGTTTTTTTCGTTGACCATTACGAGCAAACCATAGCTCGGTTTGACAAACCATCAAAACTATTGAAAATCTCTCACCGAGCTCTATAATGGGTCTCTCTTTATTTCTAGTAATTTTAAACTTCATTAGGAAGCCATTTTTCCCATAAGGTCTCACTTTGTCGCCTAACAAAATCGAGTCTCTTCATATGAGTCACATGTACTCTGGTACCACTTTTCCTTTACACTTGTTGAATTATATGTCAAGTTTCGTCATGAGTAACCACTATTTACTCATGTTTTTATGGTCCCCTTTGGGCCTTTCCCATGTGGTAGCATCATAAAGTCACCCTTGTTTAGAGCATCAAATATGAGTCACCCTTGCATCCATGGAATCTGTTCAGAGTCCCATTGAGTCCTGTTATAATATATTATTCCTCTATGCATCACATTCATCCCATTTTGCTCACCTTTTGCCTCCATCTATTCTAATATTTCTTTAAAGAGCCTGTGTAAAAGTAATTGACTGTCCCATTCAGAATCATGTTAGTCACTATCAGGGCAACCTTGCATATTATGCTCTGACAAGGGAAGTCATAATTCCACCATTTCCCTCATTCCTCCATCTTCATCCCTATTGTTAGTCTATATCAATCACAATACTATGATCCTTGTGCCTTTGTTGAGGAATCCTCATTGTCTCAACTCTAGCGGACCCTCTTCTTTCGAATTCAATGCATTTATTCCAGGAGTGTGGTCTAGAGGACAATGTACCTTGGTTCCAACCTTCATCACATTTTGGTGCCTTAGATCAAGCAAAGGGAATCATCATTTCCCTTTGACTTGGTCGTTTCTCGCGTGCTCGACACCAACTCATTATTGCATGATCGAGAAACGTACACTTGATGGTCCAGTGATCTAGCAAATTGTACTAGTATTTCCCAGGTGTTTGTGAGATGTGCCAAACCTCATGAAGGGGTGGCCCTTCAGGTGTCCCCCCACATGCTTGGATGATAACAGATCTTGATCCAACCTCATATGTAGTTCCATATATTTGACTAGCTCGGTTTCCACCGATCACATAACCCACAACATGCATTTCTCTTTCAGATGGTCCATTCAGATCTTTAGAGCCCTTTCCTATTCAAAAAGACTTCTTTAGTTGTGATCTCCCCCCACCACATTATCTTGGAGGAATTATGCGTCATGTACTCAGATCAACATACTTCATTGTATCAGTCCTGGCCTCTATCTTCCGGGCACATTATGTATATGGGACTCATTATATCATTGTATCATTTTATGGCCTAGTTGATACCAACATATTATGTATCATGTACTGTGTTGGTCAGACCCACATTGCTGGGCACATCGTTCATTAGAGGAAATTTTAGTCTAAAAGTGAGCTCTTAAGGAAAAATCAAGAAATTAATAAAAAATGCCATGTAGACAATTTTTTAATATTACTTCTCTTTTATTTATGTTCCACAATATTTATTAGCATGAGATTTAATAAAAAATTTAATATATTATTTCTAATTTTTTAATTTTATCGAAATCCCTCAATATATGAAACTTTTATCAAAATAACTATCGATATATATTTTATATTTAAATTAATTTATAAATTCAATATTTAACACAATTGGTTAACCAAATGGTTTCAAATTTCTGTATAAAATCTTAAATAAAAGAGAAAGTTTGTTAGCCAAATTGTTTTAAATTTATATAAAATCCTAAATATAAGGGACTTTATTATGTAGAAAAAAAGACAGAGTGTTAATCATTAATAAAAAGACAAATAATATTAATAACATTCTTTTCATTGTTCTTTTTGTTTTTTAATATTAGAATGTTTTTTGGGGGGAATTTAAATTTACACAAAAAATTACAACACAATTTCTTTTAATATTTTGTGGGAGAAATATTTGACATGCATGAAACATTCTATTGAGTAATTTTTTCCAAAACCCTATTTTCATTAAAAAAAATCTTAAAAAATTATATCATATAAAAAAAATTTAAATTAATTATTAATATTATCGAGTTAAAAAATTTAATTATAAATATTGACAAATTTAACTAAACTTTTACCTATATTTCTCGGGTTTGGAAACTTTCTCATGCGAAACTAAAATTTCATAGCACTTTGAAAAATTTCTCCGAGTGGCAAAAATTCTTTGGCAAGATTAACATTTCATCAGATTATCTCCAAATGTAATGGAGCAGGAAAATTCCTTCGGCAAGATTAACATTTTATCAGATTATATCCAAATGTAATGGAGCGGAAAAATTCCTCCAACAAGATTAACATTTCATCAGATTATCTCCAAATGTTATGGACACATTTGGAGTAACAAATTTTCTCTGGCAAGATTAACATTTCATCAGGAGTTGGCAAAATTTATTAGGGGAGATGGATTTATGCTCATAGCGGCAAAATTTCATCCATATTTCCTGGGGTTTTGCAAAATTTCTCTGGCGAGACTAAAATTTCTACTGGGAGAGTGATTCCAGTAGTAAAATTTCATCCATATTTCATGGGGGTTTGCAAAGTTGTAGGAATTTACAGGGTAAGTTCCTCAGATAGAACACCAAAGGACACCGCTCACAAACAGATCACAGATCAATACACCAGTTTTCTTGACGTCGTTAAAACTCTCAAAGAGGGAAACAGTCCATGGCCTAAGCCAACACGGACACTTCAGGCAATTTATGAATAAAATAAAGAAAATTTACATAAGCTTCTCTCATGAATGGTACCCTACAAATGACCCTCCATGCTCTTTAAATAGAGATCATGGACCAATCAGGTGTTAAGCCACAGATCAAGTGTCGGTAATACTGAGGGGAGAATGAACCATCTCATCACTTCATGTCTAGAACATATCGTGATCGTTGGATTGTAAGTTACAAAAGTACATAGTAAAGAAACACACTTTACCTAACTCTATACTAGACCAAGTTATACTTAACTAATTCCTATGTGTCGAAATATCCTAACATCCCCCCTTAAGAACAACTTAGGATAGGATTGAAGGATGTAAAAATATGACACAAGAGGAGAAGGAAGGAGGCATGAGAGCCTATCCCCCCTTAGTGACAACTTCTTGAACTCCAACCATAAATCGAAGTTTAGTAAACTTTGCCTCTGTGAGAGACTTTGTAAAGATGTCTGCAACTTGATCATCGGTTGAACAATATTGCACTTCAAGAACATGGTCATGAATGAGCTTTCTGATGAAGTGCATGTGTATTTCAATGTGTTTGCTACACTGATGTTGGACTAGATCTTTGCATAGTTGAATGGCACTTTGATTATCACACCAAAGTGTAGTCGGATGCTGCTACTGAAAACCAAACTCTGACAGGATCTGATGAAGCCACAAGGCTTCATTACTAGCTTCTACGGTGCCACGATACTCTGCTTCTACTGAAGAAAGAGAAATGGAACTTTGTTTCTTGTAGGCCCATGTAATAGGTCCAGAACCAAGAGTGAAGACATAACTTGCAGTAGACTTCCGATCATCAGGGTCACCAGTCCAATCAGAACTAGTGAAACCAACCAATAGAGGAGATGCTTCTGCATTGTAATGAATCCCAAACTAAATTGTACCTTGAACATAACGGAGTATTATTTTAGCTACTTTCCAATGACTTTCATGTGGTTTTTGCATAAACCGAGCAATAAGGCCAACAACAAAGGAAAGGTCAAGACGAGTATGGGTCAGATACAAAAGTTTTCCTACAAGCTGACGGTATAAGGTAGCATCAACTTCAGGGGAAGTACAAGTGATTGAAATTTTGGCTCCAAACTAAAAGGGAGAAGGGGCCAGCTTACAGTCTTCCATGTGAAAATGGCGTAGAAGATCACAGACATACTTGGACTAGGAAAGGGAAATACCTTCCTTGGTTTGCAAGACTTGAGGACCAAGAAAATAATGCAAGTGTCTTAAGTCTGTCATTTCAAACTTCTTTTTAAGGTTGGAATTCACATGGTTTATAAGGTTGGGATCACTACCAGTAAGCATAAGATCATCAACATAAAGAACAAGAATGATAAGATATTTACCCACTTTCTTGGTGTAGAAAGTATTGTCAGAATGACACCTAGAAAAGCTAGTATCTAAAAGAAAGCTATCCATTTTGGCATACCAAGCCCGAGGGGATTGCTTGAGACCATAAAGGGATTTCTTAAGCTGACATACAAGGCTGGAGTCTATTTGTATAGAGCCAGGAGGTTGTTCCATATAGATTTCTTCATGCAAGTCCCCATGCAAGAAGGTAGATTTAACATCTATCTCATGGACTTCCCATTTGAAAGAGGCAACAAGGGAAAGAACAAGGCAGATAGAGTTCATTTTGGCAACAGGGGAGAAGGTTTCAGTATAGTCAATGCCTTCAACTTGTGAAAAACCCTTAGCAAAAAGATGAGCTTTATGTTTATCAACTTTTCCATCTAGTCCAACTTGGTTCTATAAACCCATTTTCATCTAACAAGTTTTCGTCCCTTTGGAAGTGGAACAATATCCCATGTATCATTTGTCAATAATGCATGATATTCTTCATTCATAGTTGCATCCCAATCTGGATGGCCTGAAGCTTCTGCAAAGGTGTCAGGATCATAATTCGTTGAATCTTGAGCCAGTAAAGAAGAGGTTCTATTGAACTGAGAATGTGTATGTCGTTGATTTGTAGGATCACCTGCGAGAGCACTTGCTGCATCCCGAGTAGCACGGACCCATTTTTGAAGCTGAGGAGCTGAAGGAGGATCCTGAGAAGGTGGGGGAGGATTGTCATCCTCACTGTCATCATTTGAAGAAGAATTTTTTTCAGAAGTAGAAGGGATAGAGAGAGGTGTTACATCCATCGAACTAGGCTCGTAGGTCGATATATTTTCAGCAAACTTTACATCTCTTCTAATGATAACATTTTTGGACTTAAGTGGAATAAGTCTATATCCTTTGACATCTTCAGAATATCCAACAAAAATACATTTTTCACTCTTAGGTTCTAAAGCTTTATGTTTCTCATCTGGAATATGGGCACATGCTTCACTTCCAAAAACAAGAAAGTGATTGACATCTGGTTTAATTAAGCTCCATGCTTCTTCTAGAGTGATATTCTTTAAAACCTTAGTAGGAGTGCGATTTACTATGTAATTTTCACAGTTAATTGCTTCTGCCCAAAAATTAAGACTAAGTCCTTTAGATTGAAGCATACAATTAGCCATTTCCTTTAAGGTGTGATTCTTCCTTTCAGCTACACCATTTTGTTGTGGAGTATATGGAACATTATGTTGCATTTGAATTCCATGCTCAGTGGAAAAGTTGATGAATTTGTCGTTAACATGTTTTGTTAGGCCCCTATACTACTAGTGTAACCCCTTATTGTTATTAGTACAACCCACTTATTATATTGATGTACTCATGTAGTGCCCATATTGTTACTATTGTGCCACATAGAAACCCACTATTGTTATTATTGTGCCCTTACATTATTATTGTTATGTCGGCTTTGATTATGTTATGACCCCTTAGACTCCTATATATAGAAAGGAGGTCTTTTCATTTGTATCATCCAAGAATTGTTCATTTGTGTCATGTAAAGGAGGTTGTCCCCTTGAAGAGGCTGAATTTTAAGGCGTTGATCTATCTTTTCTATCTTTTTGTGAGCTGGTTTCATAACATTTGGTATCAGAGCTTTGGATTCTAGGGTTTCGTTGCTCCAAACAAGTCATCATGGAATTTTCGCTATAACTTTTTTTTTTTTTTTTTTTTTTTTTTTTTTTTTCTGCGATGTTTCAAAAGCTAAAAAAAAACCCATTTGAGAATAAATCGCGTTGAATCTTGAATCTGAATTTCAGAGCTTTTTTCACTATATTTGCAGAGATATGATCTGCATAAGTTGGTCTTTTTACAGACTCCTAAATTACCTTCCAAACAGGTGACCTGGGAAAAATCATCATAACTTTCTCTCTGAGCATTGGATTGAAATTTCATAAGAAGGTACAGAAATAGGATGGACTGTAGTTTCTTGTATATATTTTTCAGAGCCAAAGGTCGAAACAGTGACACGTGGCACTTCATACAAGGTCGCTCTTCTGGAAAGGTATATAATCAGGTCATCTTGGGAGATTGTGCATAACTCTTTCTTGGAGAATCCAATTTGGATCAGACTAGTGGCATTGGAAAGATAACGCAGAGGGATACTACAGGTCACAATTTCAGAAGTTAAAGATCCAAAAGTACATAGTTACAGTCGTTTCAAGATCGAGCTCCTAAAATCAAGAAAAACCAAGATGAGGAAGTTTGATGGCAAGGATCTGGTAAATTGGATACTTCAGATGGAGCAATATTTTGATCTACATGGTGTACCACTGTTACAAAAGGTATGTATTGCATCTTCATATTTAGAACTGGATCAATCTTTATGGTATGAAGGGCTTTGTTCTCGTAAACAACTTGTTACGTGGTCAATTTTCACGAAGGAAATGATAACACATTATGAGGATACAAAGAGCAACACCTTCTTTAGAGCAACACCACAACAATTGGAAAGAGTAAAAGGGCTTTGTGACATAGTGGAAAGAAAAATTATGGAAACTAGGAAGCATACCCCTCACAACTATAAAGATGGAAGTGTTGTTTCTCCTAGCGTTCCACAACCTACAAGGGTTACACCACAACAATTGGAAGAAAAAAGAGAAAAAGGGATTTATTACAACTGTGATAGCAAATGCACTAAAGGTCATAAGTGTGCTGAAAAGAAATTATTTTACATAGAATATGAAGAGGAGGAAGAAAAGGATCAAGAAACATCAAAAGAAGAGGATATACGCCAGGACCCCACCCCAGAGAAAGAAGAAATGAATCAGACCATATCTTGTAAAGCATTGGCAAGAATTACCACTCAAACTCTCAAGATAGAAGGACATATCAAGAAGAAAAAGGTGCAAGAAGTGAAAGATCACATTGAGAAAGAAGAAATGAATCCAACCATATCTTGTAATTCATTGGTCGAAATTACCACTCCTCAAACTATCAAGATAGAAGGACATATCAAGAAGAAAAATGTTCAAGAAGTGAAAGATCACATCGAGCATCAAGAAATGAATCCGACCATATCTTGTAAAGGATTGGAAGAAATTACCACTCCTCAAACTCTAGAGATATAAGGACATATCAAGAAGAAAAAGGTTCAAGCATAGAAAGATCACATCGAGCATCAACAACAAGTTCTCCAACTTTTAAAGGATAACGCCACTTCGGTGCAAAATCAAACGAAACAACAGGTAGATCAATATCGTAGTGAAAAATTTTTTGATGTAGGTGATTGGGTATTTTTACTGTTACATCTCAAGAAAGCGATTTATGAGAAGGAAATGTTGGCAATACTATGTGCACTTAAAAAATGGCGACCTTACCAAATAGGAAGACTCTTGAAGGATGAGGATGTGGAAGCATTGTTTTGTGCCATTTCTATTATCCAACCAGATCGGATAAACGAAGCAAGGGATGAATGGAAGAAGCACGAAGAAGTATGGCCACTTATTCAAAAGTTGCAAAAGATCCCAATTCAAACAATATTGCCAGAAATTGAAGAGGAAAGAAAAATCATATTGGAACCTGGAGCAGTCATAGAAACAAGAACTCAACAGCTACGAAATCGATCAATTTCAGAGTATCTCATCAAGTGGAATAACTTACCTGCTAAAGATTCCACATGGGAGGACAAGAATTTTATACAGAAGCATCAAGAACTAGTCAAGCGTTGAGGACAACACTTTTTGAAGGAGAGGGGCATGTTAGGCCCCTATACTACTAGTGTAACCCCTTATTGTTATTAGTACAAGTCACTTATTATATTGATGTATCCATGTATTGCCCATATTGTTACTATTGTGCCACATAAAAGCCCACTGTTGTTATTATTGTGCCCTTACATTATTATTGTTATGTCGGCTCTAATTATGTTATGAACCCTCAGACTCCTATATATATAAAGGAGGTCTTTTCATTTGTATCATCCAATAATTGTTCATTTGTGTAATGTAAAGGAGGTTGCCCCCTCGAAGAGGTTGAATTCTAAGGTGTTGATCTATCTTTTCTATATTTTTGTGAGCTGGTTTCATAACATGTTATTTGCCATTATCAGATCTTAGCTTAAGAATTTGATGTCGAGATTGCTTTTCAACAAAGGCCTTAAAGGTTAATAACATGGTAAATAATTCACTCTTGAGTTTTAAGACGTATACCCAAGTGCGGCTGGAGAAATCATCAATGAAAGTTAAGAAATACTTGTAGCTAGAGAATGAAACAACTGGAAGTGGACCACATAAATCACTATGCACAAGCTGTAAAGGGGTTGAGGCGTGGCAAGAGGTACATTTTCAAAACTATCTCGATGATGTTTTCCAAGTACACATCCAGAACAAACACCATCTTTGCAAGATACCATAGGAAGACTTGTCACCATATTTTATTTACATAGATTTTGAAGGGAGCGATAGTTTAAGTGACCAAATCGCTCATGCCAAAGTTTTCTCACTTCATCATTATGAGCAACAAATACCGAGGGAAGAGTTGATGACCCAAATTTGTTAAACTTATACAACCTTGTAGAATCATCAACAATACCAGTAGCTAAAATCTACTTAGGATCTCTTAGGTCCTTAATTACAACATCATGAGGTGAAAATTCAACGGTTTTACCTTCACCTGAATGAGTTATCTATTATACAGATAGAAGGTTGCAAGATAAGGTTGCAACACATAATACATCATTAAATTGACCATTATCTAGATGAACAGTTCCAGTCCCTACAACACTAAGAGATCTACCATCACCAACATATATATTTTTGGTGTTATAATCACTTAAAGAAGAAAACATGGCTTTGTTTTTTGCCATGTGATAAAAAGCTCCAGAATCAATTAACTACTCATGAGAATGAGAGGAAGAAGATATATTTAGTGCATAACTAGACCGATATTGTTACAGATCCATTTGGGCACATCACTCCCATCATCCAGATCAGTATTTTAGGGCTCATAAAACCCTAATTTCAGTTGCTACATGCCCTAAACAAGTCACCCTTTTGAATGCCTCCTTCCCAGATAATTTCATGACTTGAAGACATCCTGAAATGACCTCTAAAGGGACCAGCGCAGGTAGGCCCATGTAAGGGTGCACTGCAGAGCAGTTGAGTCCATGCTAGGGTGCTCTGCAGAGCACTTAGGCCCTCTTTCACCCGCACTGGGCGAGATTGAGCGAAATTCACATAGGGTTTGGGGAATATTCTTATCTCTTGGAGTCATCTAGAAGTTTCCCTCACTTATCAACTCCTATGAGCTTGAAAATGGATGAGGAATGAGTTAATATGCATCCTATCCTCTCATCCCTTCCTCCATGGAACTAATTCTAAGTATGGAAGGCCATTCAATACCCCCATTTATGACATAACCTCCTTCATCCTCCTATAAATTGAACACTCATCTAAGTGATCAGGGGCTAGACTATGTTGAATTGTAAGGAGATAATGTTGCTATGAGAATTGGCTTTGAGACAAGTATTGTTATGCTACAAGTTTGTCATGTTTTTGATGTGATGTGGATGGGATCCAAGCTGGAGGAGTGACTACGAATCATACATGATGGTTATAATTCCTTCTCCTATTCAATAAAGTATTTGAACCTTTTTCCCATATGTTTGTATTGATATATGATGCTTATATGTGTGAATGTATCTGATTCCATTTACTTGTATTCTATAGATCTTTTTCTTTGATCGGTTCTTTATTTTCTGTTGATGTTTATAGGTACTTCTCCAATGTGTTAAGTACAGGAAGGAGAGACAGGATCAATACAAAGGAGACAAAAGGAAAGTGGAACTACAATTAGGTCTTCTCATCTCATTTTTCTTATCTATTACTTATAGGAAAAGGCTAAAGTGCTTGAAATTGTTGCTCTAGATATGGCTACTTATCTAGGGAATTAGTATTTATTCGTAGATACCAAATTCTCAAAAAAAAATTGGCGACTCCACTGGGGAGAGATCATCCTTCCTAGTATCTTATCCACCTCTTAGGACACTCTTGCAGACCCTACTTGTGTTCATTGTTTGTATTTCAGCTCTTTTGCATTGAATTTTGGTCAAAATTGTGCCAAATTGCCTTTTGAAATGGCTCACTGTCACCAATGCAGGCTTGTGAGGGACACAGTGCGTTGCAGAGCACCCTTGGCTTAGGGACAGTGCTTTGAAGTGCACTGTCTCCCATTTAGGGCTGCACTGATCCTCCTAGGGTCAGTTTCCAACCTTTGGATTGGGTTTTTTCCAACTTTCCTGTGTTTTTTTGCTTGTTGATTGATCAATGAATGTCATGTCTTAGAAAACAAGTTTCTATCTCCTTTGCTAGCCCTACTTTGACTTGGCTGATTAATGTTTCTTAAATGTTTTCTTTATCATTATCGATCCGTAGTCAAAGTTAAATTATAGTCGATTAATCTTGGTTTGAAAGAAAGTGTAGTAAAAGTATTCTTTTCCTTCGAAACAAAACTGTCGTAAAGTCTTCGTTCTTGTTAAAGATTTATTGATTGTATGTGTATTAGTTTCCTTTTTGTTCACATTCACATTAAGGAAATCGAAAAGAAATACATGCATTTTGCATTGAAAAAGTTTGTGTATGCTCATAGGAATAATTTAGGGAAATTGCATTAGATTGTGCTCTTTGCTCTTTGATCGAAAGAAATCTGATTGCTCTATCCCTAGTAGCTAGGATTTTCGTTGTTAAATTGAAAGAAAAGAATGCTTATCATAATAGTTGCATTCCTAGGAATTTCAGAATACATCACGTGATGAACTTGAAAGGAAAATTCCTAAGTAAGATCAGCTTAAAATCAACATCAATTTACCTAATGGAGCATTGTCATTAACGAAAAACATTTAGTGGTTCTAGGCTAGAGACGTGTTCTGGCGTCGTAAAACAAAGAAGTTGTTGCTAACTTGTCTACAATACATCCCGAGTGTGATACATCATTCCACGTATGTGAGTATATCATAGCTTGTCCACGTACCTTCGGGTATATAGGGCGGTGTTATAGTACGTAAAGTATATGGGAATGCTCTCACTGTGCGGTTTTGCATTAGACAACGCTTATACAGATTGGACCTCCATGTACTTTTGGGTATATATGGGAGGACAACACTAGGTTGCTATCCATCCTTAGGTAACCAAGTTGGCCTCCTTGTACACTGTGATACACCGAACACAGCATTCGGGGAGATTTCCTGCCCATACTTTAGGGTTCGCCAAGACGTATTCTGTAGTTCACAGTTGCATGGTAAACCTTTTTCCTAGCTTACCCCTTTTTGTTTATTTCTTTTTTGTAATAAAATTAATCAGAAATCGTGGAGGAACATCAACCCTTACCCTGTCGTTCATGGAGAACAACGATTAAACTGCCTTTGTTGCCCAAAGCTACACCTATTCGGTCAAAGCGGTCTCGCTTAACTGAGTCAAGTACATCAAGAACTCCTGGTTCTTCATCTGAATTACCATTATCATCCATTTCGGTAAGAACTGAGACTCCAGTTACTCCAACTATTTCTGCTACATCCGTTTCTGAAGAAGAAGTTTCAAAATTACCTGGGGACATTATCACTGATATTGGTGAAACAGTAACCGAAGTTGTTCAACAACAAGTTGATCCACAACTTGAAGTTTCTCAACAAGAAATTACTTCTGAACTTGAATCAGTTCAACCAAAAGTTAATCTAGAACCTATCATAGTTCAAACAGAAGTTACTTCTGAACCTGAAGTTGTTCAGGAATCTCTCCCTGAAACTGTTGTTCTTTTACCGGGACATCTGGACTTCGAATTTGAACATTCAAAATTTGTTACTTTACCGGAAGATGATTAACCGGTTAACCCTCAGACATCAGTAACTACTGAAACTTCTACTTAATCAAACACCAGAAGTCCATTACGAACTAGATGGTGAAGTTCTTCCACCTGGTTTAATTGCTGTTGAGGAATAATTTGAAGAAGATACTACACCTGGAACCCCATTCCATTTTGGAACCGGGCTTTATCTTTATCCTTATACTCCTCATTTTACTGCTCCCTTCGATCTTGCTTCTTTGCAAGTACCCTTCGATTCTTTAGGACATCTTTTGGGTCAATTAACTATGGTCGAACAACTGTCAACATCCCAAACTGTATCATCTGATGTAGCTACGGCAGAATCTTTTGTCGCAACCTATTCGATGTTTTCTACTACTCTTGAGTCACACCTATATGATGAATTGTCCGTCCCGGTTGGTTACAAATTTTTATCTAGAATCCACTCAGGGGTTGCTTCTACACCATGGTCATCACCCATGTCCTCAACCAGAATTTTACCTGGTTCTTTGTTAACAGGAACTCAACAGTTTGATCTTGCATATCAATATCAAACTGGGAAATCTAGTCAACAACGACCTATGTATCCATTACATACTGGATCGCCACCATATGGAGAGAAATATGCGTGTTCACCTTATCCTCCATATCCTAGAGGACCATCATATGGTAGTATCCCACAGTATTCAGGTCAGCCTATAATGTGAGTCTAACAATGGCAACCAACAATGCCATTTCAACCAAGGCTTGTGTATCCAACACAACCAATGCAAACTATGTCAGCTATTTCTACTACACCTATTGTTACCACTGTACCGCATTCACAAGTTCAAATAGTTGCATCTCAACCTATACAAAATGGTCCTTCTACCTCGCAACCACAAGTTTCGGGTCAAGAGGTCTAAGTTTCTCAAGCTTTTATACAATAACCACTTGTGTCTGGGGTTCAACAACCTCAGGTTAGTATACCTTTATCTGGAGTGACTCAGGCTTACACTGGTATAGTTTATTCACAACCTGGTCAACCTTTCATTACAGGGCAACAATAACCGTTAAATCAACAACAGTTGTACCAACAACAACAGCAATTGATTCAACAACTGTGGCAGCCCCAATATCAACAGCCTCAATTCCAGCAATTTCAACCCCAATTTGGACCTGCCCAATAGGCTCAACCTGGGTTTGGACAATATCAAGCTTACCAAGGTCCTGGTCAACAAGGATTTGCTGGTTATGGACAACCGCAAATTCAACCTGGTTATCAACAACCACCTTATCAAGGTTACCAAATGCAGATGCCCTATGTTGGTATGCAAAGACCTATTGCTCAGGAAATTCCATCATATCCTGGGTATGCTCAACCTAACTTGAATCGACAGTTTCCATTTGTAGCAACTCTTGAATTACCAGATTTAAACCAACTCACTAATGATCCAATCTTATATGCACCTTGGTGGCCGGTAATTCTGCATAAGTTACCTTTTGACATTTTGAAATTCAATGGAAATCCCGGAGAAGACCCATCAAATCATGTCATGACTTTTCATTTGTGGTGTTCATCAAACTCCTTAAATGATGACTCAGTTAGACTCTGTCTTTTCCAAAGAATGCTTACTGGTCTGGCTGCAAAGTGGTACATTGATTTACCATGAGCTTCTTTCAAAAACTTTACGACTTTAACCACCACATTTCTGACCCACTTCCAGTTACCTATTAGATATGAGACTGGGACGAAACTCCTAACCAACTTTAAACAGACTACTACTACTCATATATCAGATCATATTCATGAGTGGCGATGTCGTCGTCGAATGGTTAAGACTTATGTTCCTGATCAGCTTTTGGCTAAGTGGTTCATAAAATCCTTGTTGCCATCAATCAGCGATGATGTGGCAAAAGGTAGAGTTGTCACAGAAGAGCAAGTAATTTCTCATGCCCAATATTTGGATTTGATTTATACACAATCCAACATGCTCTACGACAAGATTCCAAATGCACCCCAACCAGCTTTCACTGTTCCTCCTCCTCCACTATCGAGTAAGGACTCTCATGTTAGCGATGGTGTGATTGGTTCTTTGAGCACACAAACAGTAGGTAGACCATCTCTTCAAACACTTGTCGTTTCCAATCCAACTTCCAATGCATTAGAAAACACTCTTGCTTATGAAGTCAATGTCGTGTCATCTGACAAAGGCAAGAGTCAAAATCAACCAGGAGGCAAGAAGAAGGGGAAAAATAAGAAGAAACAAGATAACCCCCCTCAAGAGAAATCATATGATTCCTCTACTTCGGTAAGGAAACCTCCTTATCCATGTCTAATTTGTAATGACGAGCATTTTACAAGAGATTGTCCACACCGCTCAGAAGTCTTTAAACTTTTAAAGACTTCTAACACATATGTAGTGTTGACTAATCCGTTTCCAAACCCAGAGACACATTTGGTTGCGTCAGACCATGCTTCCACATCCCAAGTACTTATGCTATCCATTGCAAAGCCTAAAAACGAAGTTTTGGTGTCGACACAAAATAAAGATTATGGAAATTCACTATCGTCTTTGAATAATCAGGCCACTGATCAACCTAATCCTTTGACTTCGACTTCATCTGAACGTATTCCGCCACCTGTTGTGCTAAAATTGACAATAAAACCACCAAAGGGAGTTGTGCATAAATCGACATTTAACACTCGAGCTCGAGTAGCTCAAAACTATAACATAGTAGAAGACCTTGCTCAATCACCTTCCACTATGTCGACGCTTGAGGTGTTACAAAACTATCCCTCCCAAAAGCAGGCTTTACTTTCAGCAATTGGTGGAATAGACCTTATGGATTCCAATCTTGTGGTTTTCAACCATGCGGGATATACACCATAGCTACTGGCATAACTAGCTTTCCTAATTCAAGTAAAAGCTCTCAATAAGAATGTTCATCGAACTATTATTAAGGAGGGGGAATCTACTTGCATTATGTCAATGAGCTGCTGGAAAACACTTGGTTCACAGTTGTTGTCACGATCACCAACAATGTTAAAAGCTTTCGACGGATGAACATATACACCTTGTGGGATTTTGAGTAACCTACAAATTGAACTACGGGGCAAAACAATTACTATTGTAGTTGAGGTAGTTGACAGACCTCTCAACTACAACATTTCACTGGGAAGACCATGGGTATATGTTATGGTTGTTGTGGTTTCCACGTACTTTAGTATGATTGCATTCCCTCATAAAGTTGGAATCACAATTATCGATCAGCTTGCCTTCTTTGCATCTAGTTCTCAGGCTATTGGAAGCATTCCGTTGGTACATGGACCCCTGCTATCACTTCAAAGTGTTGATGTAGGTCTCTTTAAATATCATTCCCTAATGGGTACTTTTACGCTACCGTCACCATCTGATTTGGCAGAAGTGGCAAGAGTAGAGACTTGCAACATGATTTCCTCCACCTCATCTAATTTAAGGAGGATTACCAACAATTCTGAAGTTAAGCCGCTAAGACCCATTGAGCTTGCATAGCAATCAATTTTTCTGGCTTGTGCGGCAAACCCAAATCCACTTTCACCAATTGTATGGGTAGACCATTCATTAGAATATGGTACTTCTTCGGATCCTTTTTCACGTATATTTTCTATGGATGAAGGAATCGTCCAATCAATGATGATAGGAGAAGAACCTTGGGAAGATTATCATCATCATTCCCATCTTCTAGATGACATCGAAGATTATTCAAATTAACTTAACCACCCTTCAATTGTTGATTTCCTTTCGAATTCTGTTTTCATAGACAAAGTAGATTCCGAGCGAAACTTGTCAAATATTGAAGAAACGATTTCCATTAATATTTCAACCAAACCTAATGTTGTAGAAAATATTCATGTCAGCAAATCTTGTTCTCCATCAGAACTTGATAATTACCGTACTCTCTTTTGTGAATTTCAAGATATATTTTCATGGTCATATGAGGAGATGCCAGGTATAGAATCTAGTATTGTTGAACATGAAATCAAAATGTATCCCGATGTCAAACTAGTACGACAACAGCTTCGAATTGTTCATCCAAAGAAATCCACTTCCATTAAGGCAGAAGTTGAAAGGATTCTACATGCTGGTTTCATTTACCCTATACCTCTTACTGACTGGGTTTCCAACATTGTTCCTGTCATGAAGAAACAAGGGACAATTCGAGTGTGTGTTGATTATAGGGATGCAAATCAGGCATGTCCAAAGGACAATTATACTACTCCTTTTATTGACCAGATTATTGATGAATGTGCCAGATGAGAAATACTCTCATTTATGGATGGTTTTTCTGGTGACAAACAAATCAATATCTGCCCACAGGACCAATCTAAAACAACTTTTATTTGTCCATGGGGCACATTCGTGTATAGGAAACTCCTTTCAGTTTGAAGAATGCAGGGGCCACATTTCAGAGGGCAATTAACTATGCCTTCCATGACATCAAGCACATTATTCAACCTTACCTTGACGATTTACCTGCTCATTCACGAAAGCAAACTGATCACCCACAACATTTGAGAGCTATATTTTTACGGTGCCGACACTACAAGATACGACTCAATCCGCACAAATGTGTGTTTTGTGTTGGTTCTAGTCGATTGCTTGGATTTGTAGTGTCTAGAGATGGAATTCGACTTGATCCATTAAAGGTTCAGGCAATTCTTGACTTGCCTCCACCTTCAAATATTTTACAATTACAGAGACTCCAAGGAAAGGCTAACTTTCTAAGGAGGTTCATTCCCAATTACGCTGAAATGGCTAAAGGTTTTACACGTATTTTGAAAAAGGGGATACCCTTCCATTGGGATCAGGTTGCACAAGCTTCCTTTGATGCTCTTAAATATACCTTGATTAGAGCGTCATTAATGTATTCTCCAAATTATCAAAACGACTATTACCTATATCTCGCCACTGCAGATACAATTATTGGCATGGTTTTAGTCCAAGAGGAAAATGGGATTGAACATTCGATATATTATTTGAGCCATAATATCAATGACACAGAAAGTAAGTACTCTTATTTTGAGAAACTAGCTTTGGTAGCTGTGTAAGCTATTCAGAGATTTCGCCACTACATCCTGCTCCGGAAGACCACTGTCATTTCAGATTGCAACCCTATGACATACATTTTGTCACGTCAATTTCTCGGGGAAAATACTCAAAATGGATAGCCATTTTGCAGGAGTTTGATCTGGAATTCATCAAGTCCAAATCAAAGAAATCTCTAGTTTTCTCCGAGGACCTCCATTGATTCAACATCTGAACCATCAATTTTGGATGAGTCTCTATTCTTGATATCGTCATCTGACTCGTGGTATGGAGATATACTGATCTATCTCCAGACCCAAAATTTCTTGCCTAATACCTCTTGCTCACAACAACGACGTATCCAATACCAAGCTAAAGATTATCTGATCATTGGTGACACTCTTTACTGTCATGGTATCGATACGATTTTATGAAGGTGCCTCACACATGAGGAAGCCGAGAAAGCATTGAATGATTTCCATTTAGGTGCTTGTGGTGGACACTTATCTGGATATGCTACTGCATAGAGAATTCTCCGTGCCGGTTACTTCTGGCCAACTATATTCAAAGATTGTATTATTTTCGTCAAAAGCTGTCACGCATGCTAGATCTATGACCGCAAAACTAGATTACCACCTACACCATTGCATCCAGTCGTTTCTGTTGGACCATTTGCCAAATGGGGCATTGACTTCATGACATGTAACCCCACCTCGGCCAGGGGGCATGGGTATATTATAGTCGTTGTTGACTATTTTACCAAATGGGCCGAGGCAATGCCAACATTAAACAACAATGGCGAAACGACTGGTCCTTTCTTTTTTAAACATGTGGTTGCCCGGTTTGGTGTACCACAAGCCATAGTCACAGATCATGGGTTGTATTTTCACAATCACATTATGGCTTAATTGACTTCTAAGTTAAGACTGCCACATGATAGTTCTATCCCTTATTATCCGCAAGCGAATGGACAAGTTGAGGCCATCAACAAAGTCCTGAAGCGAATATTGCAAAGAATGATAGGGGTTCATAAACAAAACTGGCATTTAATCCTGTACTCTGCCTTGTGGGCATATCAAAACTCAGTGAGAAATGCAACTGGATTCACACCCTTTTAGTTGGTGTACGGTTTAGAAGCAATCTTACCGATACAATGTGAAATTTCATCTCTCAAACTCGCGATTGACTTGTTACCCAACACTTCTGAAGAAGAAGCACGTTTCTTGGAATTAATCCATCTAGATGAAACCTGTCGTGATGCCGCATTGGCTAACAAGGCACATAAGAAACAAATCAAAGCGCAATATGATAAAAATCTCAAGCCTTGTATCTTCTCAGAAGGAGACCTGATCTTGCTTTATGATCAAGAAGCTGATAAACTTGGAGCACGGAAATTTGAACCGATGTAGATGGGTCCTTATATTGTCAAGCGTGTTTTGGCAAAAGGTGCC
The DNA here is from genome assembly GCA_031772625.1 of Pinus tabuliformis. Lineage (NCBI taxonomy): Eukaryota > Viridiplantae > Streptophyta > Pinopsida > Pinales > Pinaceae > Pinus > Pinus tabuliformis. Next base: position 790,124,688 of record CM062817.1, on the reverse strand, counting down.
TACGAGTTAGTAGATTATGATGGGATTCCATTGTCGCAGCCCCGAAACAGGCTATACCTCAATCGTTACTATGCTTAATTGAGTGTAGTAAAACTCACTATATATATATACTTTCATTGCATGTGTGCGTGTCAGTGTGTGTCTTTTAGAGTTTTTTATTTGGTTAGTAATTCGCTTTGCATTTGTTGCAGATGTCAGAATCTTCAGGACCATTTGTTGGTTACGCCAATGGTGCTATTCGTAGTACGCAGAACCTATCTTCTGCAACATGGGCTATTTTTTCTCCAAGTGGCGAGCTAGTGAGTTTTCAAGGGATTTGTATCTGTCGATCGATGGACAACATCACTGAGTATAGCGCGTTGATCGAACTTCTCCTTGATGCCATTTCACTTGGCATTCACCAAATCATCATTAGGCTGGACTCACAACTTCTTGTAATACAACTTACAAGTGTGTATACCTCCGAAACCCAACAATTCTTCGTATGTTCCTTAGAGTTCGTATTCTGGAAAGGAATTTTGAATACATTCAATATCAACATATTTCCATAAACTTTAACACATTAACTGATTCTCTAGCAAATTATGTGTTAAATAGACATTTGCGACACATGTAAAAGTAACATTTTCAATTCATATCATTAGTTGAATACGATTACACATAACCATAGAAAACTCTGAAAGTAAAATAGATAGGTGTTTTAAAAGTTTTTACAAAATTTATGTCCAAGACAAGTTTGGTCATCTAACCCAAAAACTAAAAATGCATGAAAAAATATCCTAAGTAGACCTAGTGATGCTCACGATAACAGGTCACAGCATGTGCTATCATGCGCAAAAGCCTCATGTAGTGGTTAGGAACACCAATAGTGTGGTGCTGCAGCCTCATAGGTAACTCCTCAATCCAGACATCTAGAATACCAAGGGTTAATCCCTCTATGTGATCCTGCAACTCTGCCAAGGTCTCAACCAAATCCAAGTCCTAGAGAACTACTCTCCCAATGTTTCTCCATGCTGGCCCACCCGCTCCCTGTTGGTGTCCCATAGGTCGAACAATACCCACATCTGCATGCATGAGAATTATTTTAGTTTAGTCTTGGAAAAATTAAAAACACAAAAAACATGTAGAAACTTGAAAAATCAAAAAACACTTTGGTCAAACAATTTAGCTATAGCACCCCATTGTGCTCCAACTGGTAGAATCAAGTTTGGATCTCCACGAAATCCATCCCTGAGTATGGATGCTCCTCGATGACAAGGTGTTGTTGATCGAGCCAACTGAAGAATGCAGTGGAAAAATGATTGTTGACTGACCCTCATTTCGAGCCATTAATTCAACCCACCTCTGCATACGTAGATCTCTAGGACCAGCTACACCCAGTGATACATGTTGCGGTTGCATCAATGGGATTCTCTCTAAGGTAAAAGCGATTAAGATCGAACCATAGCAGAAATCCTTTGTCTTACCACTTTTTACCTTGGTTAGCTACTCTTCAGTGAAGAAAGAACGACCTCACACCAGTTGAATACTTTTGGCTCTAGACACTCAAGTGCATACTACATATAGGATATGTTCACCAGATGAAGTGTCACACTGCCAGCCAACTTTGCGATTGTGAAGAGGATCATTCTCAAAGAAAAATCACCTACATCTCTGATATTTATTTTCCTGTCCTTGCTATGTTGTGTACCTGGTCGACAAAACTGTCAAATGTAATCTTTCACCGATTCACCTCCACGGGAAAATCCAGAAAGTGAGATGGGGACACCTCGCCTCAACATTCTGGTAAGAAAGTAAATGTCATCAATGTTAATAGGGACCATCTTGTCCCTTATGTGAAAATTTTGATCTGTCGGATCCCATGCATGAACAAGAAACTGCAATAGTTCTATTTTTTGTTCCATTCCGGACAACTTGAAGTATTTGAGTAACCCACAGTTTTTGAGGGCCTCAATTATACCCGAATTGTTTAGGGCAACCATGTCTTGTTCTTCATGCTCGCTTTCTCACCATGTAATCGACATTCTAATCCGATAAAATCCTGAAATCCAATCATAAGCTTAGTTAGGATCCTTTCCATGCAAAAAATAGGACAAATTTTGGAGCAAACAGCTAAAACAAATTGGGAAAACTCGCCTAGCGCAACCTAGGCACAGAGATAGTGCATTCCAGAGCAGGAAACCTTCTATCAGGGTGCTCTTCAGCACAGTTTTTGATGTGAAAGCCTGCGTTGATCCTAGGGCGAGAAAATAAAACCCAGAGGCCCCAAAAAACCCTAAAATTTGCATGAAACAGTAAAAGGATGACCTGAAAAGAAAGAGGAGGAGTAGATCTCCTACCTGGTCCGGATGACACGAGAAATGGTCCACAGAATCTCTCACAATCAGCTGATGAAGTTCGAGGTAAAAACTAGCACAGAGCACAAAACTAAATGGTAAGTCTCAAATGGTAAAAATGTCATGGTAAAAACTTGTTTTATGTTTATTCCATGTTCATTAATCGAGTAAACATTTGTATTTGCCTATTTTTACCTATGAAACAGGTATTTTTAATCCATTTTGTGATGTTTTGAGCAGGTTTTATAGCTAACTTATAGAATTTAACGTGCTCGATTGTAAATTGTGCCTTTGACCACAGAGCATACTTATATCTCTTTTTCGAGCTCTATTAAATAACGACAAAGGAAGCCCCTTGGAGTCCTCTTTAAGCTCTTTTCAGACTCTCTAAACATGAAAAGATTGTCGAGCGCTTGTCATTTTCAGCTCGTTAACGGATTGGAAATGACATCTACTCAGTATAAGTTTAACCCTTTTTTGGGTTGAGATAGATTAACTACGAAAAAGGAATACGTTGACCGAACATGGTCAATAGGTTCTCTCTCGTATTGTTTTACACTTTTTTGGGCTTGAGAGACAAATCTACGAAAAATAACTTGTGGAGTTTTCTTTTTGTCCCTTTTCAAACTCTCTAAACATGAAAAGGACCGAGTTATCTTTGTTGTTAAACTCGTTAAAACATCAAATAGCGACAAAATTGTCCATCTAGACAAGATCGAGTTTCACCTTCGCTAGACTCGTTAAAACATCACATAGCGATGGATTCACCGAAGGGTGGAATTATACAACAAGCATATGTTATCCTCCTCAAGCTTGATAAAAATAAAGAGGTACTAGTCAGCAATGACTGGGGAAAATGGGAAAAAGGGGAAAACCACTTTATGGTAGCAGGTCGCTCTTGAACATGACACTTTCACTTCGTCACTATGACTACTTGGGTTGGCTTATCAGCTTGATGGTTATCATACTGTTGGTCTATCATACCATCCATCACTTTGTTTTGGGTCAATTATACCAATTCATTTCAGTGTCGCCGACATGTTCAAGAGAAGTCATCCAGTCAAAATTCATCCTTTGCAATACCATAAACCTTCATTTTCATGACCGCCATTCCTGAACCTTGTGTCGTCAATCAAATTTTGTCTCCAAAATCACTACACTCGTTTCATGTTGTTGATGTAGGATACATCAAGGCCCTCCTACGATGAGTCACTTCTTGTCGACATCAGCACATTATCCAAGAAGTTGACTTAGAAACACCCTTCCAATACCTTGAGGCTTGCATACATCAATGGTAGGTTTCTCGCTTCCGGCGATAGGTTGACATCAATGACCTTCAAACGAAAGAATTTGTATGGTGTTCGACACCAAATCTTCCATTAACACCATGCAGAATGTACTGCAGTACCTTGAGGATCATTATCATTATTGATGATTTCTCTCGCATCTATTAATAGCTTACATCATTGGCTGGTAATCAGAAGATGTCTTCCCATGTTTGACTTCAGATCACACATTCACATGGTTAGACTCGTACTTGAGCGAACGATTGAACGAGATAGAAGACCCCAGATCTAGTTTCATCCATCTGGGCTGCGATTTTAGGAGTACTAAATCATATGTACAATGGCTTTACATTGATAGCCATTCCAATCATGGGTCTATATCTGTAGACGACTGTCTATGTACATGTAATGAAATTTTATATGTTGATCATGGGTATGCCTTCCCTCAAAAATTCATGTAAAAATCAAAATATCATGATATATGTATTGTAATTGATGCAGGTCACCTTCCACTTTGAAACCTCCTCATCACATCGTAAAGCATTTCATTCGACATTTGCATTTTTTTACTTCATGCTTTAGGGGGAAGCTGTTACAGATATATTTTGGCACATCACTCCCATAATCCAGATCAGTGTTTTAGGGCTCATCAAACCCTAATTTTAGTTGCTACATGCCCTAAACAAGTCACCCTTTTGAATGCCTCCTTCCTAGATAGTTTCATGACTTGAAGACATCCTGAAATGACCTCTAAAGGGACCAGCGCAGGTAGGCCCATGTAAGGGTGCGCTGCAGAGCAGTTGAGTCCATGCCAGGGTGCTCTACAGAGCACTTAGGCCCTCTTTCACCTGTGCTGGGTGAGATTGAGCAAAATTCACATAGGCTTTGGGGAATATTCTTATCTCTTGGAGTCATTTAGAAGTTTTCCTCACTTGTCAACTCCTATGAGCTCGAAAAAGGATGAGGAATGAGTTAAGATGCATCCTATCCTCTCATCCCTTCCTCCATGGAATTAATTCTAAGTATGGAAGGCCATTCAATACCCCCATTTATGACATAACCTCCTTCATCCTCTTATAAATTGAACACTCATCTAAGTGATTAGGGGCTGGACTGTGTTGAATTGTAAGGAGATAATGTTGCTATGAGAATTGGCTTTGAGACAAGTATTGTTATGCTACAATTTTGACATGTTTTTGATGTGATGTGGATGGGATCCAAGCTGGACGAGTGACTTCGAATCAGACATGATGGTTGTAATTCCTTCTTCTATTCATAAAGTATTTGAACCCTTTTCCATATGTTTGTATTGATATATGATGCTTATATGTGTGAATGTATCTGATTCCATTTACTTGTATTCAATAGATCTTTTGCTTTGATCAGTTCTTTGTCTTCTATTGATGTTTATAGGTACTTCTTAAGCGTGTTAAGTATGGGAAGGAGCGACAGGATCGATACAAAGGAGACAAGAGGAAAGCGGAACTACAAGTAGGTCTTTTCATCTTCTTTGTCTTATCTATTTCTTATAGGAAAAGGCTAAAGTGATTTAAACTGTTGTTCTAGATATGGCTACTTATCTAGGGAATTAGTATTTATCCGTAGATACCAAATTTTCCAAAACAGAGATGCTTGACAACCACATGCAGAAAGTGCTATTCCTGAAGATGAAGTTGAAGTTGAAGGGTGCTCCAAATGGATGTTATGCTTCTTCATTACTGCTTCCAAGGCTTCTATCTTCTTAAATAATTGGATTCTAAGTGGCCATTTCGATTACAAAAGTTGGAATGTCTATCAGTCTTCTTCCCTTTGTTTTTATTTGCCTTATCATTTGGTTGAATTGTTTTTTTATTTTGAGACTGAAATTGCTTAGGACCCTTTTTTGGTCTAGGACCATTCTTTTTAGGATACTGCTTCTTAGGATTCTTTGAATTGGTTGTTGTTGGGTGGCTAAGGCTTTCTTAGAAGAGTTTCCAAGATTAAGAAGAACAAGAAGTAAGAGTTTTTTTTGTTCTCTTATTAAAGAATCACAAAAGGCATCAAAAGAGGGGGGACTTGTAGTCTTGTCCTTGAGAAATAAAGGTTTCTACAGTAGGATGGAAGGTGGAAACAAACACGAGTAGGCTGTAACCGACTTAGTAAGAATGGAATAGATAAGGCTACCATCTTCTTTCTTAACCTTAACACTTTCCAAGAGAAGCCTAAGGGTATTGAACTTGGACAAAAAATATTAAATGGAAGAAAAATGATTTGGGTCCAATGCAAGCAACTCATTTTCGAGTTGATGGGTTCTAGTTTCATTTTTTATTCCAAAAACTTTAGTGAGTTGTTTCATTGCTTCATTAGGGGTATCAAGTTCTGCGATATGGAATCTAAGGTCTGGAGAAATAGAAATCCCTATCAACCCACGTGCTTGATCTTGCCTATTTTCCCATTTGGCTACCTTATCTTCATCTTTAGGTTTAGTTTCTTAGACTAAGGCTATTTTGTAAAGACTTTTACTTCTAAGTAAATCCACAATGTAGGACCACAATTGGAAGTAGTTGGTGTTGTCAAGAATAACTTGGCATGTAATTTCCATTTTAACAGAAACTGAAGTTGTAGATGCTGAAATTAAGTGTTCCAATGGAAAGATCTCGAAAACTTAGGCCGATTAAAAAAAAAACGACTATGAAAATAGCTTCCGGATAAAGAAGTTATAGATTTTTGAAGAAAAGTTGTTGAAGATTCCGACGAAGTGCGTGAATGTGCAGAAGTGAATGATAATGTTATATTTAAAAAAAATCCTCCCCGTCCCCCCTCCAAACTTAATCTAATTAGCTCAAAAAAAATATTTTATGTGACCCACTTTTATAAATAAGTGAAAGTCACTTTTATAATGGTACTTTATGAGCTACTCACTAAATTGTAACTTAAATAAAAGATAAAGAGAATTTAGAATTATAAGTGACTCACTTTTTATAATGGGTGAGAACACTTTTACATAAAGTAACTTTAAAACATAAGTTACATGTGCTTTTTAAAAAAGTAACTCAACAAAAAGAAAGACTTGAACCCAAGACCTCTATTCTCATAAAGTAACTTTGGACCAAGTGAGTTAGTTTAAAAGGTTAATAATTTTTGGAAAAGAGGAAGGGTTTTTTTGTTTTGTGTTTTTTTTTTTAGTCACTAAAGATTTGGGCCACGTGCTTACTTGAAAAAACTCTTTTTGCCTACAAAACAAAAAACCACACAACCCAACACGGACATGCGAAAAAAACCAAACCTTATGGCTTGAAGTTAGCTTTCGCCAAAAACTAAATATTTTCCTCAATGTTTCTGATTTTCCGAGATCACACTAAGGAGCGGTGGAAAAGAGAATACGCATGAGAAAAATCCTTCCTTCCTGTTTCTGATTTGCCCAGATCGCACAGAGTCACGGGGCAAAAAGCATACGCAGAAATGAAAGGTATAGATCTGGTAATAAAAAACAAAGAGCTAAACAAATCGAAATAAGCAGAGAGATGAATAACTAGAACTGCAAAAAAAAATTGTATACCTCCAGATCTTAAAAATGACGTAGCTAGGGCTACCAGAAACCTTTTCGCATGAAATGAAAGGGATTCCTCACTGGAACAAATACTCCTAACACAATAGATCAGTCCTCTCGGCCTGAAACCAGTCAGAAACAGTAGATCTAGGAAACGACAATCAGATGCAGTTGTACGGCTTCGGATTTGGATCACCAACGGATGTGGCCCTCAAATAGCTCTGATACCATGTAGGATTTTATAGGGTAAGTTCCTTAGATAGAACACCAAAGGACACCGCTCACAAACATATCACATATCAATACACCAGTATTCTTGACGTGGTTAAAATCCTCAAAGAGGGAAATAGTCCACGGCCTGAGCCAAAGCGACCACTTCAGGAAATTTATTAATAAAAGAAAGAAAATTTACATAATCTTCTCTCATGAACAGTCACCCTCCAAATGACCCTCCATAATCTTTAAATAAAGATCATGGACCAATTGGGTGTTAAGCCACGGATCAAGTGTCAGTAATATCGAGGAGAGAATGAACCATCGAATCACTTCATGTCTAGAAGATATCGTGACCGTCGAATTGTAAGTTACAAAAGTAAATAGTAAAGGAACACACTTTACCTAACTCTATATTAGACCAAGTTATACTTAACTATTTCCTATGTGTCGGAATATCCTAACAAAAATCTCTTCAATGAGCCTAAAATTTAATCAGGAGTTTGCAGAATTTCTCCCGGGAAATTGATTATCTCCAAATTTAATGGAGAAATGTTCATAGTGGAAAATTTTCATCAATATTCATGGGGGTTTGCAAAATTTCTTCTAATGTACTGATTATTTGGGTAATCGAGTGAAATCTTTTGTGATTTTTTAATAAATAATGGAGCAGAATTCTACCTAGATTCTTTTATTCATTGTTCAAATGGGAGAGAATTTTTTCCACTTTTGATGCTTCTTCTACTCCTGCTTCTCGGTCAATTGCAACTTCTCTTGGAGGATTTTCAAGAGGAATACATTGTTAATGTTGGTCAGCTGCATCTACTCTTGGAGGATTTTCAAGAGGAATACATTGTTAATGTTGGTCAGATGCATCTACTCTTGGAGGATTTTCAAGAGGAATACATTATTAATGTAGAGTTGGCAGGGGATCAAAAAAGGAATTCAAAAGATATCTTCTTCAGATAGAGGGTTGTTTTGCAAGCATGGTGATTCATCTTTCCATTTCAGACAATTTCATTTTCCTAAATGTACTAATTCCAAATTCGTTACAGGTTCTCTTGTATCTAGATGTTCCTGTAATTAACCCAATCTCACAATTCAATATCGTTATATGTGCATTTTCAATCCATAGCTCCAACTTGAATAGGTAATAGGTAGCATTGCTATATCCTTCTCTAATTGGTATCGAAATATGTGGGAAAAGGCTGCCTAATTTCATAATGATAAGAGTAGCCTAAATTTTCCACACATAGAATTTTGACCCCAGAATTTGTTAGGCAGCTGACCACTTCTCTTTGTTCTTTTTGTGTAGTGAGGAATAAAGAATAATTGAATAGGCTATTGAGTGATAAGTAATGGATTGAGTTAAACCCTATAGTTGAAGTTAGAGGTTCCTCTAGTTAGCCTACAATTATAAATATAAGTGTAATCAAAGCAATACTCTTCTCATTTTGGCAACAATGGATCGTTATGAGCTAGCATAAAACCTTCAGATTACATTGGTATAATGATAGAGCTTTACTTACTTTCTTTTTTTTCATGGTGCTCTAAACACTAGTAATGATGAGATTTCCTTACATGACATTGGTTGATTGGGATATCGTTGAAGCCCATATTAAATATACAAGCTTGTTTCCTAAAATTTTCTTGATGGTTATAAAACTTAAGATAGGATCTATGAAATTGTTTTGATGGTAATAAAACTTAAGATAGAATCGATGCAAGAAGTGGAGATACATAAAATGACACCACAGAAATCTGGCAGTTCAATCATTTTTCGGTGTGGTATAAACATGCTTTCCTTGAGCCAAATGGTTGCCCCCAATAAAAAAAATTCAACATGAGATTGACCTCATGCCTAAGTTGTATGGCTAAACATTGATCTATATAGAACATTATTATTGTAAAGGTAAAAAATTAAGAAGTAGGTGAAAGACATCTTGGACCAACATACAATAAAATCTAGTGCCTCCCCATGTGGATCATCTATGGTTATAACACCACAAAACATTAACTTTGTGAATGCGAAAATTTCCAAGCTTTAACAAAAATGCAATACAAAGAAGGTAACCTTTGCCAAGGATTGATAACCTACTTTTCATCTTTAGGATGTATACCACTTCACATCTAGTCTAGGTATTATAAAGTCCAAATGAGGACCATACACCGAAGATTGATTTTAAAACAATGCAAGAACTAAATGGGTGCTTGGTAATGCCATTCAAATTATGCAATAATCCAATTTTTTTACGAATTTGAAAATGATATCATAAGGTTATTCCTGAACTAATTTTCCATTATTTATCTCAATCATCAATGACGTTCTCATTTTTAGCATATCTTGGGAAAATCTTAAATGAAACTTGAACATGGTGCTTTGAACCATTTGAGAGCACAACTTGCAAGCTAAAATGGAAAAATGCAGGTTGCAAGACAACCTATTGTAGTTGGGATTTGTAGTGGGAGAGGGACTGAAAACTGCAATGGCCATTATGAATTGGTTGAGCTTAGAAAAATTGATCAAGCTTAGAGGATTAATGGAGCTCACCAACTGAGGAAGTTTGTAGAAAATCTAGTGCATCTTAGTGTATTGACCAGAGGAGCCAAAATATCTCAATGGTGGACTACAACTTGAGAACAACTATTTTAAAATTTTGAATTGGAAGATTTAAAATGCTCCATTTTTAGGTATTTTAAACCTTGTTGAGTCATGACATGATTCTTGTGTTAGTTTCAGGATCAAATTTTAGAGTCATATATTCACATAACTTGTTAGTTTCTTGACCAATTCCAACTTTGAAAGAAATATTATGATATGAAGATAAGCATAAAATGACTTTTGATCCTCCATTAGGAAGGTTCCTCTGTGATGCACAACCAAAAAATTCCCATTGAATATTTTATTTACTACCATTTTCTTTGCACATGATATTTTCATGCACCTGTGGGTAAACATTTAAAATATTTAAGGACTTGACATCATATTTGAGGTGTAGTGTCTCTTGGCACCTATTCATTAAGTTTCATTGTTATTTTTTCTTTTGGATATTCCCCTATTTGGAACCTATTCATTAAGTTTCATTGTTATTTTTTCTTTTTGATATATCCCTATTTGGCACTGTTGATGGTGCTAGACCCGTGAACATTCAAGGGGATCTCCCTGGTAAGAAGTCCCAACTAGAACTCAAATCGTTTGGAGTAGGAGTCCCAGCAGTGGGTGGTAATGTAGTGCCTTGACCACGATATCATGCAGAGATAAGTATGATGACTTTGGTCATAAGCAAGTGTATGACCTTGCAGCGAGCACGGGGGCTTCACTTACTAAACCTCTGACATAGCACGTGCATTCGTGGCATACTAAAAAATACCCTTAATTTGACTACATATCGGAAAATACCTCTAAAAATCACATTATTTAACCCCCTACCAATATAAATCCAATACACCTTCCCAATTTAAAAAACCCTTATTTTAACTAAATATTTTATGTATCCAATTTTTTATTCACATTTTTTATACCATTTTATTTTTATATCTCTGGTATAGTGACATGATGCCTCTCTTATCACCCCACAACATTCTACAATGCACCTTTCTTATTTTGATATACATTGTAAATGCATATTAGTTCTCCCACAATGCAATTACTTAACCCACACTCAAGCACATCTCACTATGATTTGTGGCATTTAATGGTCTAAGGCACACAAAGATCAACCATGTTTTAGGAAGATTGATTATGTGCATGTATATAAAATAACATATAAATTGATCTATATGATGATGAAAAACCAATTGATGAATCTTTATGAATAGGTTTGTACCAAATAAGGTGTTCAAGCACAAGTCTAGACCCTCTAGATGCAAGACAACTATATACAACCAAGGTTGGGGCCCCAAATCTCAAATCAAGGGTGCAATCCCAACCTAGACATGCTTAGAAGAAGAGGATGGACAAGTCCCAACACATGCGCTCTTAAGGGAATAACACGAAAGCATGAAATCACCTTTTGATTCACTGTCATCTCACCAATGAGATATGGGCTATCACTCATAGACTATGTAAAATGCAACAATGGATTAGAGATAACACATAGGCATTAAATGAATGGATTACAACTAGAACATAAGACAAAATTTTGGTTGTAGAGGTGATCTGCTCCTTTTGGGTAGCTCAAAACAATGGTGTATTCCAAAATAAACCTCCAAATGCTTACAAGATTTTCTACATGTTTAAGGCAAGCATTACCTTATCATGCACCTCACTAAAGACAAGGATTCCTTGCACTCTCATACCTTTGAAATATAATTCTAAAATTTATAGAGGATATTTTGATTATCCAATTTTAGGGTCACAACCAAGCCAGAAACCACATTGGTGTATGAGACCCCCTTACTTGTGCGACAAGGGACCCACCTCCGCACAATGATTTGATTGCTAAGTTAATGAAGGCATACACACTCTACCCCCTCTGGTTTTGAACCTGTGACCTCTTAGGAGGAAACACATGCTCTTAACCATTAGGCCCACTCAAGCTAGATATAATGATTTCTCCTTAAGGTCTCTTTTAAATAATGAGCAATTACATTGGAACTAACATCATATAGGAAATAGAAACAACCCTAGAAACAATATTAAGAACTAATATCACTTCCTTGAAATAGGAATGAACTTGGAATTTCTATATACACTACAAGAAAGAAGGACATTCGTGAGGGGCAAAAAATGTCACCATAAGCTCATTGGTGACGGTCAAAAGAGCATTTGTCACCAAAAACTGAACATCACCAAAGGTGGCATCGCTAAAAGTATAGGTGTTGTAGTGACATACAAAGTCTGTCACCAATAATGAAATATAATGATGGATAATGACCGTCACCATTTCATATGAGCAATGGTGATGGACCATAGTCTCCGTCACCAAAAACTGAACATCACCAAAGGTGGCGTCGCCAAAAGTATAGGTGTTGTAGTGACATCCAAATTTCGTCACCAATAATGATTTATAATGACAAATAGTGACCATCACCATTGCTTATGAGCAATGGTGACAAACCATAGCGGCCACCAAAAATTTAATGTCACCAAAGGTGGCGTTGCCAAAAGTATAAGTGTTATGGTGACATTCAAGGTCCATCACGAATATTGAGTATAATGACGGATAGTGACTGTCACCATTTCATATGAGCAATAATGATTTATTGTGATGGATCTTGAATGGCTGTCACTATTGGTGCATATATATGGTGGCGTTCATTGACCGTCACCAAAAGCCGCATTGCTAGAAGTATAGGTTTTGTGGTGACATTCAACGTGCATCACGAATAATGACTATAATGATAGACAATGACCATCACCATTTCATATCAACAACAACGATTTATGGTTATGGACCTTTGAGGGTCTTCATTATTGATGTGTATATATGGTGGCGTTCGTTGACCGTCACCATTTCATATTTTTGGTGAGGGTCAAAAAATGTCACCAAAGCTCATTGGTGATGGTCAAAAGAGCCTCCGTCTCCAAAAATTGATCGTCGCCATTCCATATGGATGCCAAGGCACGATGGAATCAGACCACCAACCTACTGCTTGTAAAGCAGGTGCTCTTCCATTGAGCTAGCACCCTTTAGAGAATTATATTTTTTAAAATTAGACCTTGAAACTTCATAAATTGTAAATTCTACAACTTTCAATAAATTAAAGTCTCAACAATATTTTACTAAACAAGAAAAGCAACATCGAAGATGTAGGTTCATACCTAATGGTTATTGAAGTTATGAAAATTGGGCAGAGAGAAAAATAGTTATGTATAAGAGAATCAATATGTTCAATTGTATACTCAATTAGAAGTGAAACTCTGAAGACATTTATAACCTATAAATGACCTATAACTATCAAATGCACCAAATATTGCAAAGTAAATGTCATAAGTGGATATCATATGGAAGAAGAGGAGGCAGGGACTTGGAACCCTTGTACATCTTGGCATGCCTAAGCACTTGGCACATCTAATTAGCTTGTTTGACATGTTTTCGTACTATCTGGCACATCTTAGCATGCCCCAGCATTCCCTAACACACCTTGGCAGTCATGACCTCACAACTAGCATTACATTTTTCCATGACTTGGGAACCTTACATTCACTAGAATACCTTAGCACTCCCTAGTTGTCATGCCCTCTGTTATCCTCCATAATGTCCCAGGCTGATGAAGAGATCGATGGAGGTAACCACAGACAAAGCTTTCAGTTTGGTAGCTAGCCCTACTAAACCAGAGAGGGATCTCTCTATGAAATCACAACCAAGATATGATTAAAATGTAAAGGATTTTAGGCTAGATAGCTAGGGTCAGGTGGGTTTTTGGAAAATTTAGGGACTTGGAACTCTATCCACCGGTGTCTTTTCTGGCAGGGACTTTTTCAAGGAGGCAAGGACTTGGAACTTTGTCTAGGATAAAGCATCTAACATGCATGACTGAAGCTCCCTAGAATAGAGTACCTCCTACCTAGAAGAGTCCTACTCAAAATATAGAACCCTTCTCTACTATGCACTTTTCTTAAAGATAAATCTGTGCATAAAATAGTACTAAGAAAAACACCTACATAAAGAAAAGTGAGCATCTAAGTCAAACTATAAAAGTATAATAAATATGGCTCTATATAAGTTTGGGAAACACTGGACAAGCATGCTTTCATACAACAACAATAAGATTCCTAAAATCGATGCCATTCTTTCATCGTTGTTATACCCTCACAGCAAAATTGGAATCTATAGCATGTACCCTAAGGATGTATGCATTTGCTGAAGGTGGAGATTGAAAGGATATGCTAAAATGAAGTACTATTGAAGGAAAAACACCTTCAAAACAATAGATAAAGTATATTGTGAATTCAACCCATTTGCACACAAACCAAGGCTACTACTGGGTACACTTCTCCATTGAATGGAGACTACAATGTATTGTAGAGCTGCTGAAGGTAAAACACCTTTAGTGCAACACGGATAAAACTCTAACAGATATTGTCAATGTGGCCTTGGTTGTTGATAATCTCATCAATATAGGTAACAACTTCGATAATTGAAAAACCAAAAGGTGAGATGCATAGATAATTTTAAATGACAGATTTGGGCATACTTTATTATTGTTTAGGAGTGTTAGTATAGAAAATGCAAGGTAACTTGTCGCGTCTTTATGTCACAGGCCAAGGATGCGAATAAATACATAAAATATTAAATAACATGGTATAAGTCGATTGCAGGTTATTTTGAAATAGGAATGGGATTCTCCTTGTGCGGGTTCTAATCTAGTGGGTATAACTTTAGATAAGAAACTAATAGTTATCGGGTTGAAATTGTCTCACAAATCATGAAAAGTCCCAAATTTTTTCACTAGAAAGAAGTAGAGCGATTCGTCAGGTTTATGGAAGGGAACACCCTATTCGCAGGAAGATAACTTGAAATTAGTTGGGCATATTATTTCTCATCTTCTTGTACGTGTGTGCTTTGAAAAGATAACCACATCCAAAGACTCAATAACAACTCTAGTAAAGTTTATAGATGTGAAGCACTTCTGAGAAAATGCATCGATTAATGACAATTGAGTGAGGAATATGTCGAAGGATTCAATCTTGCACTCAGCCATAAAAAGGAAGTTCGGGTATCCAGCATCTTGCCAACAAACCGACTCCAACCATAATGTGAAAGGCAGATTAACTGCAAAACCTCTTTCCCACTTTGTAGTATTGTTCCCTCTTGAATTCCAACAGGTATCTAGCTACTTAGATCCACAAAACTCGTGCTAGGTAAACTTTGCATGATACAATTGTGACGTGCAAGCTTGACACACACTCTAGTTTCCCTCTAAAAGAGGGTAAGTCAAAATATTATGACAATCTTAATTGTAATTTGATCATACAATATTGAGGTATTGCATGGAATAAACAATATATTATCAATGCACTAATGAAGAACTCAAAATAAACGAATTTCTTATTGCTACAATAGCGCCTCTTGGGATTCTCAGATAAAGCACCTAACTTGCATGGAAAAAGCTTCCTAGAATAGAGTACCTCCTACCTAGAAGTGTGTCCCCTACTCAAAATATAGAACCCTTCTCTACTGTGCACTTTTCTTAAAGATAAATCTGTGCATAAAACAAAACTAAGAAAAACACCTAAATTAAGAAAAGTGAGCATGTAAGTCAAACTATAAAAGCATACTAAATATGGCTGTATACAATATGGAGGTATTGCATGGAATAAACAATATACTATCAATGTGCTAATGAAGAACTCAAAATAAACGAATTTCTTATTGCTACAATAGCGCCTCTTGGATTCTCGGATAAAGCACCTAACCTGCATGGCAAAAGCTTCCTAGAATAGAGTAATTCCTACCTAGAAGTGTGCCCCCTGCTCAAAATATAGAACCCTTCTCTACTGTGCACTTTTCTTAAAGATAAATCTGTGCATAAAACAGAACTAAGAAAAACACCTAAATTAAGAAAAGTGAGCATCTAAGTCAAACTATAAAAGCATACTAAATATGCCTAAAATTGATGCACTTCTTTCATCGCTGCTACAACCTCATAGGAAAACTATAATCTACAACATGTATCCCAAGGCTGCATGCATATACTAAAGGTGCAGACCAAAAGTATCTACTAAGATGAAGTATTGTTGAAGGAGAAACACCTTCAAAACAACAGATAGTGTCTAATGTGCATTCAACCCATCTGCACATAGGCCAAGGTTTCTACTAGATACACTCCTCCCCTAAATGGAAACTACAGTGTATTGCTGCTCTACTGAAGGAGAAACACGGATAAAATATAACATATATTGTCACTGTGGTATCAGTTGTATAAGTTCTCATCAATATAGGTAACGACTTCGATAATTGAAAAACCAAAAGGTGAGCTACATAGATCATTTGAAATTGGGCATACTTTATTATTTTTAGGAGTGTTAGTATAGAAAATGCAAGGTAGCCTATTGCATCTTTATGTCACAGACCAAGGAAGCGAATAAATATAGAAAATATTAAATAGCATGGTACAATTCGATTGTAGGTTCTTTTGAAACAAGAATGGAGTTCTCCTTGTGCAGATTCTAATCTATCGAGTATAGATTTAAATAATAAATTTATAGTTATGCGGTTGGAATTGTCTCACGATTCATGGCAAGTCCCAAAGTTGTTCACTAGAAAGAAGTAGAGCGAGTCGTCAGGTTTATGAATGGGAACACCCTGTTCATAGGTGGATAATTTCAAATTAGCCGAGCATATCATTTCTCCTCTTCTTGTACGTGTGTGCTTTGAAAAGTTAACCACCTCCGAAGACTCAAGAACAACTCTAGTAAAGTTTATAGGTGTGCAGTACTTCTGAGAAAACCCATCACTTAATGGCAATTGAGATGAATATGTCGAAGGATTCAATCTTTCACTCAGTAATAAAAAGGAAGTTGGAGTATCCAGCATCTTGCCAACAAACCGACTTCAACCGTAATGTGAAATTCATGTTAACTATGAAACCTCTTTCCCACTTTGTAGTATTGTTGCCTCTTGAATTCCAGTAGGTATCTTGCTGCTTAGATCCACAAAACTTGTCCTAGGTAAACTTTGCATAATACAATTGTGATGTGCAAGCTTGACATGCACTCTAGTTTCCCTCTAAAAGAGGGTAAGTCAAAATATTATGACAGGCTTAACTGTAAGTTGATCATACGTTGTTGAGGTATTGTATGGAATAAACAATATACTATCAATGCACTAATGAATAACTCAAAATAAACGAATTTCTTGTTGCTACAATAGCGCCACTCTTGGGATTCTCCAAGGAGCCACTAATTTATACACATTTGGAATCTTTACTTTGTCTACAGAAAGATTAAGCAATGGTAGTGATCACTCTTTTCCCTCCCATGGAAGGTCTATACAGAGTCAGCAACAAATTGATTTAAAAGTGAGGTATATCCCTGAAAAATAGGAGTCTGACCCTTCAACTCTAATTTAGTGGCAAGGAAATATTCAACTGTAAATGCTTGGTCTTCTATAGTGTAAATTTCTAGATAAATGGTTAGTGTAAATCTATCCATTGTCCACATATCCCAAAAAACCATGTATGTCTGGACTCTGGTTGTGTGTAAGAGAGGGGAGATCACATAAATAATCCATTATCACAAGAAAAAGTTAAAACACAACATTCTATGGAGAATTTTTTAAAATTTTATTACATACCTTAGAAAGTTTGAAAGGACATAACTGAAGCTTCCCTCTCCTTCCACACTTCATTAAATATGCCCCTTTTCCAATGCAGATGTGGCCTACAGAATCACAATCAGCAAATAGAATATTAAAAGTAAGTTTAATGAATTAAAGTAGCTTTGTTATACCTCAAGCAAATGGACTATAAGAAATTGGATTCATTCTCTACAAAAGACGATACATAAAAATCTAATTAAATTTTTAAATTAAACAAAGGTAAATTAGATTCATGCTCTGCAATAGATGATATAATGAGATATAATGACATTTTCAACTCAAACAAAGGTAAGTTGAGTAAGCTCAAGCTCCAAAATGATGCATCCAACTTCTGAGTGGCAGTTACTGTATATATCTAGCTAGAGGCTATAACATAAAGATATTTTTCTCTGTGAAGATAAAAAAATGAAAGGAATTTGAAATTTTGACCATCAACTATAAGTTCCTTTCAAGGACTAGATCAAACCATAAAATTCTTATCAAGATAATCAACTCACCCATTCTAGTACACTTCTAGCAGTTTCATGATAAAACTCAAACTCAATAAACTTCACACAACATAAATTAACCAACAATATGTCTGAGGTTGGTTACCTAAGGATTATATCATACTAAATTACCTTTTGCATCTAACATTGAAAATTACTGTGAAATAAATGAAGAAAAATCATTGATTATGATGGATGCATGTGATGAGATAAAATAAAAAAAGACCTTTCTTCTTGCTACTGATGAGCCTTCTAGGGGATTCTTGGATGAAGTTGATCCTGATCTGCTTTCTGAAATCAAAGAGACACTTTCTAGCTACTCTGATTTGATGGAAAACAACCCTAATGCTTATGAAAATGAATATGGAAATAAATAAGCATCGATGAACCTGGTCTTGAAGAAGGTGTCTCAAAGTCTAATATGGATAGTATTTTAAATTTCTACAGCTAGCAAAGGGTTTTCCCAGTTGGGTTCCTTAGAAAATTTTGTTCTTTTGCTATAGTGTGACTGTGTTTTATTTCTGTTCTATTCCACTACAATTGGTAGAGATATTTTTTGTCTTCATGCAACAATTAGTTTCAGATTTATTCATTCAAGCAGTAGTGGAATTTCGAGGAAATTCTACACAAGGGACAATTAATCTATATTTTCACTTATATCTTTTGCAAGTAAAATTCACAACTAAATTTTCATCCAAAGTGTTTAGGTTGCTAGCAAGTGGTATCACAACATATCTCAACATTGCAAGCCATAAATCATATTATTCAATAAGGTTGAAACTTGAGATACAAAAATCTTCCCAAGTTATTCAAGCAAGAAAACTACTGATTTTTAGTTCTAAATCTATCCAACCAGAACAAAATTATGCCATTTTCAACACCCTCTAGTCAAAGTTATTCCCGGCCTCATTCAACTCAATTAAGAATATGTCAATCTCATTGAGATTTCTTCTTCATTTCATGCTTCTAAGTTATATATTTATGCAACCTAATATATCATTCATGTTAAGTGATTATTCATTAAAAATTATTTAGTCCATCCTGCGCATCTACCTAATTTTCTGATAAGGGGAAGACTCTATCAGACATTTACAATAGAAAATAGAAGGTTGTTTTAGTACCTAGTGTTATAAAACTCTAATCTAGAAAAAGTATTTTGCATTGTTTCCCTAAAAATATTTACAAAATTTAAAATCCCAAAGCCATTTCAGGGAAAATTTTAGTCAGGGAGAAATTTAGTATTATTTTTGGAAAATTTGAATACAACTAAAAGAAATTCTTCCCGTTTGCTCAAAAGATTCTAGCACCATATATGAGTGAATTCACAGAACTTAAGATTTGGAAATAATTAAATTTCACTTCGCTTTTCCAGGACCATATATGAGTGAATTCACAAAACCTGAGATTTGGATTCTAGAAACACTTAAATCTCACCTCATTTATTAGGATTGGAAGTTCCTTGAGATACAAGCATTAAGGATCTACTTTTCTTGTTTAAGGACAATGTTCAGTTAATAAATAGTGATACAAGAATCCTTGTATACATGTCTGACACAGTTCTTTGGTCACAACTAATGAAACTGAAATCCATCAATACATAACAGACAAGGTAGAATGCAACAGAGCATCTACTTTTCAACATATACTCTGACAAAAATAAACATCTATACAGTCATATAAGTCACCACACCAAAGAAGGAATTAAAAACCAAAATAAAAATAGGAACATGCTTGGATTTTTATGGTTAATCTAACAAAATTTTAAATAAGATCAATATGTTAATATGGAAAATAATGTAGTTGATTATGATTTATTGAGCCCAAGGGGTTAGCCCAACCAAATGTCATTAATGTTACGGGGTATTTGGCTAGTTTTGTGCTGGCAGGTGCCCTGTTTGAAATCACTTGGGTGAGGTGCACTAGTCAATGCCAATGGGTTTACAAGGGATGCCATCCATGAATGTGGGGAAACATCCATTGGGATTCCCCAGAGAGTTTTTCTTGGAAAGAATAAAAATAGGATTTCCTAAAGAGAAATTTTAAGATGGATACAATGTACACCCAGTAAAATCAACTCTATAGAGACAAACCATAAAAGAAGGAAAAATACATATGGTTTTACCTATGTTCCCTCATTTTCCCTCCCACCCTGTGAAAAGTGAAAATATGCTACTCTTAAACTTAAAAGAAAGGATGAAAAAAATAGTGAATTTTGAACCAGTCCTCCTTGTGTGGAAGAAGACTAAAAGTGGGGCGGAAATGCAGCGAGGTTATAAATGAAATGTACCTAGGCGCCATTAATGGATTGAAGAGGTAAAACCTTAACTCACAACTCCCTTCAATATTGTTTTCCCTCCCGCCCTGTGAAAATTGAAAATATGCTACTCATAGACTTAAAAGCAAGGATGAAAAAAATAGTGAATTTTGAACCAAAGATCTGAGGTGTGTGTACTCCTCCCTGTGTGGAAGAAGACTAAAAGTGGGGTGTAAATGTAGCGAGGTTAGAAATGAAACATACTTGGGCGCCATTAATGGATTGAAGATCCAATGGTGGGGGATCTGAGGTGTGTGTACTCCTCCCTATGTGGAAGAAGACTAAAAGTGGGGTGGAAATGCAGCGAGGTTAGAAATGAAACATACTTGGGCGCCATTAATGGATTGAAGATCCAATGGTGGGTTCGATACTACTGGTAAAACCTTAATTCACAACACTCTTCAATCTCGTTTTACCTCCCACCCTGTGAAAAGTGAAAATATGCTACTCTTAAACTTAAAAGAAATGATGAAAAAAATAGTGAATTTTGAACCAATCCTCCTTGTGTGGAAGAAGACTAAAAGTAGGGTGGAAATTCAGCGAGGTTAGAAATGAAACATACCTTGGCGCCATTAATGGATTGAAAATCCAATGGTGGGGTTCGATATTAGTCTGCTACTGGTAAAACCTTAATTCACAACTCTCTTCAATCTCGTTTTCCCTCCCGCCCTGTGAAAAGTGAAAATATGCTATTCATAAACTTAAAAACAAGGATGAAAAAAATAGTGAATTTTGAACCAGAGATCTGAGGTGTGTGTACTCCTCCCTATGTGGAAGAAGAATAAAAGTGGGGTGTAAATGCAGTGAGGTTAGAAATGAAACATACCTGGGCGCCATTAATGGATTGAAGATCTAATGGTGGGGTTCGATATCAATTTGCTACTAGTAAAACCTTAATTCAAAACTCTCTTCAATCTCATTTTCCCTATCTTGTTTTCCCTCCTGCCCTATGAAAAGTGAAAATATACTACTAGTTTTCCCTCCCTTCCCATTATGAAAAGTGAAAATTTAATTCACAACTCTCTTCAATCTCGTTTTCCCTCCCACCCTGTGAAAAGTGAAAATATCTACTAGTTTTCCCTCCGCCCTATGAAAAGTGAAAATATACTACTTGTTTTAGAAAGTAAATGAAGATTGGAATTAGGAGGGCTTTCTTACATCAAAATTAAGGCTGAATTTTTTCAAAAATGTTAAAATTTCCCTCCCTAAAAAATAATAAATACAATATTTATAGAGTATAGAGTAGATGTGTAGGTGTAATGTAAGTATGTAAACAATTCTAAATATGGGCTTAGTTAAAGAATAATAGTAATAATAATAATAAAAGTCAAAAGTATGGAGATGAAGGCAAAAATATAAATGTTGGCTCAATTAATAATAAAAATAATAAAATTCAATTTGTTATATTTTGATTTTGTTATTAACTTGTGAATAGGTTTTGTTACAATACCATGAGCCAATACCATGGCTTATAACAATATGACAACATTCTTAACCATGGATATTCACCCCCCACTTTACAGTGGATATTATTAACTTGTAAAAAATTGGTTTTGTTATAATACCATGGGCCAATACTATGGCTTATCAATACCACATGCTCTAAAAACATAACTTATTTCACAATCAAAATATTTTATAACAATATGAAAATATTCTTAACCATGGATATTCATTCTCACTTTACCATGGATATTATTAACTTGGAAATAGACTTTGTTACAATACCATGGGCCAATACCATGGCTTATCAATATCACATGCCCAAAAAACATAACTTATTTCAAAATCAAAATATTTTATAAGAATATGATAGGATTCTTAATCATGGATATTCACCCCCACTTTGTCATTGATATTATGAAATTGTGAATAGGCTTTGTTACAATAGCATAGGATAATACCATAGATTATCAATACCACATGCCAAAAAATCATATCTTATTTCACAATCTAAATATTTTATAACAATATGATAAGATTTTTAACCATCGATATTCACCCCCACTTTACCATGGATATTATTAACTTGTAAATAGGATTTGTTACAATACCATGGGCCAATATCATGCCTTATCAATACCACATGCCCAAAAACCATAACTTATTTCACAATAAAAATATTTTATTTTAATTTAATTTTATAACATTTTTTATTTGAAGCTAATAGGAAAAGGGTTGTAATTAGTTTCAAAATATATATAAACCCTCTATCCTCACAACTACTAAAATTATTCCCATATAAATTAAATTAAGGTTTTAATAAAATTAAAAATGAGAATACTTTTGTAGTTAAAGATGTGAAATCTATATAATAAAAAAATTAGTAAGAACCAACATAGATCTATCTTAACTAAGGATCCAAGTGATGATAGCAAGCAAAGTGAAGGGAAGAGAGGGGGAGGGAGATAGTGACAAAGATGGAGGGTGGAGAGAGAGAGAGAAAGAGAGAGTGAGAGAGTGATGGGGGGAGACAGAGAGAAGGAGGTAGGAAGAGAGAGAGGGGAGAGAGAGAAGAAGAGAGTGGGGGAGAGAGATATGGAGTTGGAGGGGGAGAGAGAGGGAGGAAAGAACTAAGGCATAGGGAGATAGAGGTGGAGAGAGAGAGAGGGAGTGACAAGGGATATATGGATAGATAAAGAAGGAGAGAAGAGAGGAGGGGAGAGAGAGAATAGGTGGGAATAAATATAGGGAGAGAAGGGAAAGAGAAAGAGAGGGAGGCACAAAGATGGAGGGGGGAGAAAGAGAGAGAGTGATAGGGGGGGGGGGGCGCCGACAAAGGGAGAGAGAGGACTAAGAGAGAGGAGAGAGTGATGAAGTTAGAGGGGGAGAGAGTGGGAAGGAAGAAGAAAGACATAGAGGGAGAAAGGTAGAGAGAGAGGGAGTGACAAGGGAGCGATGGAGAGAGGAGAGATAGAGGGGAGAGAGAGAGGCGGAGAGGAAGAGGGAGGGAGAGAGAGAAAAATATGGAGAGAGTGTGTATGTTTGGGGGGTGAGATAGAGAGAGGGAATAAGAAAGAGACACATAGATACAAATATAGTTATTATATAGTATTATATAACCAACTTAGACCCATCTTAACTTGGATCTACTAAGTGCCAAAAAAGAGGTTTGCACATCGAGAGATTGGATCGCTTTTGGCGCTTGATAGATCCGGGTTAATATGGATCTAGGCTGGCTTAATAAGTTTGTAGTTGTCTTTGATAAACAAACACTTTTTTTATGGTTGTGTTTGAAAACAATTTTTCCATATTTGGTGTATTTATCATAATAATAATAATCTAATTTTAATTTAATTTTAAGCTTACCTTTTTTATGCAATGATTTTGTTGTTAGTTTATAGAGATAGACATGTTATACTTTTGGAATTTGAAAAGGAAACATGTGCTCTTAACTTGGTTGTATTGAAAACATTTAAGTGTAAGAAAGAAACATGCCCTCTTAACTTGGTTGTATTAAAAACATAAGTGTTCTTGTATACTAGGTGGGTGCAAACAAGAGAGAGTATATGATAAGTGGATTAAATAGTTTAAAACAAATTCTAGTTAAGGAGAAAGTTACAAAAATCTAACAAATAGGCTAGGGTTAGGATATTACTATTTTGGGACATCTAAAGTTGAAGGTACATTTTATGGAGGTGTAGTCTAAGCCCTTGGGTGTAGGGCACATATTATGAGTATCTTGGACTTTTGGTGTGTGTTAGTGGTGTCAACTAATGGTGGAGTGTCCAACCAATGAGTAGGAAAAAATTTTCATTTACAAGGTTGGCATCAATTAAGTATTCTCCCTCTCTACCCAACTCTAAGATGAGGAGTGTGCATAATGGACTTATTATTGTAACAAATTGTAGATATTTGATTATCTTTAAGTTCAAGGGCTTGAAGTGGCTGCCTCAACCTACAAATTTTTAAAGGAACTATGTGTTTTTCAATTAAACCCTTGTGGTCAAGGAGCTGCAAAAGGCCTTATGGCTATTTTTAAGGGGTTGTAATGACCCTCGTCTTGTGGTAAATATGTAGATATGATGCTAATGGTCCCGATATTAGTACATTCACGTATATAATGTAAATATTTTCCTATCACCTTGCATTGTGTAAATATGATAAGTATTTTGTGGTTAACCTGATGTACATGTTGAAGTTCCACTTGCATGATTATGGGAAACACTTCTCAGTTATCCTTGTGTACATGGGGAAGATCATAATTACTCTATGCGATAAAAACACCTAGTAATATTTTCACACTGAACACTATACAATAAACTTAACCCTAATATCTTAGTGAAGAACAAGTAACTAGCTAGACTCTGGAAGGGTTCTTGGATTGACTTTTAGTGAAACTCATTTCAGTTAGGTGTGCCAATGTGTGGTGAGTGTTAGTGAGTGATAGGGAAACATAAGGGAGCACTAGGTAAAAATGCATGGAAATGAATGAATAAGAGTGTGTGATAGGGAGTGTCAATGAGTTCCAGGTGTGGTAAGAGGGGAGTGACATGGTATGCTAAGCAGCGCTAAGTCATTCTAGCGTGCCAGAGCGACATGCAGCCAATATGTGCTAGGTGCCAAGGTGTGCCAAATAGTGCTAGGAAGTGTTAGGGAGCGTTAGGGAAACACAAGGGAGCACTAGGTGAAAATAATGCATGCAAATGAACGATTAAGAGTTTGTGACAGGAAGTGTCAGTGATTTCAGGGTGTGCTAAGGAGGGAGTGACAAGGTATGCTAGGCAGTGCTAAGGCATTCTAGAGGCTAGGGAAACATGACAAGATGTGCTAGGTGCTAAGGTGTGCTAATGCATGCCAGGGTGAGTTATGGAGTGTCAGGGAAAAACAAGGGAGCACTAGTTTCAAATGCATGGAAATGAATGAATAAGAGTGTGTGACAAGGATTGTCAGTGAATTCTAGGTGTGCTAAGGAGGGAGTGACAAGGTATGCTAGGTAGTTCCATGGTGAGATGCCAAGATGTGCCAAGTCCTAGGATGTGCCAATGTGTGTCAGGGAGTGCCATGAGAACACAAGGGAGAACTAGTTCAAATTGCAAGGAAATGAATAGAAAAGAGTGTGTGATAGGGAGTGTCAGCAAGTTCCAATTGTGTTAAGGAGGTAGTGACAAGGGTATATGCTAGGCAGTGCCAAGGCATGCTAGAGTGTTAGGGCATGTTAGGGAGTGGTAGGGTCTGCTAGGGAGTGGTAGGGTCTATTAGGGAGTGGAAAATAATGCCAAGGAATGCAGGGGATGATAATGTGTACCATGTAGTTCCAATGGATTGTTATACGTGCCAGATGTTATGGCATGTTGTTATAGACATTTTTGTGCCTTACAGCTATAAGCATGAAATGTCCATAATCCAAGGGATCCAAAGTCCCTAAACATGTTGTTCCTACCCCTAGAGGAACAAGGCTAACAAACCACAACAATTCACAGAAGTTCTCCACCAGAAACTGCTCAAAAACAAGTCAATTTAGAATCAATTCAGAGGCTCCACTAGCTGCCTGCATTGAAATGCAGAGGCTACACTGGCTAGTTGCATTGCAACGCAGGTGGAAGCACTACCAGGGTGCGCTGAGCGGGAAATGACAAATGGCAGGGTCCCTTGTGCGAGGTGTAAAGACTGTGGAAGCTTCCAGAATCTTCCTCCATGACACTTGCCTTGATGAGTTCGACTAAGTGATGAGTAAGAGGCTCTTAGTCTCCAAGTGGAAGCAAGAACTGACAGAGGGAGAGGACACTAGTCAGATCTCAAGCTGACTCATCCTCTCTCCAAACATCTATTTATGGATCTCTCCTCCATGAGATCTAGGAGGCTGGAATTTTGTTATTGCAAAGAATTGTTGTTGGTTTGAGATTGGAATCATTGGGTGCTTAATGCTTTGAAGGGAGGTGAAGAAAGGATTTCATTCGCTGGGAGGTAGATGCTGGATTGGAACTCTCTTGGTTGTATCTCCTCCTGAACCTTGTTATTCATCAATAAAGCTATCTTGGTTTCTCCTATATACTGATGTATCTTTGATGTATGATTGCATTAGTATGTTTAGTTTATTTCTAATCCTGAACTAGTTATGAATATGAATCTATGTCTTTGTGTAGTGTTCCCTTCTTGTGATCTTGCAGGAACCTGTTGAAGCTGGGCGAGCGAGAAGGCAAGTAGCTGGGAACTCTCAAAGAGAAGAGAAACCGGATCGAGGGACAAACGAAAGACACCGGTTAGTCCATCCATTTCTCTTCATTCTTAATTCATAAAGGAAGAATACTAGAATAGCTGTTTCTGTTTGTTGCTAAGGCACTATCACACCTTAGGTGGATAGGATCGTCCTGCATAGGCATTTTTCCCCACAACAAATTGGCGACTCCACTGGGGAGATTTGTTTAGTCATTTTATTTGTGTCTCTATCATTGTTTGTTTCATAGACTCAAGAGCAGCAATCGAACTGCATCTGCTATTTTCAGATGCAAAGTAGACAACTGCTGCCTTGATCCAATCACTGGATTTATCTATGATCTGAACAATGGACTCACAAATGATTTGATGATCCTTTGTGATAGATCTTAGCCCTCCTTCAAATCATCCCTTTGAATGTACCTTGCTTGTTGCTTTTATTTGGCCTGAAACCGTAGATTAATCAGCAAACCGTGACCCAGAACCCAGAGAAGAACTCTCGTTTCTGCTCCAGCGCAGGCTCTGTGAAGAGACTCTGCATTTCAACGCAGTTCCCGTGAAGGCTACCTGCATTGCAATTCAGTTTCTCTGTTATACAGGTGCGCTGATCCAGCTTAGGCCTTGTGCAGCTGGGGTTCTCTACTCTGTTTTGCCTTGTTTTGATCTCTGATTTCTACAGCCTGTAACCAGCATAGGTACCTGTCTGATAACTCCTTTTCTCTGCTTTAATTCCGTCTCCTTTTGTACAAAAAGACTGTGAGTGTTTTTATGTGTTTGTGGCGTCATTTACAATTTTCCTTTGCAAGAGTGAAATAGTCGACCTGTAGCCCTTGATTCAGATCTGTTGATTGTGATCTTAGGAGAGAGTTCATTGGCTGTTGACAGTTGATTATACGTTTACTTTTGCTTTTGGTTTGATTTTGTCTCTTTTAACTGTCGAAACAAGTGTTCATTTCGAAAGTCGTAAAGTGTTGTATTCTCTTATACCCTTTCTGATTTCGAAAAAGTAAACTTGTTTGTATTTGTCATTTAAAAGCAAATTCAAAGTTGTACAAAAAGCTTTCTTTTTAGGCATCAATATTAAGAGAGCGGAAAACAAACACTTGCATTGTGCATTTGCATCTTGATAGTTTGCATGCTTGATTTAGGAAAAGTGCATTTAGAGTGTGCTGATTGCTCTTTGAGAAAAGATGGTGTCTTTCTTTTCCCTTTGTAGCTAGGATTTTCATTGTTGAAAAAGAAATAAAATTTGCTTATCATCTTTTAGATTGCATTTAGGAGTTGTATCTACATCTCGTGGTGAACCTCAAAAGGCAAACTTGTAAGAAAGATCAACATAAAATAAACTGAATGAACTTAATAACGCTTTGTAACATAACGCACAAAATAGAGGTCTAGGCTAGAGACGTGTTCCGGCGTCGTAAAACCTGGTATCTGTTGGCCTCGCTGATGGTTGGGTGATTCCTCCTGAGGGACCAAAAGTGCCAGTACAGATTGTGCTCCCACGTACCATTGCGTATATATTGGGAGACCCCTATAGGCTTAAAACCTTTATCCTTAGGAAGCTGTGTCGACCGCCCTACTGATCGCAATGCACCGAACACAGCATTCGGGAAGATTGAATGTCGTACCGTAAAACGTATTCTGCAGTTTTGTGATTGGTTTGGCACACCCTCTACCTAGATATCCAGAGCAGTTCCTTTTGGCCTTTTTTAGACTCTATAATGGAAAAAGTCCATCCGAGCATTTGTCACTTCAGGCTCGTTAAAACATCGAAGGAGACTAGAGTCATCTTTAGCTTTTTCTCGACTCTTTAAAATTGAAAAAGCAAGTTGTTTCTAAGCGTCGTTAAAATTTATTTTAAACGGAATAATCATCACCATTCCCTCGTTGATCTTCGCAGTTAGTCTCTTTTCATCGTAAGTTCTTGTAGAATCGCTAGAAAATCTTTTGGATAGACTAGATATGTCTGAACAACCGTCGACATCCAGGATTGTGTCATCCGACACAGCAGCGGCAGAGCCTCCTGCTGCTACCCCAACAATGTTCGATGGTATACCATCTGTCCCGGCAAGTTATCAACAACAAGCCGGAGTCCCATCAGGGACTGCTTCGATGACATGGTTAGTTCCTATTTCTTCATCCGGATTATCATCTGGTATTTCTTATGTTGAAACTCAACAAATTGATCCAATGTGTCTTCAAAGGCCAATCTGCCCTTTAAGTAATGGATTGCCACCATATGGAGGGCAGTATGCCTTTTCATTGTTCCCTCCCGGAGAACAACCATATGGGAGTTTACAACAAAGTTCAGGTCAAACTGGAATTACATCCAGCGGTTGGGTACCAATACTGCCTCAGCAACCAAGGGTTGTATATTCAATGCAACCAGTCCACCCTGTGTCGAATATTCCCACTATACCTGGTATGGTGATTGCGTCGCAAGTACAAGCGCTACCTGTTGTATGTCAACCCCAGGTTTCTCAGGTTGCAATACAACAACCTCTTGTCTCGACAACTCAATCACAACCTCAGGTTAGTGCCTCCTTATCTGGAGCGACTCAGGCTCAAACAAGTACTATGACTCCTCATCTTGGTCAATCATCCAGTATTGGACAACAGCAAATGGTCCAACAACTAGGGCTGGTTCAATCTCAACAACCGCAATTCCAGTAATCATATCAAGGACCTAAGCAACAAGTCTTTGTAAGTAATGGGCAACTGCATTTCCAAAGCGGTTATCAAAAACCATACTATAATGGTTATGCCCATCAACCTTGTCAAAGTTGTCAGCATCAAATACATTATGTTGGTATGCAAAGACCCACTGCTCAGGCGATTCCATCTTATCCTGGGTATGCTTCGCTTAACCTGAATCAACAGTTGCCCTTTGTAGCAACTCTAGAATTACCAGATCTAAACCGGCTGACGAACGATCCAATTGCTTATGCCCCTTGGTGGCCAGCGATTCCGCATAAACTTCCGTCAGATATTCCTAAATTTAATGGAAATCCGGGTGAAGATCCGTCGAATCATGTGATGACATTTCATCTGTGGTGTTCATCAAACACCCTAAATGATGATTCGATAAGACTTCGCCTTTTTCAGAGGACGTTAACGGGTCCAGCGGCAAAATGGTATATTGAATTTCCTAGAGCTTCGTTCGACAATTTCAGCACCTTAGCCACCACTTTCTTAACCCATTTTCAATTACCGATAAGGTATGAAACGGGAACGGAACTCCTAACCAATTTCAAACAGACAACGGCCACTCACATATCTGATCATATACATGAGTGGCGACGTCGTCGTAGGATGGTAAAAACGTACGTTCTCGATCAGCTATTAGCTGAATGGTTTATCAAGTTGTTACTTCCTGCCATAACGGAAGATGTGGCAAAGGGGGGAGTCGTAACGGAAGAGCAAGTCATCGCTCGTGCGCAATATATAGACTTGGTCTATACTCAGTCTGGCACACTCTACGACAAAATACCTGACGCCCCTAGACCGGAATTCTCAATTCCTCCTCCTCCTAAATCAAACAATGACTCTCACGCCGGCGATGGCGTGATTGGCACGACAAACGCGAAATCGACAAAGGCTACGTCCAAGAAAGCCCGTAAGATTTCAGATCAAAATGCAAAAGACGAACTTCTTGCCTCGGAAGTAAATGCCATGTCGACCGACAAGGGCAAAAAACTGAAGCAACCAGGGGGCAAGAAGAAAAAGAAAGGGAGGAAAAAGAAGCAGGATGAGTCATCTCCTGAAAAAGCTTCTGCAAACCCTTCTGGGCAAAGGAAACCCCCTTTCGGGTGTCAAATATGCGATGAGGACCATTGGACGAATGAATGTCCATACAAAGCTGAGCTTAAAAGATTCTTTAAGAGTTCGAAAACCTCAGCAGTATTGACTGATCCGTTTCCAAACCCGGGAACCAAACTGGTTGCTAATCAAAATGATTCCCGATCCCAAGTGCTTATGTTGTCTATCTCAAAGCAGCAAAATGATGCTTTGACAAGGAATAAAGATTATGGGAATCCACAGCTGTCGAATAACAAGGCTAATGAACAACCTAGTAGTTCGACAACAACTTTGACTGAAGTTGTGCCACCCATCATTCTTGAACCAATGATAAAGTCGCCAAAGGGAGTAGTACACAAATCGACATTTAATCCTAGTGCAAAAGTAGCACAGAATTATAATATAGTAGAGGACTTGGCCCAATCGCCATCCGCTATGTCGACACTTGAGGTACCGCAAAATTGCCCCTCCCAAAAACAAGCTTTATTATCAGCAATAGGTGGGATTGGCCCAATGGATTCCAATCTTGTGGCCTTTGATCATAAAGGATATGACCCTCAATTACCAGCTCAACTAGCTTTCCTTATTCAAGTGAAAGCCCTCAACAAAACTGTTCATCGAACAATTATTGATGAGGGGGCATCCACATGTATTATGTCGATGAGTTGCTGGAAAAATTTAGGCTCACCACCCTTGTCACGATCTTCAACAATGATAAAAGCATTTGATGGACGATCATACACTCCATATGGGATTTTAAGTAACTTGAAAGTTG
This sequence comes from Pinus tabuliformis, assembly GCA_031772625.1. Classification (NCBI taxonomy): domain Eukaryota; kingdom Viridiplantae; phylum Streptophyta; class Pinopsida; order Pinales; family Pinaceae; genus Pinus; species Pinus tabuliformis. The sequence goes on along the minus strand of CM062817.1, from coordinate 790,093,525 downwards.
AACTAGGGGGCAAAACAGTAGAAATTGATGTTGAAATAATCGACGGAAACCTCGATTACAACATCCTACTGGGAAGGCCCTGAATATATGCCATGGCCGCAGTTGTGTCGACCTACTTCAGGAAGATTGTATTTCCCTTTCAAGGAAGAATTACAATCATCGACCAACAAACATTTCTCCCCAACAGTTCACAACTTACGGGAAGCATTCCAATGATCCATGGAAGCGATCCTTCGCTTCAAAACATTGGAGTAGGCCTCCTAAAAGACCCTGCCTTAATGGGTACTTTTTCCCTACCGCCTCCAAGTAATCTGGCGAAAGTGGCCACAGTGGAAACCTACAATATGAAATCTTCTATATCTAGTGGATTCGGAAGATTCCTAAACATTTTGTCAGCATGGATCATCGCCCTAATAGAAATATTGTAGCAATCAATTTTCTTGGCCTGGGGGGCAACCCCAAATCAACGCTCATCAAGCGTTTGGGTAGATAGGTCTAGAGAATATGGTACCCCTTCAGATCCTTGGTCGCGAGTGCATGGAACCGACGAAGGAATTGTACAATCAATGGTAATTGACGGGGCACCATGGAATGATTCCCACCATCGTTCCCTTCTCCCGGATTGTGGAGAAGATACTCAAGATGACCTTTATCATCCTTCAGTGTTCGATTTTCTATCAAATACTGTAAATAAAGTGGGCTTCGAGGACGGTTCTTATCCTGTGTCGACCTCGTTAAAAAATGAAACAAGGAGTCATGAGCATAGTTCTTTTACTGTGTCAACCTCATTAAAAAATGAAACAAATCCCCTTTTCAAATCTCAAAGGTAAACCTTCATTCCAACCACCGAGTTGAATGCAATGAAGCTTGGGGGGCATGCACCTCGATTTGCGTTATTATGTTGGGGGCATGCAAACGCATTGAGCAGTTTTAGCACATAGTTCATGCTCGTTAAAAAATAAACATAAGACTGAGCAGTGTTTTTCCACGTTTAAGCTCGTTAAAAAATGAACTATCTTCCGGTAAATAACCACCGTGAATGTAGCATTATCAGCCATTAAAGCCTTGGTCGTGTTTGCCCATCACCTCCACTTTTCCATTGGCCGATCATTCACCTCCATATGATTGTTTACCCATTTTGAGGAACAGCTGCGAAGAGTGATTTCACTAGCCATCCTTGTGACACTGCCGTGATTGGAAAATTCCAACCTTTACCTGGATTCAGCTGCTAACCCATTTTATCACTCGTTCCTCAAAAGACGAGTCTTCTTTAAGCTCTTTTCATCTGACTTGTAAAATATGAAAAGATTGCCGAGTTTTGGCCTTCCATCTCGTTAAAGTGACCGGAAGTGCTATCCCTCCTCTAGATTTTAATCTTTTTGGACCTGAGGGATTATTGCACAAAAAGATCGAGCGCTTGTTTTGTTCGGCTCGTTAAAACTATCGAAAACTCATCCCTTCTGTATCGTTTTATACTTTTTCGGACTTAAGGGATTAGATGACGAAAAAGGACCTTCGGAGTTGACTTTACGTACCTTTTTAGACTCTCTAAAAATGAAAAGGACCGAGTCATCTTTGTCGTTAGACTCGTTAAAAACATTAAATAGCGACAAACTTGTCTTTAGACGAGAACGAGTTTCACTATCGCTAGGCTCGTTAAAACATAGCGATGGGTTTGCCCGAAGGGCAAATTATAGAACAAGAATATGTTATCCTCCTCAAGCTTGACAAAAATAAAGAGGTACTGGTCAGCAATGACTGGGGAAAAATTGGGAGAAACTCAAGAAAACTTTGATGGTAGCAAGTCGCTCTTGAAAATGACACTTTTCCTCCGTACCACAATCGGGTTGGGTTGTTTCATTCACCGATCACATCGCCATGGTCTCGCCATACTATCCATATTTGGGGTAATGCTACCGATCCATCGCATAAGTGTTGCCATATGTTCAAGAGAATTCGTTCAGAGAAGTCACCTGTGTCCCATCCACTACCATACATTATACTCTTTCATGACCGCCACCCTGAATCATATGTCATCAGATCGTTTTCACCTCCATCAAAATCATTAGCTCCGTTCCGTGTCATTGATGTGGGATTCATTAAGACCCTCCTTTGACGGATCACTTCTTGTCGACATCAGCTCATTATCCAAGAAGTTGATCTAGGAACACCCCCTTCAGTACTTTGAAGCTTGCATGCCTCAATGGCAAGTTTCTCACTTCCGGCGACAGGTACACATCAATGACGTTCGACCGAAAGATTTTGCGTGGTGTTCGACGCTAAGTCCTCTATTCACACCACGTGAATTGTACTGCAGTACCTTGAGGGTCATCTTCATTATCGGTGATTCCTCTCGCGCTTGTTAACAGTTTACATCATTGACTGGTAATCAAGCGATGTCTTTCCATGTTTGACTTCAGAGCAATTCTCACATGGATCGACTTGTACTTAGAGTGAAGATCGGACGAGATTGAAGACCCCGGATCTAGTTTCATCCATCCGGGCTGCGATATATATTCAGAAAATAAAGACATAGAAATGTACAGCTTTACAGCACAGATAATCATCCTACCAAAAGGATGATGGCCCTATCAGAATCATCAGTCTATCATCAGACGATTGTCTGTTATATGTACATGAAAATGAATTTATAAAGCTGAGCATGGGAATGCCCGCCTCAGCTAGATCGTGAAAAAAGTATGAAAATAATGTATTGTATTGTATTGTATTACAGGTCTCCTCCCAGCATTGAAAGAACTTCGGATGCTCCTAATAAAGCATTTCACCCGATAAACGGCCTCATACTTTAGGGGGCAACTGTTATAGACATTTTTGTGCCTTACAGCTATAAGCATGAAATATCCATAATCCAAGGGATCCAAAGTCCCTAAACATGTTGTTCCTACCCCTAGAGGAACAAGGCTAACAAACCACAACAATTCACAGAAGTTCTCCACCAGAAACTGCTAAAAAACAAGTCAATTCAGAATCAATTCAGAGGCTCCACTAGCTGCCTGCATTGAAATGCAGAGGCTACACTGGCTAGTTGCATTGCAACACAGGTGGAAGCACTACCAGGGTGCGCTGAGCGGGAAATGACAAATGGCAAGGTCCCTTGTGCGAGGTGTAAAGACTGTGGAAGCTTCCAGAATCTTCCTCCATGACACTTGCCTTGATGAGTTCGACTAAGTGATGAGTAAGAGGCTCTTAGTCTCCAAGTGGAAGCAAGAACTGACAGAGGGAGAGGACACTAGTCAGATCTCAAGCTGACTCATCCTCTCTCTAAACATCTATATATGGATCTCTCCTCCATGAGATACAGGAGGCTGGAATTTTGTTATTGCAAAGAATTGTTGTTGGTTTGAGATTGGAATCATTGGGCGCTTAATGCTTTGAAGGGAGGTGAAGAAAGGATTTCATTCGCTGGGAGGTAGATGCTGGATTGGAACTCTCTTGGTTGTATCTCCTCCTGAACCTTGTTATTCATCAATAAAGCTATCTTGGTTTCTCCTATATACTGATGTATCTTTGATGTATGATTGCATTAGTATGTTTAGTTTATTTCTAATCCTGAACTAGTTATGAATATGAATCTATGTCTTTGTGTAGTGTTCCCTTCTTGTGATCTTGCAGGAACCTATTGAAGCTGGGCGAGCGAGAAGGCAAGTAGCTGGGAACTCTCAAAGAGAAGAGAAACCGGATCGAGGGACAAACGGAAGACACCGGTTAGTCCATCCATTTCTCTTCATTCTTAATTCATAAAGGAAGAATACTAGAATAGTTGTTTCTGTTTGTTGCTAAGGCACTGTCACACCTTAGGTGGATAGGATTGTCCTGCATAGGCATTTTTCCCCACAACACATGTGAAGATGTAAACTATGTTTCTTAGTCGTTTTATGGGCATTGTTGGATGTGAGCCTTGACTTGGTAACTTGTTAAGTGGGATGAGTTAATATTGGACATGAGAAGCCTAAGATTTTTATAATCCATTATGGGAACAAGGCATAGTCTAGTTGTAGTAAATGTAACTTGGTAAAGTTGTTGTAGTCGAGGCAAGACTTGGTTGGGTTCCTAAGTCTAAGAGAAAATAAGGGTAGTTATGAGGGAATGATAATTAAGGAGTGACATGGAATGCCAAGGAATGAAAATGTGTGCTGGCATATGCCAAATAGTGTTAATGGATGTCAAGGAGTGTTTGGGAGTGTCAGGGAATCATAAGGGAGAACTAGGTCAAAGTGCATGGAAATGAATGAATAAGAGATTATTCCAAGGAGTGTCAGTGAATTCTAGGTTTCCCATGGATGAAGTGTGTTAGGAGAATTTCATATTAGGACTTGTAGGAGGAAAGCCTACGATTGTGATAAGAGGATGGAAAAAGCAGTTTGAGACAAAGGGAGACTTTGGTCTAGGCACAACACTATTTTTTCAATGACTTGGTTGGGTTCCCAAGTCACAAAAAAAGTAAGGTTATCTATGAGGGCATGAAAACTAGGGAGTGTCAGGGTGTGCAGGGAATTTCAGGAAGTGCTAACACATGTTCTAAAGTTCCAAGGAATGTTAGGCATGTCAAGACATGCCAAGTGCTAAGGCATGCCAATGTGTGCTAGGTTCTACGATGTGGCACCAACACATCCTAGTGATTGCCAAGGAAACACAAGGGAGGACTCATTTCAATTACATGTAAATGAATGAATGTGCATGTGTGATAGGGAGTGTTAACAAGTTATAGGTGTGCTAAGGAGGGAGTGACAATGTATGATAAGCAATGCCAATAGATGATAAAGTGCTAGGAAATCCTACTAAGATGTGACAAGTGCCATGGTGTGCCAATGTGTGCCAAGGAGTGTTAGGGAGTGTTAGGGAAACACAAGGGAGCACGAGGTCATAATGCATGGAAATGAAGGAATAAGAGTGTGTGGCATGGAGTGTTAGTGAGTTCCAAGTGTGCTAAGGAGGAGTTACAAGGCATGCTTGGCAATGGTAAGGAATGCTAGAGTTTTAGGGCGACATGTGGCCAAGATGTGCCAACGCATGTAAGGAAGTGTTAGTTGGGAGTGTCAAGGAAACACAAGGGAGAACTATGTCAAAATTAATGGAAATGAACAAATAAGAGTTTGTAATTAGAAGTTTTAGTGAGTTCTAGGTGTGCTAAGGACAAATTGACAAGGTATTCTAGGCAATTTTAATGCATGCTAGAGGCTAGGGCGACATGCCAAGATGTCATAGGTGTTAGGGTGTAACAACACGTGTCAAGGAGTGATAAGGAGTGCTAGGGAAACACAAGGGAGAACTAGGTAAAAATGCATGGAAATGAATGAATAAGAGTTTGTAACCAAGAGTGTCAGTGATGTTTAGGTGTGCTAAGGAGAGAGTGACAAGGTATACTATGTAGTGCCAAGGAATGCTAGAGTGTTAAGGCGGTAGGCCAAGATGTGTCAGGTGCGAGGGTGAGCTAGGAAGTGTTAGGGGGAGTCAAGGAAACATAAGGAAGCACTAGTTCAAAATGCATGGAAATTAACGAATAAGAGTGTGTGAGAGGGATTTTCAATGAGTTCTAGGTCTGTTAAGGAGGGAGTGACAAGGTTATATGCTGGGCAATGCCAAGGTATGCTAAACTACCAAGGCATGTTAGGAAGTGCCACGGTGTGCTAGGGAGTGTCAAAGCATGCCAAGGAATGCAGGGGATGTTAACGCATGCCACATAGTGCCATGGCTTTCTAAGACATGTCAGGTGTTATGGCATGTCAAGATGTAAATTGTGTTGTTTAATTGTTTTAGACCAAGGTTGGATGTGATGAGCCTTGTCTTGGTAACTTGTTAAGTGGGATGAGTGAGATTGTACATGAGTACCCTAAGATGAGTTACAAGTAGTTATTAGGTGAACAAGGCATATGTTGAATTTTCATGACACATGAGAATCCATGTTTGGCCTTAGAATTTTTTATGTGAACACACTCAAGTGCCACAACACATCTACTATGCAGAACGAAATCTGCCATGAAATAAAAAGTGATGGATTGAATGCACATAGTTTAGGGTCTGCACATCTTCATATGTTAATGCTTATTATTGTGATATACAACAGCCATTTATATGTCTGGTGTAAGACTCCTCTGGATATTTCTATCCAACAACAACATCTCTGTGGTAAAAGGTGTATTGTCAGAGGTTGCTCCATCAAAAATAGAAACCAAAAGGGACCTTACTCTACACACAGATGAAGAATTAAGAATATTGTTATATATGAGTGCTGATGTGGAGGTATGGGACAAAATTACACAAGCAACGAACCTTTTTGTTCAACCAATCAAGATCTAAAAAGAAAAATGTGTGATTATATATACATGTGTGATAGTATTTGGAGAAATTCCAACCTAACCCACAAATTTGTTGACATTTTGCTAGAGCTAACCTATAATTGTTCCTAAATTTAATAAACATGTAAAATAGGGCTGAATTTTCAATAGGACCGATCCCTTTGAAAAGTCTTAAATGTGGTAATGAAGGTTGAGCCTCATTCTAGAACCCCTTTTCGTATCCATCTTAGGAATTGGTATAGGATGCAACACTTCAGAATAATTTTTGTAGCAGTGATGTCAACACTTGTATAGTGACATGGGGTTGGAGTTGGCCTGTCAAAGCTCATTGGTCTACTTTGGAACTTCTCTAGGGTGATGCCTTAGATGATGTGGAGTACGAGGGCATGATTTGATATTTAGTTTGCATTGAAGAATCTTTGGAGGCTAGATACTGCAGAAAAACCCCTTATTCTGAACAGGGAAGCACATGCCACTAAAGAAAGTAACAATAAGTACACAAATTTGAAACTCAAATCACATCATTATTTATTACTCTTTGAAACAAGAAATAACTAAAAATTTCGAACACTACTATTCACTTTTCCTTTAGTCTAGAAGGTACAATGAATATGGAAACATGTACAACAATGTATCAACTTTCTTAACTCCTAATCCTAATGCACCTTCCTTGCATGGATAGATAAGACAATTAAAGTCTGCCACTAGTGAATATGATATGAGATATGCAAACATGCTTCCTTAGCTAAGGCTGAGAATTAATAACTAGGGAAGTGCTCCTTTTAACTGTGCATTCAAAAACTAAATAAAGAAAAGAGTTTCGCTACTCCAGGTGCCAGAAACGAATCCACTGCCTAAGGTAAGTGCTTTGCCTAGAACAAGATATTAAGGACTCGGAAACTTTGTTGCTTCCTTCAAGAGAGGTGTATGCCAAACAGAACTAAGCTATCGTGCACTATCCTCCAAATTCATTCACCTTTAACATAAATCTTGTGCCCAGAAAAAGACAAGAGAAAAATATCCAACAGAATTCGTTGACTAGCCAGAGACCGTTGTGCTCAAACAATGATATAATAAGGGAATGTCAACTAGGGTGGAATATTTCACCACTGAAATTGACAAGAGATAGAATGGGTCAAAAACTATCAGACCTAATGCTCAAGAACAAATGAATTAATCCACACTTGGTGATCCAAAATGAATTCAATCCTTCTTTATTTATAGATTTTGTAGAGGGGTTTCATATTCTTAAGTGATTGAGTAAACCTTACTCCAAACCCCAAATTTGGGTTTTCTAAGCCCAGTTTCCCAAAAAATTGCCCAACAATGGGTATTTTTGGGTTTGTTCTCCTTTATGGAGGACTATAGTCTATGGGGATGGATAGGATATTACGTCCCATTCGTCCTCAATTTGTAGAGGACGTTACATGGCACCTAATAAAAGAAACAATGCTTTAGTTTAGGAGGTAATAACTAAATGCTTATTTCTTTCCACATAGGACATACTTCTTGCAAAAATGATCATGGGGTACAAATACTACAAAAGGCCTAAATCTTACTAGCATTGTCATAGTCCAAGAATAAAAACCCTTTCAAGTGAAACAAAGTCAGTACCACATACTACAAGCACAAATGACAAATTCAAAAATAATATACTTATTCAATGAAAGAATGACGAATCATATTAGCGCACCTTAAATTTAATAGCTCTTGAGTTGCAGTTTCAATCAAAATTTCTTAGGTTGGATCATAATTAAGTACTCAATGTTGTTTTGGGTCCAATTTGGGGAAAAGGAGGAGCTGTTGGTGACAATGGGATGATCATGAGGCTTTTCAGAAGGAAGCTTTGCTATACTTTTCAACATACAATCCATTCATTCTAGTGGAGGAGATATAGAGAAGCCTTTAATAAGGACCTTTCCAAGATCAATTTGGAGGAAAATCCATTTTCAAAGATTAAACATAGTTCCATATTCAAATAAGAGTAGTCATTTTTCAAAACAATTACTAATTCCTAATAAATTGGAGCCAAGCTGACATGTTGACCATTTATTCTTCTATTGGACAAGGAAACATTTATGAAAAGTCCTTGGCCCTTTGATCCAGCGTTTGATGTAAATCTCTTGATTATAAATGTAATAAGAGATGCAGTTTATATTAAGGAAAAGGGAAAATTAGAGGGCCAGTTAATAATGATCTCTAAAAAACTCTCAATAGAATCCTAACATATTTGAAATGGAAAAGGATAACTCCATCATTATTTTTTGCTTTAGAAACTTTGCTAATTTCCATGATTGAAGCATGTATTCATGCCTTGAAAGAAGCTCACAAATGCTTTTGATATTGGTTGAAGCAAAGAAAATGTGCAAAGTTACACTCACATAGAGGTATGGAAAAAAAGTATGTGGAGCTTGTTGTCCCACACTCCAAACAAAGAATGGACAGAAGGTGAAAAAACCAAGTCAAAAGTTATGTGTAGCTTTTGTCATGCAGAGGTAGGTGTTAACTCCACACTCTACAGCAAAGGCTTTGCGGCGCAAGTGACACAAACGTTTGCATGCAAAACTTTGGATTAAAAGGAGTGGAGCTTGATGCTACATGTCCAATATTACCCCACTTTGTGTATGAGTTACAGGAGATAAAAAGAATGAGATACGGGAGATACGGAGTAGATACTATTGTTATTCAAATTTAATAAAAAATATTACTATTTCTTCCTCGACATAAAAGAAACATCTTCCATAAAATATTTTCTCCATGAACCTGATTTAAAATGAATCTATTTCGTTGACGTGCCCAATCGCAAATAGAAACGATGCCAATGTGCCAATTTCAGTTTAGAAAATTCACAATTAGTTTCAATCGTAAGATCTCCTATTTTCAGTTCAGATTTCAGTTACAAGCAATGAAACAAGACTCATCGATCAATTGCGATTAATCACGAGTTGGAATCTGCTCGCTCTCCAAACGATCTGATCTAAATATTTGCGAGTCTAACTCACGTTGACCAAGTTTAACTCATGGTCAATGCAAATTTTGACTTGAGACTTGCCAATTAAAGCAAATTCCTGCGATTGATTCCAATTTATTCAATTTTCAGCCTTGACTCGACGAGCACGAGTTTTTCAAGTTTAGGTATGCCACATTGCTGAAAACTAAACGTCGGTCATTCCAAAATTTATTTCTCATTTCTTAGGCCCAAAACCCATACGTCGAGACCTTCAATAATCAATCACTACTCACTATTACACAGTCCAAACTCAATATCGGGGAACCACCAAGGTGAGCCTAAGTCCAGACTCCATATTGGGCAGTCGCCAATGTGTGCTCTATTCATACTCCATATTGACCCTCGAGCAGTCGCACGTCACCTTCAGCATGTGTTACCTTTAGCCTTAGTCACTTCACTATTCAACAATCGAGTTACATTGGAACTTGGCTTAAATAATAGGTATATTACTATATTGAAGTTTCAATGTCATTTTCAAAGGCAATTTTCAAGTTTCACTGTTCAACAATCGAATGTTCGGCGTATTCCTTTGGTAATGACTTTTCAACCCTATAAATGGGGCTTAAATAGATTTTTAAAATGCACTAAGAAATGGTTTTATACCAACCATCGACCAAGTCATCAAGCATTCCTTCCTTGGTCGATGTCTTACCGACTTCAAAGGCTTTAACCATGCATTCACAACTTTGGGTATTTTTGTTCTTCCAGAATCTGTTATTGACGTATTGGTTTAGTTGTCTTATGCTAAACAAACTTGCAAATTCAAGATTACAATGTAATATATGTTGATAATATTTCCTTTAGGTAGCATTTCCTCATATATACCTAATTGTGTTTCAAGGTCATAATGATATATTAGGTCGAAATGTGCTTGTTGTTGTTGGACAGACTCCCCTTTGATCCTTAACAAAACCTCATATCATTTAAAACAAACCCTTTTTTTTGCGAAGTTATATATGGCATTTTTAATTTTAATTTTTTATTGTATTTTACAGGAGCCAAATTAAATAGAAGGCAAAACTCCAAATCTAAACGGAAGCTGCAATTTAAACACAAGTCCAAAACAACAACAATGCCGAGGGGGAAGGATTTTGCTTGGGCTTATTGTGATAAGATTCTTGGAGACCCTAAGCTCCTTTGTAAATTTTGTAAAGCGAAATGTAGTGGAGGCATTTATAGATTCAAGTACCACCTTGCACAAATACCCGGCCATGATATAGGTCTCTCCAAAACCTTTGACGAAAATGTCAAACACCAAGCAACCTTGGCCATTGATATGTTGAGTCAACGTAATGCAAAGAAAGAAAAGAAAAAAACATAAATAGGATCTCCTGGAGTTGACAATTTTTCTTCCACTACCCCATTTTCATCTCCCTCTATTGAATCCTCAATGCAGTTCCTAAGTTTCCCACACATGCCTCCAAGTCCAAGTCAAACTCAAGGCCAAATGAATCCTCCTGCATTCAACATTGGAGGTGGAAACATAAACACCTTTTTTTCTCCCCACACAAAACCTGGTTCCCAACCTACCTTGGATACCACTAGTTGGAAAAAAAATATCCATAGTCAGGCAAGGAAGGCCATTGCTAAATTTTGGTACTATTCTAACATACCTTTCCACTGTGCCATAAGTCCTTATTGGCAAGCTATGATTGATGCAGTTGTTGTTGCAGGTCCAGGGTTCAAAGCTCCTTCATTAGAGAGCATTAGGACAAATTTTCTATTAGAAAGTGTTGAAGATGCCATGCTTGTGCTATTTGAGTTTCGTTCATCATGGGTAGAAACAAGGTGCACGATCATGAGTGATGGATGGACAGATAAGAGGAATAGAACTTTAATAAATATCCTTGTATCTTGTCCAGTAGGTACAATGTTTCTCAAATCAGTGGATGCCTCAGACAAGGTTAAGACTGCACAACTTATTTGTGAAATGATGGAGGAAGTCGTTCAAGAAGTGGGAGAAGAACATGTTGTACAAATTGTCACCGACAATGCAGCTAATTATATGGTTGTTGGTAGACTTTTTGAGATTAGGCACCCCACTATTTTTTGGACCTATTGTGTTGCCCATTGTATAGATTTAATGCTTGAGGACATTGGTAAGCTTCATTGGATACATGAGGTTGTGGAGAAGGAAAAATCCATAACCAAATACCTATACAACCACATTATTGTCCTAAACACCATGAGAAAATACACTGAAGGTAAAGAAATTGTTCGACCTGCAGTGACTAGATTTGCAACAAATTTCATATCTTTGCAATTTGTGGTTGAGTAAAAGATAAATCTGAAGAGGATGTCCTTGGGACCTAAGTGGATGGCATCTAAACATTCCAAGACCCTTGAAGGCATTGAATTTGTTGCACTTGTGTTTAATGATAGTTTCTAGAAAGATGCCAAAGAGATTATTGCTGTGATGGAGTCCCTTGTTAGAGTTCTCAGGTACTTCAAGTCTTTTAACTTTTTCATGTTTTAAATTTCATTTCAAGCTTCTTTTTATTTTCAATGTTTCATATTAATTTAAATTTGAAAGCTTGAAATTTTAGGATGGTTGATGGTGACAAACCTGCTATGGGTTACATTTATGAGGCGATGGATCTCACAAAGGAGGCCATCAAAAGAAGATATGGGGATGAGGAGGCAAATGTTATGCCTCTTTGGGACATTATTGATGCACATTGGGATAGGAAATTGCATTCCCCCTTACATGCTGCTAGGTACTTCTTAAACCCATAGTATTTTTATGATAAGAGCAAATTTAATGAGGATGGGGAGGTTCACAAAGGACTTATGAGATGCATGGAAAGGTGCTTCCCTGATCCGGAATTTCAAAGTCGTGTCTTTTCCCAACTATAGGATTATAGAGCAACACCTAAATTATTTTCCTATACCATTGTTATACGAGAAAGGTCTAAGGTGTTGCCAGGTACCCTTTGAGGCTTGAAGGCTTTATCAGTTCATTAAATTTGTTTAAACTTTATTTTGTATGTTAAATGTTTTGTTAAATTTTTTTGTCGTTTTAAGTTTTTACTATTTACTATTTAGTACATCTACTCATGAACCCTTGCCACTTGCTAGGTATTTGGTGGCAAAACTTTTGTAGTGATATGCCAGATTTGAAGAGATTTGCCATTCGAATCTTAAATCAAGCATGCAATGCTTTAGGTTGTGAGTGAAACTAGAGCATGTTTGAGAAAATACATTCTAAGAAGTGCAACCGATTGACACAAAAGCGCTTAAATGGCCTTGTACTTTTCCATTACAATCTACAACTTCGCAACAAGAAAATACTAGGTGAGAGCTTGAATTTGAATGTTTCATAATCTGATTTGGAATTTAAACTTTAAACTTTAAAGTTCAAATTCAAACTTAAATTCACATTTCTATGTCTCATGATAATGATAGGTTTGGATCATTCACCAATAGACCTTGAAGAGATAGATTTTCAAACTACAAATGCGGCAAATTGGGTCCAATTAGAGGAGGCTCCTCTTTTAAGCCTACATGACTTGAAGAACTTTGAGAGTCAAGCAAGTGGAGGAGTGGGAGGAATTGCCTCTAGTTCTCACTCTTAAGAGTCTTCGACTCTTAGTTACTAATTTTTTCTAATTAGTATGCAGTTGTTTGTAAACTTTTAGAAGCAGTTGCTTCTAGTTCATGTAGTCACTAGTTAGGAGTCATGACTCAGTACTTTGGATCATGTTTGGACTCATAACATATATGAGATGCTTATTCATTCATGATATTTTGGACATTGTTAGGCCCCTATACTACTAGTGTAACCCCTTATTGTTATTAGTACAACCCACTTATTATATTGATGTACCCATGTAGTGCCAATATTGTTACTATTGTGCCACATAGAAGCTCACTATTGTTATTATTGTGCCCTTACATTATTATTGTTATGTTGGCTCTGATTATGTTATGACCCCTTAGACTCCTATATATAGAAAGGAGGTATTTTCATTTGTATCATCGAAGAATTGTTCATTTATGTAATGTAAAGGAGGTTGCCCCCTCAAAGAGGCTGAATTCTAAGGCGTTGATCTATCTTTTCTATCTTTTCTTGAGCTGGTTTCATAACATTTGGTATCAGAGCTTTGGATTCTAGGGTTTCGCTGCTCCAAACAGGTCATCGTGGAATTTTCGCTATAAGTTTTTTTCTGTGATGTCTCAGAAGTCACAAAAAACCCATTTGAGAAGAAATCACGCTGAACCTTGGGTCCAAATTTCAGAGCTTTTCGTGCGATATTTGCGGAGATATGATCTGAGGAAGTTGGTCTTTTTGCAGACTCCTGAATTACATTCAAAACAGGTGACCTGGGGAAAATCGTCATAACTTTCTCTCTGGGAATCGGATTGAAATTTCGTAAGAAGGTACAGAAAGAGGACGGACTGTAGTTTCTTTTATGCATTTTTCAGATCCAAAAGTTGAAACAGTGACTCGTGGCACGTCGTACAAGTTCGCTCTACTAAACTAGTCTATAATCAAGTCACTGTGGGAGATTTCACATAACTCTTCCTTTGAGAATCCAATTTGGATCAGACTTGTGGCATTGGAAAGAGAACACAGAGGGCTACTGTAGGTCACAAGCTCAGATTTTAAATATTTGAAAGTACAGAGTTACAGTCATTTCAATACCGAGCTCCTAAAATCAAGAAAAAGCAAGATGAAGAAGTTTGATGACAAGGATCCGGTAAATTGGATACTTCAGATGGAGCAATATTTTGATATACATGGTGTACCACTGTTACAAAAGGTATGTATTGCATCGTCATATTTAGAACCAGATCAATTTTAATGGTATAAAGGGCTTTGTTCTCGTAAACAACTTGTTACGTGGTCAATTTTCACGGAGGAAATGATAGCACATTATGAGGATACAAAGAGCGACACCTTCTTTAGAGCAACACCACAACAATTGGAAAGAGTAAGAGGGCTTTGTGACATATTGGAAAGAAAAATTATGGAAACCATGAAGCATACCCCTCACAACTATAAAGATGGAAGTGTTGTTTCTCCTAGCCTTCCACAACCTATAAGGGTTACACCACAACAATTGGAAGAAAAAATAGAAAAAGGGCTTTGTTACAATTGTGATAGCAAATGCACTAAAGGTCATAAGTGTGCTGAGAAGAAATTATTTTACATAGAATATGAAGAGGAGGAAGAAAAGGATCAAGAAACATCAAAAGAAGAGGATATACGCCAGGACCCCACCCCAGAGAAAGAAGAAATGAATCAACCCATATCTTGTAAAGCATTAGCAAGAATTACCACTCCTCAAACTCTCAAGATAGAAGGACATATCAAGAAGAAAAAGGTGCAAGAAGTGAAAGATCACATCGAGAAAGAAGAAATGAATCCAACCATATCTCGTAATTCATTGGTCGAAATTACCACTCCTCAAACTATCAAGATAGAAGGACATATCAAGAAGAAAAATGTTCAAGAAGTGAAAGATCACATCGAGCATCAAGAAATGAATTCGACCATATCTTGTAAAGGATTGGAAGAAATTACCACTCCTCAAACTCTAGAGATAGAAGGACATATCAAGAAGAAAAAGGTTCAAGCAGAGAAAGATCACATCGAGCATCAACAACAAGTTCTCCAACTTTTAAAGGATAACGCCACTTCGGTGCAAAATCAAACGAAACAACAGGTAGATCAACATCATAGTAAAAAATGTTTTGATGTAGGTGATTGGGTATTTTTACTGCTACATCTCAAGCAAGCTATTTGTGAGAATGAAATGTTGGCAATACTACATGCACTTAAAAAATGGTGACCTTACCGAATGGGAAGACTCTTCAAGGATGAGGATGTGGAAGCATTGTTTTGTGCTATTTCTATTATCCAACCAGATTGGATAAATGAAGCAAGGTATGAATGGAAGAAGGACGAAGAAGTATGGCCACTTATTCAAAAGTTGCAAAAAATCCCAATTCAAACAATATTGCCAGAAATTGAAGAGGAAGGAAAAATCATATTGGAACCTGGAGCAGTCACAGAAACAAGAACTCGACAGCTACGAAATCGATCAATTTCAGAGTATCTCATCAAGTGGAAGAACTTACCTGTTGAAGATTCCACATGGGAGGACAAGAATTTTATACAGAAGCATCAAGAACTACTCAAGCGTTGAGGACAACGCTTTTTGAAGGAAAGGGGCATGTTAGGCCCCTATACTACTAGTGTAACCCCTTATTGTCATTAGTACAACCCACTTATTATATTGATGTACCCATGTAGTGCCCATATTGTTACTATTGTGCCACATAGAAGCCCACTATTGTTATTATTGTGCCCTTACATTATTATTGTTATGTCGGCTCTGATTATGTTATGACCCCTTAGACTCCTATATATAGAAAGGAGGTCTTTTCATTTGTATCATCGAAGAATTGTTCATTTATGTAATGTAAAGGAGGTTGCTCCCTCGAAGAGGCTGAATTCTAAGGCGTTGATCTATCTTTTCTATCTTTTCTTGAGCTGGTTTCAAAACAGACATCTATTGATATTATGAATTGTTTGGACTTGGCTTTATTGAATATAAATGAAAAATGTTTTTTTTTTAATTGAATATATGTGTATATTTTTATCTATTGAATTCACTGATTTTTTCCCAATTTTTTCCCAAATTTTCCCCAATCTGATTAAAACTCTTAGCTCTTTTCCCTCGCTGATTTATTGTCTATTCCGAGTCTGGTAACATTGGTTACAAGTTTCATCTTCACTTATGAGTGCTAAGGTGTGCTAGAGAGTGCCAATGCATGCTGAGGAGTGTTAGGGAGTACTAGGACAACACAAGGGAGCACTAGGTAAAAATGCATGGAAGTGAATGAATATGAGGGTGTGTTGGGCAGTGTCAATTAGTGCTAGTTTTCATGCCAAGGAGGGAGTGAAAAGGTATGCTAAGAACTGCTAAGGCATGCTAGGGAATATCAGGGAATTTCAAGAAGTGCTAGAGTGTGTTAGGTAGTTCCAGGGTGTGCTAACATGTGCCAAATAGTGCCAAGGCATTCCAGGTGCTAAGACATGCTAGGATGTATATGGTGCTAGAGTATGCCAATATGCGTCAAGGAGTTTCAAGGCAACAAAAGGAATAACCAAGCTAAAATGAAAGGAAATGAACACATAAGAGGGTTAATAAGTCGGGACTTTATATTTTTCAAAAGGGGCATGCTAGGCACACTAATAATATGTTCCAATACATGCCAAGTGCCAATGTGTGCCATGTGCTAATTTTTGTCAATGCAATATTATGCCAATGAGTTCCAGGGCACGATAGGGACTACAGGGAATGCCAACACATGATAGGGGAGTGCTATGCTATGCTATGGGATGCCAACATGTGCTTTGGTGTCCTAATCATGGCAAGATTTTTTAGGTACAAAGATGTTCCAGCTACAAAGATGTTCCAAGACATGCGAGGTGCCAAGGAATGTTAGTGTATTGTTCCAAAGCATGTTAAGATGTGCCATGAGTTTTAAGGAGTTCTAGGTCTCTCTCATTAATATAATTGATAGAGTTTGATTATGTATTAAATAATATAGTTCCTACACACACTAGTGGAACTTTATTTAAAGGAAATTTGCTAGATAATAAACCTAATAGAGATGAACCATGTGTTGACTCATAGGAAGACTATATTCTTATGACTTGAGGGAAATGATACACACTAATTACTTCTTAACAAATTGACTATATATTATAACCACTATGACCTTGGACACATAATGAAAAAGACTCCACAAAAATGGTCTTAAATCATTACATTTTGACAAAAAAATATAATAATAGGTACATAGCGTCATCAAAAACTCATTGGAATGATCAATGATGATGAACATTTTTTGACCGTCACCAAAAGTAACCAAAAATAGCATTGGTGAGGGTCAATAAAAGATCGTCACTTGAAGTGTCACCAAAGAGAGAATTAGTGATGGGCCTTTAACGACCCTCACCAAAAGTGTCACCAAAGAGAGAATTAGTGATGGGAAATTAATGACCCTCACCAAAAGTGTCATTGAAAATGGCTTTGGTGACAAACCTTAAAGGACCATCACTATATACACTTACAACAATGATTTTTTAAATACCGTAACCATATGCGACATTGGTGATGGACCTTAAAGATCTGTCAGAGGCATGAAGCGTCATCAAAAACTCATTGGAATGATAAATGATGACCAACATTTATTGACCATCACCAAAAGTAACCAAAAAGATCATTGGTGACGGTCAATAAAACATCATCGCTAGAAGTGTCACCAAAGAGAGAATTAGTGATGGGCCTTTAACAACCCTCACCAAAAGTGTCACCAAAGAGAGAATTAGTGACGGGCCTTTAACGACCCTCACCAAAAGTTTCTTCGAAAATAGCTTTGGTGACAAACCGTAAAGGATCATCACTATATACACTTACAAAAACGCTTTGTTAAAGATCATCACCATATGTGACATTGGTGACAGACCTTAAAGGTCTGTCACAAGCATGACCCTCACCAATGACCTTTTTCTTGTATTGATAATCAGAGAATCACTTGAAAATTTAAGCTAAACAATATTAAAGTAGTGTCTTGAACACCAAGAACCAAGATCCTTATCACCCTATAACGTAGCAACCAATGCAAGATCAAATTTACAAAAAAGACCTGCCAGAGAACATCCATGTACACAATTTTTCTAGAGAAAACATCTATAATTCCAAAATCAGTTGAACAACATGATATGGGACTTTCAAATTCGAAAACCAATTGAGAAGCATGGGATCAGACTTCCAAGATTTTATATAAGGATTACATGAACATAGGTGCTCACAAGATGGGCTTCAATGTCTAAGGAGGAAATGGTAGGAGAAAAGCTTTGCCAAAAATTGAAAATAATCCTTTCATTGTTCTTTCCCAAGGGATTAAGCCAGTTGTTTATATAAACACTTCAGTTAATATTGTTTTATAGCACTTGAATTAATATTGTCTTCTCAGTGTCAATATTAGAAAAGAGAACAACCATTTTCACTATATACAACCTTGATTACAAACATCCCAAAGCTTCTATGGAAAACCTGCAGACCAAAGGTTATAAAAGGCTAATGAGGTTTGAGGACTTCTAAAAGCACATGTGCAGGAATCTGCTTATTACCTTGGAAGCTCAAGTTGGGCTGGACCAATAGGACTCACATCACTGTCCATGACATATATTGTAGAATCTTCAAAGCTAAACTAGTTGTCCTTGATTTTTCTACATGAAATTGTTAAACTACTGACATGTCCAAAGATAATTTTGTAGTAGCTAGCGATTCTAAAAACACAAATTATTTATCAGAATAATGATCATTTTACCAATATGTCACAATAAGTTGCAATAAATAGCTATGGCAGAATCAGTTGAAGAGAAGGCACACAATTTTCTTTCAGTACCTCTAAACTTACTCTGAGACAACATAAATATGTAGCATTTGATTAAACTTTGTTGTATCTAATAAAAATAGAAGTTGGAAACAGAATTCCACGCTAAAAAGGTTTTGATCAACTCTAGTCTAACTTAGTTGCCTATAAAACACGGGATTTAGTCCAACTTAGTTGCCTCTAATTCAAGTAGAACTTGAAAACATAATTATGAGCTAATAGATTCTGACATCTCTAATTTAATTTCGTTGTAACTGTAAAATAGACCCCTAGAGCATGGGAGAATAAACATAGACCTATTGATGTAGTCTTAATTCGTAGTTGACTAGCCATAATACATAATATCCATTATTTAAATAATAAAGAGAGTGGAAAGTCTAAAGAGACAAGCCCGTCTGTATCAATATTCCATCTTACTAGCCTTGGTCCAAAAACTTGCTTTAAGAAAGTATTCATTGGAGGGAAGATTGTCTTAAGAAACTTTAGAGTTCAAGCCCTATGAACTGACTTCCTTAAGAGCTCTGAGCTTAGTCTGTAGAAAGACCTCTATTTTCATCAATACCTTCTTGGGAACGCCTTCTTTATCTTATTGCAGAGTTATTTAAGATTCTATGATAGGTTGGTTCTTGGCATGGATTTATAACTGCTTATTGAGTATTGAGTATTGAGAGAGATAGAGAGAGAGAGGATGACAAAGCCTGTTGGGGCTCACTGCTGTTAGACTGAAAACCTGCAGGTCTGTTGTACTGAAAAACTCCAAAATATGTTGATGACTGAAATCTGAGTTTTGAATTTACTAAGATCATGTTCTTAGTCTCCTCTCAAAGACCTTCTATTTACTCTGAAAATGTGTGTCTTTCACTCTGTTCACAACAGAGCTTCACAAACTTAAATTTCTCCCTAAATTATGTTCCAAATCTAATTAGCCTTCTTCACACAACTGGCTCTCTTTTGTTTTCCCTTCTAGGCCTTCCCACTCACTGTTTTAGTCTTTGGAAACCTACATAAGGAACCCTACAACCCACGGTTTTGCTACAGCAAGAGCTCCAAACTTTGTTCAAGGGTTAACACCCTTTTCTCCACCTGTGCTAGTCTTTGTGCACCTACAACTTGAAGAGAAGGCCCTACAATAGGCCTCTCATCCCTCAAACAGTCCTCCATGCAATGTTGCACCTATGGCCCTGAAACCTTACCTCAGAACTGTTATCACATATAGTTTTCTGTTAAAAATTATTTATATGGGAAAAAAATTTAGTGTTTAAGGTTGCAGTTGCTCTCACGATTTTATACATGATTATTATTATGATGGTTTTCAAATCTCCAATTATATCCCAAGTCTACTAGTTCTCGGCCACACTCCAAATCATAACATAGATAATCAAAGAGACCACTCATTCTTTCTACCTCTCATGGTTTAGTTTATCATGTTAACTGCAACCCAATCAAACTTTGCGTTGGGTGGGCTCTGTTGTTTCCACAATTCTGGGCTTCTGAACAAAATTCGAGGTGTTGGGAAGAAATTATATGGTTAAAGGAAGATTTCATCCAGATTAAGAGGAAATAGGAGGCTAAACCCAGGCATTACACATTATTGAGAAACATTCCACTTCTTCAAATTGGGCTAATTCTGTTTCAGGGAACTATTCATGCACTTCAGATCCTATATTGGTGCCATCACATGATCATTGTACTCTAGGTTTACAAGGAATGATTAAACATGATGTTGGATGGTGGGCTGGTTTGGTAGAGGGTGCAAATGATCCATATGGCAGAACCGTCCATATTGATTCTCAACATGAGAGATTTGTTGCCAAGGGTTACAATGCAAGGCAGCTGGCTGCAGGAGCTCCAGGCGTTCCTTTGTTTGAAATTTTCGTAACAAAAGACAGTGATCAGAAATACAAGGAGAAGGTGGTCTACTTGCAGCGGAATGGACAATCTGCAGATGCTTCCCTTTTAGTATCACCTAAAGCTACTGAAGACTCAGATACTCACACAGAGAAAAATGATGATGCAAATGTGGGAGATGAGGGATTGAGACGGGTTCTTAAATTTCTTAAAGTTGGGATGCCTGGCCTAAAATTCAAGGTGTTGAAAGTTGTGACTATAGAACAGGAAAACACAGATATAATCTAGGGATTTTGTAGTAGTTAATCCATGATGTCAATAAAGAGAAGGATGATGAAACTACTGGTGAAGATAAAACTAGAGGTGATATACATAATCATAAAGCAACTGTAAGAGGCAATATTGATTTTATGCAACTTATTAAAATTGTTGTTGTGAAAGTTTCCAATTGTACTCTTTTACAGAGTGTTGCAAAAGATGCACCTCCAAGCCTTCTTGTATGTGTACTAGACAAAATAGAGAGAAGGGGTCATGATTCCTTTTGTTTTCACATTAAGGATGATGGCTCTCAGCAATCTGTAAGAGGAAAGAAACTGACACCTGCTTGGAAAGTTGCAACAGTTGCAAAACAAACATAGATAGATGACCATGTTAGCACTCAACTTAGTGATGATGATGTTTTTCTCGCTCATTGCTCTCAACTACAAGCTTTTCAACTTTTGGCTTTTAAGGAAATTGCTAAGCTCTGAGATCTAGCATTGGCCAATGTGGGCTCCATTGAAAAACGTAACGAACTTTATAAGAGGCTTTATGTTTTGTCTGCAGAATAACTTAAGGATGTTGTCTGCAATAAGCTTAAATTGCTTAGGAACACTGATCCATGTGTTGAAAGAATGGATTTCCTTACTGAGGCAATGGTTTCTACTTTTGAGAAACGATAGTCTCAAAAGGAAGCGATAAATTCTCTCCCTTTTTATCCAAATGAACAAGTCATGTGGGATGAAAGCATTGTACCCAACATTAATTACACTGGTGAAGGATGATTGGCTCTTCCAAAACTTAATCTACAGTTTCTAACTCTCCATGACTACCTCCTAAGAAATTTCAATCTTTTTCACTTGGAATCGGCATATGATATTCAAGAATATATCCAAGATGTGTTGCCTCGATTGGCAGCATATATTAATAATGAGGGAGAAACTCGCTTTCGAGGATGGTCTAGGATGGATGTTCCAATCAAGGAGTTAAAAATCATTGAAGTAAAGAAACCAAACATTGGAGAGGTGAAACCATCTGTTATTACTGTAGAGGTTACATACAGTGTTTCAAGATACACATCATAGATAAGGTTTGAATGGAATGGGCTCAAGGAACATGATGTTCTCTTTTTTTTATTTGTATGTCCTTTTTTAGAGCCACTTAGAGGTGAGGAAGCATCAAAATTAAGTGTCCCGTAAAGGTTTGGGTTCCAGTATGTACGTGGATGTGAAGTCATTGAGATTCAGGATGAGGATGGAAACCTTACAAATGACTTTACAGGAAGGATAGAAAAATCCAAATGCATGATTTGAAGAACAATGACAAAACGTGAAAGAGCATTTGGAGGCAGGGGGAAACAAAGTTTTCATCAATTTCTATAGATTTTTTAATGTGAGAAAGTGTGAGTCTATCGCAAATTTGTACCAATTTGAAATAGTATAATAATTCACGTGGAAATAGATTCCAAAATTATAAGGGAGCAAAGTTTTGAGGCATAAAATTTGTAGCTCCAGATTTCAAATCAACATATCATGCACCACTAAATCAAAAGCATTCAAGGTTAAACACAAAAATAGCTTTAGGACCCACTCCAACAATAAAACAGATATAAAAATGCGGGAATTATTTATTTTTAATTTTTAAGATGCTTTAAGGGTTCCCAATAAAATGCCTATAAATCAGCTATCTCATTAAAACAAAGAACATGGTCCAACAACTTAAAACTGATACTAAAACGAATATAATGAAGCCTGTCTTTGTAGAATAAGAAAGACAAATGAACCATAATCAAGAAGGTATTAGCAACACATAATTCCCAGAAAGACTCACCCCAAACAAATTCTGCAAAGTGTTACATTTGAGATTTGCTCCTGAATCTTGCCCTGTTTAGGTCTCAAGCTTCATGAGACCTGGTCTAGGTTAAAAAGCTAAAATCAACAAAGTCTTGAACAAGAAAATTAGAATATTGGGGGTACACCCAAACAGTACCTCTAGGCTTTCAAAGCTACAAATATAATGGACTTTGAGAAATAACAATTTTTATCTCCTTGCTTTAGAGAATGTGTAACAGGCAATAAGAACTATAAAGCATATAAACCTAACCATTTTCCATACTAATAATACATTTAATATATTGAGAACTAAATATAGCTACATAACAATTCATGGATAGTTTCTTACATCATAAAGAAACAACTAATAAAATCATATGCAAAAAGCTAAAAACTGTAGTGAACATTTTTAAAAGGAACTAGATAAGTTAAATTTACAAAAAGTAAATGGCAACAAGAAATGCTAAAAATGGCATTGCTATAAATAGCAGTTCGGGTACCAGTGTTGGACATAGCAACAAGGAATGAAAAATGGAATTGCTAAAAATAGCATTGCTATAAATAGCATTTTGGGTTAGATTCCTATTTTAGTTATTCCCTGAACTAAAATAAAGAAGTAAAATTCGAATTTGATCTTAGCAGCTATTTGTAAAATAAGTAATTAATTCATCTTGAGTTAATTAGTTGTAGGAAATCAAACATGAAGTCTATGTGAGGACATGCAACAGTTTCTCCATTGATTGAGGAATTTATCCCTCAATTAAGGAGATAAGGATGAGTTGTATTTGAGTTGTAATTAGTTAGCTCAGTTAACTGAGTTAAGTCTAGTTAAATTAGTTCCAAACAGTTGGAGGAACTGATTGTGAGTTCAGTAAAGTTAATGCTTGCATGCATGTAACTGCTGCTCTCCGGATAACTGAATATTCTCTCATAAATAACTCATGCATGTCAGTTCAGAGAAAGACCCAGCTGAGATCAGAGGAGGGATAGTTTACTATCAGTTGGATGGATTTTTCCTATAAAGGAAACTCACCTATGTAGAAGGAATTATCTCCTTCAGGATTGCGCAGTTACTATTGGGCCAAGTGAGCAGTGTGAGGTGGGAATTCACATGTGTGGAAGCACTGGACCCCAAGAAAAATTGCGTAAGGAAATAGGAGGCTTGGAGGGCAGAGGAGAAGGTTTGTGAGAGGCCTTTGACTATCTATGAGCAGCTGAGGGATTATACTAAGAGTTGGTTGGCTTCCAAGCTAAGGCTTTGTGTAATTCTGTGACTATTTTCCACTTGTATGATAATACTGAGTTGGGCTTTTAGGCTGAGGCTTTCCCCGGGTTATTTCTTCTGTGTTATGTGTGATTGATTTCTCATTCTCAGCTATATGTGTTCTCTTGATATTACTCAATTCGATTAAGCTTCCACAAAGTGTTGTAGAAGTAGATCTTGTATTTTACTTTAGTCTATTGCATAATCTGTTGATATACAGTGGGAATTTCTACATGGTATCAGAGAAAAGGTGATCAAGGCGAAGAACAGTATACAAGAAGGAGAAGTTCAAATTTTGGTTCCTGAAGATAGAAATCGAGTTCTTATCATATCTCAATTTCACCAATGGCATTTAGTGGTTTAAGACTCGAGTATGCCCTTGATGGCAGCTCAATTATATAGCCTAGAAGGATTGCATGGAGGCAGTATTAGAGGATAACAGTCTAAAGGACTTCATTGATCAAGAAATCCCCAAGCCGACTGATGCTACTCAATTGGTGGAATGGAAGAAATTTGTGGCTAGAGCAAGGAGAATCCTCCTCGAGGGAGTTCGAGACCACATTGTCTCAAGCCTCCATGGGAAGGAGACACCGTTTTCAATGTGGAAAACATTGAAATATTTATATCAGAACAGCAATGATCATAGGAATTTGGTGCTGAAAGACAAGCTTCGTAAAATCAAGTGTGAGAAGGGTGACACGATCTCTACATATCTGAGCAAGCTCGCCACCTGCAGGGATGAGCTTGGAAGTGTAGGGATCACGACCGCTGATGATGACATGGTGAGTCTTGCACTCCTCGGTCTTCCTAAGAGCTGGCATAGCTACCAAGACTCAGTAAACGAAAGAGAGAAACTGCCAGATTGGGAACGACTTTGGTCGGATCTGATGCAGGAGGAGATACGGAGAAGCACTAGAGATGGATCTTCTTCATCCAAGGAAGATGAAGAAAATTGCGCCTTAGCAAGTAAGGCAAAGAAAGGGAAGGAGAAGGATTCTCATCCCAAATCCAGTTCTTTCCATGGAGGGAAGAAGTTTGACAAATCGAAAGTGTGATGCTTTCGTTGTCATGAAGTGGGCCATTTTGCTACAAATTATCCATTGAGGAAATCCAAGAAGGGATCTGTGGAAGGATCACAAGGTGAGGCACTGGCCTCATGGTTCGAGTTGGATTTCACACTTTTCGCATGCATGGTTTCATCCATGATGGGAAGTGGTTGGTTTCTTGACAGTGGAGCTTCTTTCCACATGACCAGCGACAAGAGTTTGTTCAATACCTTGGAGGAGAAAGATCTCCAGATACTCATAACGATGGGTAATGATGAAAAATATGGTGTCTCAGGTGTAGGCACGGTTGTTTTTCAGAGGGAGCATGGAGCTCTCATTACCTTGACCAATGTCAAGTATGTACCAGGACTGAGGAAAAATTTGGTGTTGATCGCCATGCTGGAAGACAAGGGCTATGATGTAGTCTTTAGTAAGGGAAAGGTTTTCCTTCGACACATCACCACGAGACAGGTGAAGTAGATTGGTTCACGAGTCAAGAACCTGTATACTCTTGAGGTTCAAGATGCATGCAAAGCCTTGAGGAGCAAGGAAACTATTGGAGACTTGGTGGTTGAGAGGGAGAGTACATTACCTCTCAACATGCAGCCACAGGAGAAGTCTCAGATGATTGTGGAGGAGCCACAATTGGTGAAGCAGCTTCAGGAAGTTGTGGAGCAGCCACAACTAGAGAAGTCGAGAGGAGACCGAGTGGAGGCATCCACTCATGCACAAACCTCCAATAGGGGGAAATTTCGAGCCAAGTGGGCAGAGGGATCACATGCATCCATACCTCCAAGTCGGAGGTGGGGCGATGTGGAGTGATCATCCCAAGAAGGCTGGAATTGGGGCAGAATCCTTGAGGTACCCAACCTCTTTGATTTAACTTTGCTACAAGAGCCTTGATGAGGAGTAGTAGGACTGGTTGAGTGGGTAGAGACAGATGCGGATGGAGCGACAGAGAGAGCTGCAGTGAAGGAATCCCAAGACAGTGCAGAGCTAGCAGGTTACAACAATGCGAGAGGCACAGGAGTGTTGCACCAGTGCAGGATGGCACATAGAGGTGTGCAATGGTGCGAGATGCATGGAGATGTTGCAGCAGCTCAGAGGTCAGAGAGGGAGCACTTGTCAGTGGAAGAGGAAACTTCAGCATCAAAGTATGTTTCTAGCACAACATGGAGGTCAGTTGGGAGTTTTTTTGTTTCTAGAGCTGTTGGAGCAATAACACATGGGAGAAGTGTTGCATGCAGAACAGTCCAAAGGTTCAGGATCGGGTTCGAGTTGAATGCCTTTCTTGTTGAGAGGGAGTGTTGAAATGGCAATAAGAAATGCTAAAAATAGCATTGCTATAAATAGCAGTTCGGGTACCAGTGTTGGACATATCAACAAGGAATGAAAAATGGAAGTGCTAAAAATAGCATTACTATAAATAGAATTTCGGGTTAGATTCCTATTTTAGTTAGTCCCTGAACTAAAATAGAGAAGTAAAATTTGAATTTGATCTTAGCAGTTGTTTGTAAAATAATTAATTAATTCATCTTGAGTTAATTAGTTGTAGGAAATCAAACATGAAGTCTATGTGAGGACATGCAACAATTTCTCCATTGATTGAGGAATTTATCCCTCAATTAAGGAGATAAGGATGAGTTGTATTTGAGTTGTAATTAGTTAGATTAGTTAACTGAGTTAAGTCCAGTTAAATTAGTTCCAAACAGTTGGAGGAACCAATTGTGAGTTCAGTTAAGTTAATGCTTGCATGCATGTAACTGCTGCTTTCCAGATAATTGAATATTCTCTCATAAATAACTCATGCATGTCAGTTCAGAGAAAGACCCAGTTGAGATCAGAGGAGGGCAGTTTACTATCAGTTGGATGGATTTTTCCTATAAAGGAAACTCATCTATGTAGAAGGAATTATCTCCTTCAGGATTGCGCAGTTACTACTGGGCCAAGTGAGCAGTGTGAGGTGGGACTTCACATGTGTGGAAGCACTGGACCTCAAGAAAAACTATGCAATGAAATAGGAGGCTTGGAGGGCAGAGGAGAAGGTTTGTGAGAGGCCTTTGACTGTCTATGAGCAGCAGAGGGATTATACTGAGAGCCGGTTGGCTTCCAAGCTAAGGCTTTGTGTAATTCTATGACTATTTTCCACTTGTATGATAATACAGAGTTGGAGTTTTTGGCTGAGGCTTTCCCCAGGTTATTTCTTCCGTGTTATGTGTGATTGATTTCTCATTCTCAGTTATATGTGTTCTCTTGATATTGCTCAATTCAATTAAGCTTCCGCAAAGTGTTGTAGAAGTAGATCTTGTATTTTTCTTTAGTCTATTGCATAATCTGTTGATATACAGTGGGAATTTCTACAAAATTTACAAAAAGTAAATTGATAAGAAATGCAATTCAAAGAACCAAAACCATGGCAACTAATCAGTGACTATGCAACTGTAGCAAGATTCGCTGCAAAAGGTAGGTTCCATTTTCGCTATGATATGTAGGATAAGAGTAATCTATCATTACAATATTAAAGAAACACTCCTAGAGTTTCCCTCCTCTCTTCAAACTCTAAACCTGGGGAAAAATTCTCAATGAATAATGCGTAAATTAAGAAGCTAACCTCCAACAATGCACACATTTAAACCATAGAAGTTCAGTTGGATGGATTAAGTGGGGGCTCAGGGGTCTGTTTTACTACATTGTGGTTGGAAAGTGAACCAATCTCGTATGCCATTTGTCATTCTTGACCTTCAAGTATTTTTTCCCTCGGGTCATGCACTTCCTTCACTGGCTCTGCATTGTTGACTTGGGCACAGTTCTCTAGTGTACATGTACCATCAAAACCATTCTCTTCTGTTACATCAATTGAATCTTGCTTGGGTTCCTGAGGCTCTCCCTTACTCTCTAAATCCCTATGCTTTTCTTCATTCTCTAGCACTGGATCTTTCTTTATGGCACCTTCTACCCCTTGTGGTGACATCTCTTCTGCCTTCTCATCCATTTTATTTATTTCTTCAGTTTTTGACCCATGTGTTTTTTCTTTGTTTTCTATTTACCTTTTGTCATCACTCCCTTCTTCTCCTCCCTTATTCTTATCAAGATCATCTTCTCCCTTCCCTTCTTCTTCCTTTTTGTGATCAGCATCTTCCCCTGTTTCAGCCATATCTTCACCATGATGGGTATCATGTGTTTCCTCTTCCTTACTAGCTTCTACTTGTGATTCTTGTTTCTCTGCATCTTTCGAGTCTCCTTTTGATTTTCTGGATCTCTTTGGTTTTTTCTTCTATTCACTTTCTAGTGTTTTGAAGATCTCCTTGTTGGTGTTACCTCACCTATGGTACAAAGAAAATGTCAAATTATATTTTCAAAAAGGTACATGCCAATATACATGCCAATACCCTCTTCTGCATTCTTATGGAATCCTGCAATCATATTAGCACATTCCCTGCACAAAGAAAAGGTTGCAAACATTCAAACCCTCTTTCATATGCAAGAGAATCAAATCATATAAAAAACAAATGACAAGGAATTCAAAAACTTTCTGCATAAAAAGAAAGCATGTAATTCTAGTGTGTTTGCATGCACCATAAACTATTACAGACCTTGTACTTGAATAAAATCAAGTAGGAAATACTAGGATGTAAAAGACAATGGGTATTCAAGATTTACTTGAGTTTTGATTCTCTATAGTGTGCATGTTTCTGAAGTAGTCTTGTCCAAGCTGGCATCCTTTGCAGGATGTGTTGTGCCATGTATATAGCTGAGGCTGCCAGCATAGATGGTTTCC
The DNA here is from genome assembly GCA_031772625.1 of Pinus tabuliformis. NCBI lineage: Eukaryota > Viridiplantae > Streptophyta > Pinopsida > Pinales > Pinaceae > Pinus > Pinus tabuliformis. The sequence goes on along the minus strand of CM062817.1, from coordinate 790,064,755 downwards.
ATTTCAATGCTTCATACTCAACCAGGCATAGTTCAAGAAGATAGAATGCCAACTTCTCAAGTTGATCCATGGAAACAAACCCAAAAGAGCATTAAATTTATAAAGATCCCATTTATGGAAGCTTACAGTTAGAACAAAATAGTGCATGAAGCCTCTCATGCAACACATCGAAAATACAATGCATTTCATAACATAAGTGAGGCTCAATGCCATTTGAATATTCATCAAAATTTCAAGAAAAGTAGAATACATGTTTATCAGCCTGAGCAGCCTTTAGAAACCTTTTCATGAAAACAAAGGGAGTTGGTACAACCAAATTGAATCTTAATTTGTTGAGCATCAATTTCTCCTGAAGAAAATGAAACATACCATAAACATGAGCAAAGATAACAATTCCAAATATGAATTATTTAAACAATTAGAAATATAAAGCTTGAAATATGGGAGACAAGTATGACATAATAATGTGAGAAAACAAAATCTCACCATGGAGAGAAATTCACCACGTGTGTAAACATTGTTTGAGATTGTAATCAATTCCTTAACCTGTAAAGCCCTTAAGGAAAATGAGTTAGAATGTGAAGCCTTATTCTAGATGCCAAATCAAGGGCATAGGAAACAAGTTTTTAGTCAAAACAAATCAATACAAAATTTCAGCTTAACAACGAACTTTCCCTCCTGTCATTGTTTACCACCTTGGGAGCCCAAATTTCTTCATATTTGGCAGCAACTAGCATGGCAATCAACCCCACTAGTTGAATATCCTTTCTCGTAATAGTGTACACCAAAGAAAGAAATCTATCAATCAAGTTAATCATGAGAAAAAGTGTCTCATCCATTAAGTCAAATTTTAGATGCACCTGTAAGTGCAAATTGTTTATGTTAGAAAATTATCAATGGAAAGGTATAAAAAAAAAATATTATTACAGAAATAGATAGATATCGATATGTATTAATCAAGTACATCAATTAGCCAGTCAATAAGTATTTCCCGCATCTTCTAGTTGATATCAACTTGGCTTGACATGTAGTTTGATGAGAGATTGTTGCATGCCTGCAATACAACAAACACATTAGACCAAAATAGAAACAAATTAGACATACAACTATTTATTCAGAGTTGAATCTAAACTATAGACATGGATCAAGGCTTGCATCAATGCTTGACCTAATGTCCTCATTCATAAATTATAACCTTCCATGATGCTTAAGTGGGCACTTTAATTCTCTAGTGGAGATATTCATGTATGGCACAGACACACGTTGCTCAAATGTAACCACTACATACTATATGAAGTGAAAATCTAGTGTCTGATTAAATTGTTTAAATGAAGTGTATTCTTCCAAGACAAGATGTTTTTATTTCGAATAGAACAAAAATAGTTTGCAAGGCTCCCATGACAAAAGGGACATACCTCTGTATACCAATAGAAATGGTAAATGTCTTGAACATATTCAACTACAACAAGTTGATTTTCATTATCTGCTTCGTCAATGTCAGGCAAGTCCCCTTCCTCTTCCATGACATCCCGCTCAATGGCTCCAGATGCAAGTTGTTTAATAGAAACCATTGGATGGAAATTGGAGCTATGGATTAGATAAACCCTTCACTTGCTTTTGCAAAAGAACAGAGTAAAACTCTGTGAATAAAAAGCACCATCTACACATGCTAAAATAAGGGCAGTGGACCAAATGCTCGTAACCTCACTTCTAGTAGTTAGTGTTGATGTAAAAGCTCGTGGAAGCCTTGTCTTCCCTTTTGATGCATCAGTCATTGGCATTCTTCTTGAGACACCTTTAGCTACAAGTGGGCAGAACCTACACTTGAATGCATTTGAAGCATCTTTGCCTGAGATGTCAACATTTGAAGGCCTTGGTGGTCTCCCTGAAGTTGAAGTAAATTTGCTAGAGAGGCCAATAGTAGAAGGCCTCCCTGAGGCTGAAGCGTGTTTACCTAAGAGGCCAATAGTAGAAGACCTCCCTGAAGCTGAAATGTTTTTACCAGAGAGACCAGTAGTAGAAGGCCTGCGTTGAATCCTTGAACTCGATGGATCATCACTTGAGACCTCAACATTCGAAACTCTTCTTCCACATCAAATGTGCCTAGTTTTCTCTTGATGCCTACAAGTGTTGTACAAACTTTCCATTTTTTCTCTTTCTTTGGATTTAAACATGTTCCATCCTAGATAAAATCAAAAGTTTATCCAACGATTTCATCATCCATAATTTCATCACGAATTTTAGCAAATGTACAACCTTCTCAACACTTGACCACGCCAATGATAGAATTCTCTTCATCGGTAGAAATTTTATAAAACAACTCCATTTGTTTTTGCACATAAATAAATGAAAAAGTAAGTAAAATTCCACAAGCATATTGGTTATTATAAAACAAAGAGCAAGGAAGCAAGGTATGAAATTTCAATTCAAAGCTCCAAAAAAAATGAATAAATATTACTATTTGGATGAAACACCTTGATTCAAAATGTATTATCAGTGGATTCCTCAAATGGAACTGAAACCAAAAATAAAACATATTACTAAAACAGATTTGAGAGTTGATTTATTGCTACACCAGAACTCTTTTCAGCCTCTTGGGTGGGTGTTAGAATACATGTTCTCCACCATTTAAAGCATCTAGATTGAGAAAGGCCAATGTGGGTTGTAATTCTTTAACTGTGATAGTTTCTTCTTTTGAAGTGCATTATGCAGTTTGGGGCAAAGAGACTTCAATGGACATGACATTTGAGTTCTATAATATCAAGTACACTCCATGTAAGGATCCAGTGAGATCACATAAGTTCGATAGAACGAGGTTGATAAACGGGTCACTGTCTAGACAAGGAGGAGGCCTTGAAATGCCCATGTTACTAAGCATTTCAGTATAAAAAGCACCATCAGAATTTGATGGAGTTTTGATGGTGTTTTAGTAAAAAAGGGTTTTCAATTTTGTTAGGACCGTGGAGAGTGGAGACTATGTGCTTTGGTTTATTTCTGTTAGAGACTCTACCTCCGGTTTGTGGTCCCTATACCGTTTTATCCTCTAAAAATGATGGTTCATTTTCTAGGATTCCCAATGAAGGAAGATTCACCCATAATTCTTGTCTACTGTCTCAGCACATTGCATATCATAGGGACCCTGTGGATATAGATGGAGGTACATAAAAGGTTGCATGAATCCACTAGAGGTAAGGGCTATAATTCGTTTCTTAGCTTCCATTCATTGTACATAACTCAGCTATGCTATAGATAATTCTAAACTTAAAATGTCACATTGATTGTGTGCCTCACTTTTGCGTAGGCCCAAAGGCACTTCCAATTACGTAAGGAAGCACAAAGACATTACTTGCAGTAAATTCAAGAGAAAACAAGGGAAACTCTTGCAAGATACAACCTCGGGTTAGTTGGATTGGAATTTACTTGTTCAAAACTTTCTAAGTTGGTGTCAAAAGTGAAAAGTGAATGTTTTAAGTCTACATTTTCTGATTTGACATTCTCTATTGCCTAAAATATCTTGTCTATTTTGAGAATATGAAATTCCCTTCAATAATCCTAGCCTACAAAATGTTCTGGATATAGTTTCCTCACTTCAAATGGCAGAAGCTACATATAGAGAATTTGAAGGTTGGTGTTAAAAAAAATCACAATACCCATATGATATAATAGTGCAGTTTTAGCAAGAAGAAATAGAAAAACATATGAGGCTGCAAGAATTTCCAACATAAGAAAAATTTTCTTCTCCTTTCTTTAGGGCCAAGGGATCTTCAATATTCTTTTGCATGAGAAGGCTACTAGTGACATAGCACAAGCATAAGAAAATGGAAATCGTTTAATTGGTGAAAAGGGAAGTGTGTGAATGAATGGAGTAATTATTGTTCGACCCATGGCAACAACATTAGGATTTTCTAGTTTTGTATCTTTGCACAAAAATAACCACCATTTTCTTCTTTTCACTTCAAGTTTTAGCCCTGATTGAATCCTTTAATAGGATAGGCACGTTCCATAGATGTATGATGATATAAATAATGCAATTATACAACTGTACACTCAGAAAATTCGATCTCCAATTGTTATTTGTACCACGGAGTTGGGTCAAGGCTTCTTTTAACTTTCAAAAGTTCATATAAATTGTAATGCATGACTAAGTGGATTTGGCTTGCTCCATTTTCCAAAAAACATTCATGTTTTCATGGAATACTTTATGTATCTACTAACTAATATTGTATTTGTAAAGAATCTCGTGTATTTTCATTGAATCTTGTGTGGTGAAACTCAATATTTAAATTATCATTAAAAAAATATTCTAGTTTAGTATGGGCATACACATCGGTCCCTCTCCCTGTATTTTACCTAAAGAGAAATAGGCTAAGGTGACTCAGTGAAAATTATGATTCAGTAATGTAAGGAATTATGCGTTTTAACATGGGTGGGTTGTTGACTTGGCATTCATATTTAATCATAGCTTATTATTACTATATGGTCGTAGAGTCACTATCAAAAGGTTTAGTAGAAGATTTGAGGAAGTTATCAATCTTGAGTTTGTGAAGCTCATGATTCAAAACTTCTCTTCATACTTATTATGCACTCTCTCAATTGTTATTAGTCACCAACATTCTCCTTTAAGTCTACACCAGCAACTTATGACACTTATATGCACACTGTTGTCGATGTCAATGATCATGGTACAAGAAAAGCTTGCAGGGTTAACAAAAATATTCACAATGGATGGATATTTGAAAAAAAAATTAGAAAATTGTTATTCAGTTTTTTAATAAAAAAAAGTACATGGCAATCAGATATAATATGAGATTATTCTCCTTTTACATGAGACTGTTAGAGAGAATACAGTTCCAGAGAAGACTGGAATTGGTGGAAGAAATGCATATTTTAACTAATATGGATTTCAAACTTACTAATTTTTTATTTTAAAATAGAGAGGAGAAAACATTGATTTTCTGGAAAATTTACTATGACACATGATTCTTGTGCTCCACAACTAACTGTGAGAAAGATCTAAAAGAAGTATAAGTCTCCAATCTCAATAAATTAACATATTTTCCTAAGAATATTTAAAATCTATAGGCTGAGAAAAAAATTACATTACAAGGGCTGGAGCTAAATCTGAAAGTTTCTTGTAGTTGAAGGTTAAACTGAAAGATCTTCTAGCTTATGGGCACCCAGTGTGTGCTTTGAATTGTGTTTCCAAACATGTCTTCAAAGCAGATGAAACCCGACTCGATAATGACTACAAGCGATGGTGGAATTTTCCCAAAGGTTTCTGCCAAATGGCTTAATAGGTTCCTCTTTAAAACTATTTTGTTTCTTTGGAAAATGTAGCCTTCCTTCCAACAAGAATGTTTGTATTGTGTCATGTCAAATCCACCAAGGTACTTTCGTCAATTATATTTTGAGATACATATTTTTATATTCAATAGAAGTAGGTTGATAAATGGATAACACCACTACCTAGACAAGGAGGAGGCCTTGAAACGCACAGGTTATAGAGCATATTAGTTTAAAAAACAACATCAGAATTTGACAAATTTTCAATGGTGAATTTGTAAAAAAGGATTTTCATTTCTATTGGGACTGAGGAGATTCGAGACTGTGTGCTTTGGTTTATTTCTGTTAGAGACCATGCCTCTGCTTTGTGGTCCCTAGACCATTTTATCCTCTCTAAATGATGGTTTATTTTCAAGAATAATGATGCAATAAGAGAAGGAAGATCTAGCTAACATTACTTTCTTTTATCTCAACACATTGCAGATCATAGGGACCCTATGGATGCATATGGAGGTACAAAGAAGGTTGTGCAAACCACGATGGGTAAGGGCTATCCTTTCCTGGCTTCCTTTCATTGTACATGGCTCTGTTATGCTATAGAGAATCATGAACCTAAAATGTCACATTGATTGTGTGCCTCTCTTTTGAGTTGTCACATAGCTTTCTATATTGCTTTGCACCATCATCCTTCTCTCACACACATTTCCTCACCACTTCTACACTAAGTTGGCCTCAACACTGGATACTGAAAGTGAATTTACTTAAAAACGACTCCCTAAAGACCAACATGAAACCCAGGTTCTCCGGAAATGGAGGGAAAGCTTCCAACAAAAAATATTTGGGGCATCTGGTAGTTACGCTATGCCATGGGAGAATTGATCAACGCACAACCAAGCTCTTGGGTTGAAGTCTAGCCATAAAATTTGGTGTATATCTCCCACTGGCCATGATGGAAAAAGGTCGAACCACGTGGCACAAGGAAATCCTTAGAAAATACCTTTTTTAGGCTACACAAATCTGGTTTTCGAATGTGAGTAGTTAATTCGAGAGTGAAATATCAAGAAAAGGGATGTCAATTTCTATTAAAGCTACACCCTATTGCACTACATCACATCCAACAATCCATTTTGACTAAAAGAATACCCTGAACCATGTATTCCTCAACAATGCGTCAAGTTACTAAGGACACACAAACTACTATAAACTAGTGTTGATGCTTCTATGCCAGTTTATGATCTAGGCACTAATCTATGGTTATGTTTGTGACCAATCATTATTTTCATATTTTAAAGTCTCCTTTTTTTAAAGGATTTTGGATGGGGTCCCCAACATTTCCATGACATTTTCTAAAATTTGGGGTTGGGGAAAATCTCGACACATACCTTGGACGTGGTTCCCTGTTCCTGCATCCCCATTGTCCAGAAACTTGGTGGAACATTGTGTGTTGTTAGTGAACAAAATGGTCAAAATTAATCAGCCACAAGTCTTGGTGATTTTTAATGAGTATTAATAACCCCCTGCACCTGTCCACTTTAACAAATGCACCAGCAACAACCACACACAAAAATTATTCTCACAAAATATGAAATGAATCCTGTAAACATTAGTTTTAATTTTGAAGTGTACTCAATTTCAATGTTGAAAACCATCTTGATTGTTTCTGGGGTCATGACTCTATGAATATTTTTGCAAAAGACTGCAAACCAAGATCTGCTATTGTTGCCACTCAACTTCAGGTTGGTAATCGTATATCTGTAAAGTTTTGGCAGTTTAAAAATTCTGTCAAAGCATCCTCTAAACTTTAAAGCAATAAAACACAACCAAAGTGAAGGAAAAAAAATAACACTATGTATGCTCTTCTGATTTGCAAGAGCAGTAACAAAGAAAAATGACGAAAACCAAAGAGCATCCTTTGTACTGGAAACAAAGATAGAGTATTCTAATATCTGATAGCTCGATTAAAAAAGAAGAAAATAGCTAGAGCAATAGTAATTCTATAATATAGCTCTACAAAGAATTTTGCACTATTGCTTGGCCTTTCACAATTGTTGTCCTTGTATAGCTACTCCAGTTATTAGCCATCATGTTTGCCACAGAACCTCTGTTCTGCATCCTCTGTTGATCTGTTTTGGTAACCTCAAAATGTGGTGAAAGTTTGCAGTATTTGTTTCTTTTGTTAATCAAACTAAGGTCAGAAGGTCAACCTGTCTCGTATTCTTTAATGTCACAACCAAAGAAGTACAAGTTGGCAGGTGATCGACTATGTTCTGTAGATGCAACTAATATATTTTTACGCCATTGTAGTTTTAATTGCACACTTTGAAATCTCTCCCGAAATCTAACTCAGAGTTAGAGTATCCTTGCCCAAATACATACCCAGAAGTCAGGACCTACAAAATAGATTGTTTTATGAGTGTATAAATGTGTCCATTAAATTTTATCATCCAATGAATTTCAGGCATCACTATAGTGCCTACATAAATACCTGAACTTGAGACAATGGACCCTCCCGTCCTTTGATCGAGTCTGATCCCTTCCAGATCTAGAGCACACCGATAGTCGTAGCTAGGAAAAAGGTCCTCTTTCAATAATAAAGAAACACAATGAAGAGAAGAGGTGTGAAGGCTTCCAGATCCATAACACATCGATAGTCGTAGCTAGGAAAAAGGTCCTCTTTCAATAATAAAGAAACACAATGAAGAGAAGAGACGTGAAGGCTCTGGTCAAGTAAGGTCCTGCGTCGGGCGACCTAGTCAAGTCCTGAGAAACTCGATAGCTAAAGGCTGTTAGGGTTCAAACGAGCAGAAGCAGGTGGGTTGCAGCTCCAAAATGCAACTCTTTCCCTCCGCCGGTGAAGTGTAGCCCAATTTTTTCCCACATGTAGCCCGATTTTTTCCCTCCGCTTGGCTAAAATAATGTATAAACAATACCTTAGATTATATATATTATTGTATAGTATATTAAAACCCTTTAGGCCCTCATTATAACCCCAATATATTATTTTATGATTTTTCCATTTTTAATGCCCCAATATGAATACACGTGATATAGTATTAGTTTGTCAGTGACGCCCCCGTGGCAGCAAGTCAAGTGAGATGCATGGGGGTTCTAACACACGGAGGGGAAAATTAAGTGTGTCCTTAGAAGCCTGTAATAGTACTCAGCCTGAAAGGAACACATAAGCAAAATGACATCACAAGTTGAAATGTAGAATAGTCCAAAAAACAAAGTGATGGGTTAATCCAACAACATACATTCAACAAGATTCATACAATTGCATACAAAGTAGTTCATAATCAAATGCGTAATTTAAACAACATACATTACTAAAGAAACCAGAAAAGTCCAACTACATTAATAACATATGCATGAAAGCATGTTGGCTCAGTTATTATTATTATAAGTGAAAGTTCCATCCATACATACACCATTGATAGCTACTAGCCCCAATAGTGGAACATTACAGTCAAGAACACCTACTCCTCCAAAAAGGTATACTCGCTCTATAGGTTGTGGAGAAGCCAAGGCTCATCATAATACTCCCAAGCCTTCTTTAAGCCTAAGCCTAGCCAAAATATTGGCTCCCAAAAGAATGTTGTATGAGTTATGAGGTTCTATTTATAACAAAGGGTGGGGTGACCCTTGACATGCCCCTTTGTGACCTTTTGACTACCCTCGTGACTCCTCAACTTCTTTACAAATAAATCATTACATTACATAGTGATTGTTCACATTCCACTAATGAAACTTGGAATTTCACTTAAAACATATTTACAAATAATGTACATTTTCCACATGTACCCATGTGAGACAAAATAGGCTAGAGACAGCCTAACAAGACAAAACACTATGACTCATAAGTTTGGGGAAAGACCAACTCGGCAACCTCCACTTGATGATTCTTAGTGACGTACTGATACCAAGCTTGGTATTGTGCTATGGTGTCCCCAAACTGCTTGATAGCATCTTTTTGATAGCAAACTCTTGCCTCCATAGCTTATGGGTATATGGTCTTGGAACCCTTGTCCAACTCATCCTAAAGCATGCACAACATGGTCTTGACTACGACAGGACCACCAATGTACTTCTGCATGTTTTCTACACTTAGCTCCAAGTCATCACTGGTGGCCTCTCGCCTTAGCTACTCCATGTACTTGTCGACCTCTAGTCAGACTTGGTTCTTCTCATTAGCTTTGGTGAGGGAACTGATTGACGGGATCCTATGTGTTCTTACCATGACCTCCAGACTCTTATACAACCGTGCATATGAAGCCTGTATGTTGGTGACGAATGGGGCAAGTTGCTCATAGTTCTGGATCATCATCCATATCCGTGCTTTGTCTAGCTCTACCTACGACTTCATCATCTTATGCAAGTAAAGCGGGGCTCCCTTGTACCTCATTGTCCATTCCTGCACATGGGCAATAACAACATGTATGTCCTTGAGAGTTTGGAAAACCTTTCTGCTCCGCTGTTGAAAGCCATATAGATGGACAACTGCCTTATGCACGGTGACAAATCCATCATAGAGTTTCCACATGGTGGCCTCAAGAGTTGATACTTCAGAAAGTATCGCTTTCCTCATCTCTGCCATTGCGGAACTTGCGGATTGTTTTGTCTTATGCCTAATCGCTTGCAAGTTCTTTACCATCTGTTCATTTTCTGCTAACAGGAACTTGACATTTGATCTCGTGGCTCCTGCATAAGCCATAGTGGCATCGGCCATGGCGACTGGATGATTTCTAACATCTGACACTATCACCCTTTCCTTCATAAATGTAGGTGACATGTGATCATTTGGGAAATTCTTTCTCTGCGCCTTTACAATATTCTGTTGTAACTCATCGAATTATAAATTGTACATATCCATCACCAGATCATCATCAAGGAGAATAACCTCTCCTTGCTCGCTCGAGACTAGTTCTGATACTAGAGGTGGTGGAGATTGAGGGCGACCTCGGGTGCTCTTGGCATGAGGTCAGTATCTTTGTCATGTGGCTCTTGTCCCAACACCATGTCCATTGCTTCAACCATTTTCTCAATCTACTGAGCAAGCTCTCGATCCTGCATCTGCTCACCCTCTTCTTCATTTGTTGGCTATTCTAATTCCTCGACCTGTATGGGTGTAGTTTTCTTTGTCATCATGCCTTGCCCTTCTTCTTGTTCCCATTTCTACTTCTCTTCCCTCTCTCTCCTTCTTAGCTTATGCTCTTCCTTCAACTTCTTCTCTATTTCCTGCAACTTCCTTTTTTATTCCTCCAACCTCCGCTTTTCTCTCTTCTTTTTCTCTACTCTCTTTATGCATTGTTGCCTCTTTGCCTCCATCGCAAAATATTCTTTCTCAAAAAGAGGATATTCTTTGAACTTGTAGATTCTCTCAGCCTTTGGGTTCTTGGAAATATTCCTCTTACCCTTGTTTTGCGTCAGTTTGCTGCTTATTATTGTTTTTGTTGTTGCTTCCTGTTTTGGTGTTGCCTACAGAGTAGCTTTCCATATTGTGGCTATACTAACTAGTTCATTGAGCTTGGAGTAGTTGTAACAATACCTCCAAGGGTCCTCGTCTGCCCAATGACATGTCCCGTGGATCCATGGATAGTACACCATCACACAGTGGTCCTTACAAATACCACGGGGAACATACAAATTGAAGTCTTTGGTGCTGAATTCAAACTTCATGATATCTATAGCTTCGACATCTGCATCTTTCAAGCTCTTAATCTTGTACAATCCGATCCACAAAGGAAGAGCGGGCCATGATGCCTTCTTCCTCCTATGCAACCTTGCTGATAACATTGTGGAGATGTGAAATGTGACCTCTTGCATTACCAACTTTTTCATGGCATACCTTGGTAGAACATGTAGAGGCTTCTCTTCACCAAACAAGGCAAGGAAATTTGGGACATGATCCTGGGAAGAAGGCAACAAGCTTCACCACCAATGTAGGTAAAACTCAGCAAACATTCAACACAACTTATGAAGGTTGAATTTATCAATCCAAAGAAGTGGATATGCCTTGGAGGAAGCCCATAGTGTTTTAAAAATGCATGGAAAGCCACTTGCGTAGGGACTACCCCCAAATACAGATAAGTTAGCCAAGACTACATACTATGCAAGATGCACAAATGTTGGAGGATGTAGCCTGAATCATACTTGGAACTCATTTAGCCATGGAAAATATATGAGTTTTTACCCTAGAATCAAACAATTGAGATGATTGACTAGTAAAGAGACTGAATGAAATCATGGAGAGGGCTCAGGTTGAGCCTTACTCATGAAGCATTGAGAAATTCCATAACTCATGGGGATTAAGTTATTTTAACTATTGAATATTTTTATGCATTAGTGTATCCAGACTGATTTTAATACTTGATTTATTGTTTTTATCTATTGACTTGCACTCATATTGGGTATACTACTTTATTGTTGACTTGTGCATGTCCATGCTACACTTTTTATGTTTTGTATCGGTTTTATAAACTGTTATGAATTTTTCATCTTCCTTTCTTTTTTCCTTATATGTTTTTGGTCTTAGGAAGCTTGTTGGGTGTGGAAGTAAGATAATGGAACTCTAGGGAAGAGCTTAGTGGAATCCAATGAGGGAGGTAAACTAGAATGAAGCCTAGTGTATGAGTAAATGGTAGTGGAAATAGAAAGGAGTATGACAACCAAGTGGGTTGGTTTAGTCCATAAGAGTAAATGGTCTATGATAGATGAACCATGAGAATGACATAAAAAGTGAGGTTTCCTAAAAAATTAAAATTGCATGACCCACATGTATATGCATATAAATGCATCCTCGTATTATGATGCACTAAAGGAATAGAGTTATTGTCTGGCATGAAAAACATTGGTTGAGAATAATCATAGTAGTATGGTTTGCAACAAGTAGGGATAAAGGAGTTGGATAATCAATTCCTTGGCCAAATTTTAGTACCATTGATCCCAATTCCATGCATGCTCTACATGGACAATAAGAGGTTCTATCAACCTTGACCTTATTCGTATATGTGATACGTTCATAATAATGTTGATATGTATGTATAGATTCCATTGTGATTGACAAGTTTTGGCAGGTGTCATTCTTGTGGGAGAATGATGGTTTATATTTATTTAATGAAAATATTTTTGGTTTTGTGAGGAATCAATTTTGAAAAAACAGCCCTCGCTTATTGATGATTTTAATGTCATGAGAATAATGCTTGTATATGATCATGTCATATCATGCGGGTGACAAGGAAGTACTGATGGTACATTAACTAATAATTAGAATCCTCGATTCTAGTATTGGTCATGTACTCAAATAAGTGTTGTGCTAATTCCAGAAGCAAGTTCGATGGAGTAGAGAAACTTTGATGCTATAAAATTTGATAAACCTATTAGGCTTGTTGGTTGATAATCATGGAGAATCTCTCATGATAGCACAACTGAGAAACCCATGAGGCTTGTTAGCTGATAATCACAAAGTAATCTCATATGATAGTCTAGTTGAGAAACCTAGAAGGCTTGCTAGATAATAATAACTGAGTAGTGGTTATGCCTTACAAGTCTGATAAATCCAATGGAGACTATGTTGGTTGACAAATTTTGGGAGGTTGAAGCACCCAAGACTAGTGGGTTGATAACATTTTATGGTAGTTTCATGGAGTTGGGCTAAGAAAACAGGTGGAAGTTCCACTAAGCTACTGGAGAGCGCACTCTTATTCTTTTGGGAGTAACAAAACTAATAAAACCTCCTCACTATTAGCTACATATCTATATTCGAGGTTTAATTGAGTCTCTTTGTGCTTTAAATGAACCCTTGCGCTGATTTGCAACCATTACGGTGTAACAACAGGGAGTTGTTGAGAACACCTAATAAATGGCCTTATTAAGGACAAGGAAGATAAGAGGTATAGTTTTAATTATTAGGATTTCTTTATGATAAATCTCATGAGAGATTGTATGCCATGTTATAGGGAAGCATGGGAATTTCCTAGTCTAGGTGAATGGAGTTGGTTTTAGGAAAAGAGAGCAGCAACTTGAAGATATCAAAGTGCACAACAAAAGAACCAAGAAGATTGCAAAGGAGCCACGTAAAGTGGTTGATCCAAGGATAATTTTTCATGTTCATTTAGTTGTTGGGCGAGCAATTGTATATGCAAATTGTAATGGTAATTGAGTTGTAAATATAAAGCTCCAAATAATTTATGCTTGGGTTAAACATGTTTTCTTTTGTGTTTGGGAATGAGAACCTTGAGGACAATGTTCCTCAAAGGGCACGGGGATTGTGAAATCCCCTGCGGTTTAGTTTCCCCTTGTAAACATCGTAATAATTCCTTGTAATTATCTAATTGTAAAATTTTAAAAGGGCCTAAGGAAAGGGACAAAATTTTCATTGCTTGAGGAGGGAGATTACTTGAGGACTTGGTTATTTCAAATATTAGTCATGAATTGACTTAGTGATATTTAATGGCTTGACTATGTATTCAGTTCAACTGAAAATAAATGAAATACCCATGTATCTTTTGGGCGTAATTGTAAGAAAGAAAGGGACAAAATTTAATGAAGAAGATGGGTCATGCTACCCCATGAAATTTGTCCATGTGTACCATGAAATATAAATGGTTTTGTATGTGGCAGACATGGTGAGAGGAGGATGAGGGGAGACATATTCTTTCACAGTTAGAATGGACGAGAAGTCGATACCGAACCAGGTTTGAAGACATGAATTTTCCTTATCTCGCTTAAGATAGCACAACAGAGTATTAGGCATGATCTGCATATGCGCGGGTAGAGAGAAAGGGAATAAAAAGGTGGAGGATGACAAGATATTGATGACCAAGTATATTCGTTGAGAAGGAAGAGAAAAAGATAGCATCTTTGAGAGAATTGAGGGAGAAGGGAAACACTTTGATGATAACATAACTGAGAAATCGATGGGGCTTATTGGCTGATAAACATAGAGTGAGCTCAGATGGTAGTCAAACTAAGGAACCCAAAATTCTTGTTGGTTGATAATAATTGAGCAGTGGTTATGCTTTATAGGGCTAATAGATCCACCAAACACTATACTAGTTGATAACTTTTGAATGGTGGAGTCACATAGGGCTAGTGGGTTGATAACACCTAATGGTAGTTCCATGGAGTAGGGTTAAGAACACAGGTGGAAGTTCCACTAAAGTGCTGGGGAGTGCACTCTTGTTCCTTCATGAGTAACACAAATGATATAACCTCCTTATCATTAACTATATATCTCTTTCTCCATATCTAAATTGATACTCTATGTGTTTAAATCCCTAGAGATGTTTGGATATTGCCTTATAAGTCGCTCCATGTAAAAAGAAAGTGTTCCCTATCTTATATGAATGCTTGTATAGCTAATGGGTGAAGGTAATGTATCCTTGAGTCACCTTGTTTCAACAGATGATGATGGGTTAATTCCTTGAGGGAATGATGGTTGTGTGTGAGTGAAGTGGCTCATGTTTTATCTGTTTAATTAGGTAGCTGGTGGGTGAAGGCGGTGTAGCCTTAGAACACTCTGTTTTAGTTAATATAGTCAACTTGTTTCTATGAAAGAATTGTCCTCAATCTTTGGAATCCGGCTCAGAGGTGACAAATGCAAGAAAGAATTGGTTGCAAATCATCTAAGGTTGGGTGGAAAGTCAAATTCCCAATCTCAATTGTCAGGTTCTTCATTTTAAGATAAGTGTTTATCTATCTGCACATGTATGTGTTGTGATGTAAATATTCATTATCTATTAAGTGCATAAACTAATGTTTAAGTATGTTCTTTCCTTTGTAATGTTGAGGAGTAGCTTAATTCCAAGGTGTTAATGTAATGGTACTTTCTTATGCTCCTCTATATTGAATATTACGTGCATGCTTATTGGGATGATAAAATGCTCATATTGACTTTGAGGGATGGGATTCCTATGTGGAAGTGGGATGTTGAATTCCCTATATAGGTGTATGACGAATGGTTGAAAATTATTGTATATGTTTAAGTATTTGAATTTCAATAATATTTCAGTCATAAAGAGATGGTAATATATTTGCATTTAATGGTGAAGTTTGATGATTATGGTAACCAACATGTATTTTTTTTCCCATAGGAAAATCTGGGCAGATCAACCCCGAAGGGAATATTTTAAAGCCTGTCGACCAGACTAGCAAGGCCTAACCCTAAGGGCGTTGAGGAGAATTGACCCTATGACCTCCTGATCAGTGAGGTACTTAACAATGGGGACTCGACCAGTTGAGCTAACCCTTGGGGCTTAAAACTAATATGTGTGGGCAGGGATTTGAACCCTGACCGCCCCAGTAACCAACATGTATTATTGTGTATGTCTCCCATTATTTTCTTTTTGCGTGCGAGATGATTGATTGAAATAAATGAATCTTTATGCTGTGCGAGAGACCTACTTGATTTCCCTGTAATTCTAATGAAATGCACATTCGTTGAGTGTATCGCCCTGTACATGTTATCCTCCAAATTTCACCATTAAAATTCTTATGCGTTCTTCAACAAGTTTAGTTGAATGTCACTGCGCAAATGCTTAATGGATTTCAAGGTCTTGGCACGATGGGAATTACCATGGAATCCTGAAGTTCATGTTTTAACAGGCAAAAAAGTTCGAATGATTTGGGCCTGTGAAAAATCTAGGAAGGAATCCAAAAAAATTCTAAGTGTAAGATACTTACAAAGACATGTTAAATTCATTCAAAAGGGTTGAACTCAAGATGAGTTTGTACATGACCAAAGGTGTGCAGACCAACTAGTTAGTCAGGCCCATTATTCAAGAGTCAGGCCAGTTGGAATATGATACCTAGTCGACCCAATAACTATGGTCGGGTGGGACTCTCCAGGTTGGGGGGGTCGGTCTAGTCAGCTATGTCGAGGTCAGGGATCCAGTCAAAAGTTATATGTGTGTTATGTCGAGTAGGCAAACCTCCGACTATCTAGATCAGGGGCATGCCTACTCCACGTGGATTTTTCCATGATGGTAGTGTTAGGGTCATTAGTTTTCATCGTCAGATGTATTTTCCATGTCCTTTAATTTTCAGCTTTTGGATAAGTTGAGCCTATTACCACTGTTGATGTCACAATCTCAAAGGTCATTGTCCAACATTTTCAAATTTTTGTCATAAAGGGTTCACCAAAATCATGGGGTGTGTCAAGTTAATGGGAGTCATGGTCATTGCACAACCGCTGCATGGGTGGGTATCAACCATTTAAGAGGTTTGCAAGAGTTGGAGAGCCTATTTAAAGAGTTATACACCATCACACATTCATTTTAATCATATACATTTGATCCATTTTTCTACAAGAGGTGTGCAACTATACAGAGCATGGAGTGCTACTCAGACTGTTTGTTGCACAGTGCTGCGCAAAATACCTTGTTTTAGCCATCAATTTAAAACACTAATTCCGACCACATTGAGCCGAATTTAAAAAAAATGAAAGAATTTTTTCTCAAGAACAAACCAAAGCACAATAACCTCTTCCATTTTATGCACAGATGTCATATATTAGGAGTTTCAAATGCATATTTAAGGCATATTTTTTGGACTATGTATTTTCCTGTTTTAGTCATGATTTTGCAGAACAGTGTCTGAGGATATGGGGAATAATTTGAAGAAAATGAGAGAGGTTTTTCTTCAAAACAATATCATATAAAAAATCTATCTCATATTTTACACAGGTGCTACCGTTTGGGAGTTACATGTGTCACTTGGTGGCCCATTTTCATAGTTTTTTTTGACAAAATGATGAAATTTTTGGATTCCGGTTTGAAAAGGTGGAAATGTATAGATATCCATAAATTATAATGATGTTGGTGATATGGATAGAAAGGAATGGATAGTATCAGAGAAGTAGATAAGATAAAGCTAATTTTATCAAAAAAATATGTTTCATTTTTATTTTTAGCGTTATCTTAGTTTTTTGCTTTCAAAGATTGATGTTTCTAAATTGAAGATGATTTGATCCTCTCAAGTGGATGAAAGATACATTGTATCTTATTTTGATTGTTCAATATGCCTAATGTATTTAAATTGAACAAAATAAGAGAAAAGGGTTGGGATTTGTAGAGAAGGCATGTGTATTTTTTTTCTCTTGCTATAATAAAATTATCAGTGCAGGGATTTGACACTTGAGCTAAGATTCTTGTGGTATGAGTTTTAGGTTTTTGTGGCCTCTATTCACTGTCTTTATTTCAATTTTTCACTTCTAATTGTTTCCAAGACAGTTTTTCAGAATTCATTTATGTTAATGCTCTCGATGACTTCTCTTTTTTCTGAACTATAATGGAATTCACTTTAACTACATGCTCCTTTATAGTGTTCCTCTAGATATTTGATCCTGAAATATATGTTTCAGAATTTTAATTCATGCTCTGTTACATATTGGTTGGATATCTCTGTGTAATTTCCAGTTATTTTCAAAACTCATCCTATGTTATAACCAAATGTTGTGACTTGGAATAGTACCTATCCTGCCTCTATTTTCATAAGTGTCTAATATGAAGTTCTGATAATTTTATGTAAAACTTTGAAAAATGAATCCATGCCCAGTGACCCTCCCTCTCAAGTCCATCAATCATTTTCATTAAATCCTTTTTTATCTTTACAGACCTGGCCTCTGTCAAATGTCCTTGAGCATTGTTGATTACATAATTTGATCTTCTTTCAAGTGAGGGAGCCCCCTCCGGTTGGAAAAGGCTAGTGTTCTAACTAAAAGAGGTTTGTGGTTACCTCTGGGATTTCTCTCTTCAGCCTGGAGAAATTTATGGAGTGCTAACAGGTAGAGCAGCCATGTTAGCCACCACACGCGTTGTTACATGTGTTCCATGTGGGAATCAATGATGATGTGGAAAGGTTTATAATGGGCCTAACTTTGAATGGTCACAAATTTTGATCTATAATTCAGATCGCGGTAAATTTTATATCTATAGAAAGGTTTCAACGAGACAAACCACCTAATGGTGGCATTGAATTTTAGTTTTGAGGAAGATGAAAAATTAGAAATTTTATGACCCCATTTCCATGACAAGACTGTGGAGGTTGGAACCATGATAGTAATGCACTCTTCTACCCTTATTATGGGTTATGGGTAGTGGAAGGGGTGGTGTTACAGTTTCCATGGGCACTTCCTTTCAAAGTGGTGTTCTTGAAAATTAAACAGGCAACATCTTTGTTTCTTTTCTTTGGTTGTGCTACTTCTGTGACTATTCAATATGAGTGGTTTTGAGCACCCTCTTTTTTTAGCACACTATCCTTTAATCACCAATCTTGAACTACCTCATCTAAGCCATGGCTTCCTTGCTTAGTGTTACTTGGTCCTCCACTAATTACACCAACCATGTTATCTTTCCTTGCCATGGACTTTCCTTTCAATAATGTTTTTGTGTGGTGGTAAAAGCACTCAAATGGCTTACCTCCCCTTGTAATAACATTGGGTAACTTTGTTGTTCCCACAACTTTTTTTTGGTCATTATATGTGTTATTCAAAAAAAAAATTGCGTAACTCCCCTTGGTTACGCTCATTGAGAATCCTTGGCACATTCCAACCATTTACAAATCCTATGATGAATGTGGGTCTTACATGTTACTATCTAAAACATTCGTCACTACCTTAATAGGAGTCCCCAACTTATTCAACCAAGTCACCTTATTTGGATAGTATTCCATGAACTGTTCTCCTAAGCATAGCCAACATCTATGGACTCACCAACTTTCTCAATTGAACAGGGTCATTTAAATATGACAATGTTATTAGATTTGTAAAATCCTATCATGTTCGTGTCTAATATTGGCATCTCTCATGTTCCAATGTCAACAATCAAAGATTTTAGCTAACTCTCCCATGATGTTCATGGTGCGGTGATATCAACCATCCTCTTTATACTTCGATCCATTGCTTTTATTTTTGCTTCACGTTCTATGTCATCAATGTGATGCCCCGTTCCTACTATAATGTTATCTCCTATACTATCTATGTTACTTGTCTCACAAATTGCAAAATCACGTCTATTTTTTATGAATGCATGTTGAGATGTCTTCTGCTCTTATTCCAATTTTCATGCCCCCATAGTCAAATTTGGATTAGAGATCGATTTGGTGCACCTAATTCGCCCTTCACTATAGGTCATGCAACATTGTGACTCATTTTGTCTCACTGGTCTGACAAATATAAGACTACATGAGTCTGAAAAACACCTCACACTTGTTTCTATTTCAATCTTGTACTTAAAAACGTCCAAAAACTTAACACTATCCAAACACATAGCTAATCATTCTAAATAATCATTCATACCATACAACATGTTTATTTTACAATGTGTTACAACAGGTGGATCCCTCAACTTGTATGGAAATTACAAAGCCACAAGAGCACATAGCTCCTATAGAATTATCCCCAAAAATTCTAGCATAACTTCTTGTTGTCAAAACTTTCCATAGGTCGAACTTGTCTTGTCACAGGTTTGTGTCATTACAGAATTGTGCCACACTTCATGTGACAACCTCTTAGATATGTGAAGGTTGAATTAAGTTGGATTGTAGAAAAGGGAGAATGGCGTATTAGTCTTTGGTGTCATAAACGACTCTCTCATAGAGATAGGTTGGTTTTGGTCGAATCCATTCTAGAAGTTATCCCTATTTTTTTGGCATTCGTTAACTTTAATCTTGAAGGTTGTTGTAAAAAAATATTAGAAAATGTTGCAACAATTTCCTTTGGTAATGGAGCTTGCACTTTAGAGGTTCTCATTGGACCAACAAGGAGAAAATAGAAAAAACTAAGGTTATGGAAGGTTGGGGGATGAATAATATATTTATTTTTGGGTGTTTATTGGTGGTTAGACCTTAATGGAAAATCCTTTGAATTTTTTTTCCCGTGAAAATCATATTGCTCTTGTTTCTATTATCGACTGGATCCATTGTGAGCTAAATGATTTTAGTGAGGTCTTAATCACTGGAGAGATTTCTCATTAGCTTCCCCTCTGGAGGGAAATTTCTATCTTAGAGGGTTAGGAATGGTTTAGAGGTTATCTTGGTAAATGATGATTTAATGGGTTGCAGTTAGTACATACTTTTTGTTAAAGAACTTGATCACTCATCTACTTGAATGCAGTTATTTCATGTTAAATTGGATTAACAAACTAGAGTCTACAAGCCAGTGGTCACAAGGCTAGCTCTATATGATAAAGGTTTAGGCCTGAATGGGGATTTTATTCATGCTTGGAATACATTTATATGTGATTTAGAAAGGGCTCAAGTCAGATTAACACAAGTACATGTTCTCTAATTTTCAAACTTCTCTATCCTTGGGATCTATAGCCACTAACCAACTTACAAGATGGAATTTATTTATGTTAAAATTCCCTCCCTACCACAAGAATTTACCACATTCTTGTGCTATCCACTTCATAATCCCAACAAGTGCTAACATATATGAACTGTTGGAAATATTGAGAGAGAGGGGTGATCAATATTTCCTTACTATTAACAATTTATAGCTTTTAAAACATTAATGCACATAAATAATGAAACATAGATCTTTATATAAGAAACACTTATACATATTTTCTTTGTAAATGTCCTTGAAAAAGTAAGCACCAACTTACAAGAAATTTCAATTCCCTAAATGAGGAGCAACTCAACAAATTCATAGGCACCAACTTACAAGAGACTTTGATTCCCTAGTTGAGCACCAACTCAACAAATTTGTAGGCACCAACCTACAAGAGACTTCAATTTCTCCCCTACACTTTTCATCTCGCTTGCTCTTGTTGTTGTATCCTGTTAGGTCCCTATAATACTAGTGATTCCACCATTACTATTGTCATTGTATCCCTTATTGTTATTATTGTGCCCCATAAAATCCCACTATTGTTATTTTTGTGCTCTTATATTATTATTGTTAGGTCGGCTTGGTTATATTGTGACCCCTTAGAGTCCTATATATAGAAAGGAGGTTTTTTCATTTGTATCATCAAAGAATTGTTCAATTTTGTAATGTAAAGGAGGTTTCCCCCTCAAAGAGGCTGAATTCTAAGTCGTTGATCTATCGTTTCTATCTTTTTGAGCTAGTTTCATAACATTTGGTATCAGAGCTTTGGATTCTAGGGTTTCGCTGCTCCAAATAGGTCATCATGTAATTTTCGCTATAACTTTTTTTCTGCGATTTGAGAAGAAATCTTACTAAACCTTGGGTCCAAATTTCATATCTTTTCTCGCTATATTTTCAGAGATATGATCTGAGGAATTTAGGGTTTTTTCAAGCTCCATAATTTCATCTAAAACAGGTCATTGTGGAATGTTCGCTATAACGGTTTCTCTACGAAGTTTCAGAAGCTAACAAAAAAACCCATTTGCAGAGAAATCGGTCTGAACCTTGGCTCCGAATTTTAGATCCTGTCTCACTATATTTTCAGAGATATAATCTGAGGAAGTTAGGGTTTTTGTATACCTCGGAATTACATTCCAAACATGTCACCTTGGGAAAATCGTCATAACTTTCTCTCTGAGCATCAGATTGAATTTTCGTAAGAAGCCACAGAAAGAGGACGGACTGTAGTCTCTTGGGTACCATTTTCAGAACCTAATATTGAAACAGTGACCCGCGGCACGTCACTACAAGTTCGCTCTACTGAACAAGTCTATACTCAGGTCATCGTGGGAGATTTGGCATAACTCTTCACTAGAGAATCCAATCTTCATCAGACTTGTGGGGTTAGAAAGATTACTCAGAGGGTTACTGCAAGAAGCAATTTTAGACCTGGGAGATCCAAAATTATAGAGATACATCAGATTCAATATCAAGCTCCAACAAAGTGTAAAAAGGTGTGTAGTTTTATTTTTATTTTTTCATAAGCTTGGTTTGAAAAATTAGTTTGAAGGAATTCAAAGGGCATAGTGAAGCATTATTATTGGTAATTGATGCCCCGAAGAAAGAAAATGGAAACACCTAGTAAGCAACCTGAAAGCTCTAAAATGACTCATGAAGAAGAGGAAGAAATGCAACATGATATATTAAAATTACGATACCAAGTGCAACAAATTTCACTCGCACAAAAAGTAATAGAAAATAAGATGGATGGTTTAAAGAAAGACGTAGAAGCTAAGATGGATGGTTTAAAAAAAGGCGTGGAAGCTAAGATGGATGGTTTAAAGAAAGGCGTAGAAGCTAAGATGAATGACGTGGAAGCTAAGATTGACAACATGGAAGCTAAGATGGACGATTTGAAGACAAATTTGAAGACAAGCACGGAAGATTTGAAGACAAATTTGAAGACGGATTTGACAAAGTTTCTACAAGAAATGCTTACTAATGGTGAAAGGGTAGTAAAGGAAACTCGTGATGAGAACAAAATAAATGTTAATCATGATTTCATAGACTCTAACGTTGGATTGAAGAACCACCATGTTCCAAATATCGATATGAGGAAGTTTGATGGCAAGGATCCCGAAACATGGATACTACAGATGGAGCAATTTTTCGATCTCCATAATGTGCAAAACACACAAAAGGTACGCATTGCAACTTTATATTTGGAACCAAATCAGTTTGTATGGTATCGATGGCTTTGCTCTCGTAAAAAAATTGTCACTTGGGCTATTTTTACGGATGAAATGATAGCACATTATGAGGATACAAAAAGCAACATTTTTTTTAGCCAATTGATAAATCTCAAACAAAAGGGTTCAATGATGGAGCACATTGAGGACTTCCAAAAATTGAATATAAGGGTAAAAGATATTCCAAAGGAGCATAGGATTGATGTGTTCATAGGGACTTTAAAATATAACATCCAACATGAGGTTCGCCTTTGGGAACCAGATTCATTGGAGAAGGCATTCAGGTTGGCAAGAAAAATAGAAAGAAAAACTATGGCAAAAATGAAGCCTACCACTCACAATCATAAAGATGGAAGTGTTGCTGCCCCTAGCCATCCACAACCTACAAGGTTGACACCACAACAATTGGAAGAAAAAAATGCAAAAGGGCTTTGTTACAGTTGTGATAGCAAATACACTAAAGGTCATAAGTGTGCCCAGAAGAAATAATTTTACATAGATTGTGCAGAGGAGAAAGAAAAGGAACAAGAAACGTCAAAATAAGAGGATATACACCAGGAACAAACCCTAGAAAAAGAAGAAATGAATCCGACCATATCTTGTAATGCATTGGCTGGAATTACCACTCCTCAGACTATCAAGATAGAAGGGCATATCAAGAAGAAAAAGGTAATAGTGTTGATTGATTTGGGAAGTACCCATAATTTTATTCATTGTAAGGTAGCCAAGGAATTGAATTTCTTCCTATATCCAGCACCAGAGTGTTAAGTGATGGTTGCAAGTGGAGGAACCATAAATTTCTCAGGAAAGTGCCATAATATCAAGCTATCCATGGGAGAAAATGTATTGAATAGCCCAATGCTTTCCATTCCAATATGTGGTGTTGATGTTGTACTAGGAGTCCAATGGCTACAATCCTTGGGTACAATAGCTTTTAATTTTCAAGAACTTTTCATGAAATTACTGCAGAAGGAAAGTAAGTTGAATTAAGGGGTATCGCAGGGAAACCGGGAAAGATAATCATCTCTAACGGAATGACAAAGCTTCTAAAGAAAGAACAATGAGGCATAATTGCACAATTATGTTCACTAGAGCTTCCCACATCGAAATCATCCATTTCTCTAGATCTCCAAAAAGTATTGGACAATCATTCCAAGGTATTTCAGACTCCTAAAGGCCTCCCACCTATTTGTGATCATGATCATGCTATCAATTTGATTCCAGGAAGTGTTCCTCCAAACATTAGGCCTTACAGATATCCTTATGTCCAAAAGAGTGAAATTGAATGTATGGTTGCAGAAATGCTAGAGGCTGGTATAATTCAACCTAGTCAAAGTTCTTTCTCTGCTCCAGTAGTATTGGTTCACAAGAAGGATGGATCATGGCGCATGTGTCCAGATTATAGGGAGCTCAACAAGCTCACTATTAAAGATAAATTTCCCATTCATGTCATTGATGAATTATTGGATGAATTTCATGGATCAATTTACTTCACCAAGTTGGATCTTCGTTCAGGATATCATCAAATCAGAATGAAGACTGAAGACATTCCAAAAACAACATTTAGAACTCATGAGGGTCATTATGAATTTTTGGTCATGCCTTTTGGCCTTACTAATGCACCTTCTACATTTCAAGGTTTGATGAATTCCATTTTCAAACCCTTCCTTAGAAAATTTGTGTTAGTATTTTTTGATGATATACTAATCTACAACAAGTCTTGGAATGATCATGTCCAACATGTTGACATGGTGCTCAAACTATTAGAGGAGAAACAATTATATGCAAAAATCTCCAAATGTTTCTTTGGAGTACAAGAGGTAGAATATCTGGGTCATATTGTATCTCATGAAGGTGTTAAGGTAGACCCTGGAAAAATTAAAACCATTAAGGAATGGAAAATCCCCACATCCATAAAGCATCTACGAGGATTTCTCGGGTTGACAGGGTATTATTGCAAGTTTGTTAAGAATTATGGGAGAATAGCAGCACCTCTAACAACATTATTGAAGAAAGATGCATTCTCATGGACTCCAGAAGCAACAAAGGCCTTTGAACATCTTAAAGAGGCAATGTGCCAAGCACCAGTCTTAGCTACATCGGACTTCACAAAAACCTTTATTGTGGAATGTGATGCCTCAGGAAATGGAATTGGTGCTATTTTAATGCAAGAAGAAAGACCCATTGCTTTCGAAAGTCATCCAATCAAAGGAAAGTATTTACACAAAGCTATTTATGAGAAGGAAATGTTGGCAATATTACATGCACTTAAGAAATGGCGACCCTACCTAATGGGAAGACACTTCAAAGTAAAAACAGATCATGATAGTCTTAAGTACTTTTTAGAACAAAGATTATCTTAAGAAGAGCAGCAAAAATGGGTCACAAAGATGTTGGACTATGACTTTGAAATCATCTACAAAAAAGTGAAGAAAAATGTTGTGGCAGATGCACTCTCAAGAAAGGATGAGGATGTGAAAGCATTTCTTTGCGCCATTTCTATTATCCAACCAGATTGGATAAACGAAGCAAGGGATGAATGGAAGAATGACGAGGAAGTGTGGGAACTCATTCAAAAGATACAACAAGACCCCAGTACATCTGATACATTTACTTGGAAAAATGATTCGTTATGGTACAAGGATCGGGTATACCTATGTAAGAATTCCCAACTCAAACAAAAGATTCTTAGGGAATTGCACACCTCTCCCTTAGGAGGGCACTCAGGATTTCTAAAAACCTACCACAGGGTTAAGAAGGATTTTTTTTAGGATGGCCTTAAATCGGATATTCAAAAGTTTGTGGCGGAATGTTTGGTTTGCCAACAATATAAAGTTGAAACAATTAAGACCCCGAGACTATTACAACTTTTATCGATTCCAAGCCAACGTTGGGAGGAGGTTTCAATGGATTTTATCACAGGTTTACCCAAGTCCGAAGGAAAGAGTGTTATCATGGTGGTAGTTGACAGACTTACCAAGTATGCACACTTTTGTGCATTATCTCATCCACTTAAAGCGAGTACAGTTTCTACTGCATTTATGGAAACAATTCAAAATCTACATGGAAACCCAAAGATTATTGTAAGCGACAGAGATCCCATTTTCACTAGAAATTTTTGGACAGAATTATTTTCTTGTCTTGGTACTCAGTTAGCTCGTAGCTCATCTTATCATCCTCAATCTGATGGGCAAACTAAGATAGTAAACAAATGTTTGGAAGGATATCTTCGTTGCTTTGTATTTGATAAACAGAGACAATGGGTCAAATGGTTGCCTCTGGCTGAATGGTGGTATAACACTTCCTTCCATACTGCAACAAAAATGACCCCATTTATGGCACTTTATGGATATCATCCACCATCCATCATATCATATTTAAGAGAAAATTCTAAGGTTCAAGCAGTGGAAGATCACATCGAGCATCAGCAACAAGTTCTCCAACTCTTAAATGATAACCTCACCTTGGCGCAGAATAGAATGAAATAGCAGGCAAATCAACATCGCAGCGAAATAAGTTTTGATGTAGGTGATTGGGTATTCCTACGGCTACAACCATATAAACAAATATCCCTCAAGCAAGCTAAGAAGGATAATAAATTATCACCAAAGTATTATGGTCCATACAAGGTGTTGCAAAAGATAGGTACTATGGCATACAAATTGGAGCTTCCTGCAGCTTCCCGAGTGCACCCAGTTTTCCATGTTTCATGCTTAAAGAAGGTTATAGGTGACAAGATTCCAGTTCAAACAATATTGCCAGAACTTGATGAGGAAGGAAAAATCATATTGGAACCTGAAGCAGTCAAAGAAACAAGAACTCGACAGCTACGAAATCGATCAATTTCAGAGTATCTCATCAAGTGGAAGAACTTACCCGTTGAAGATTCCACATGGGAGGATGAGAATTTTATACAAAAGCATTCAGAACTACTCAAGCATTGAGGACAACACTTTTTTGAAGGAGAGGAGCATGTTAGGTCCCTATAATACTAGTGATTCCCCCATTACTATTGTCATTGTATCCCTTATTGTTATTATTATGCCCCATAAAATCCCTGTGTTGTTATTTTTGTGCCTTTATATTATTATTGTTAGGTCGGCTTGGTTATATTGTGACCCCTTAGACTCCTATATATAGAAAGGAGGTTTCGTCATTTGTATCATCAAAGAATTGTTCATTTGTGTAATGTAAAGAGGTTGCCCCTCGAAGAGGCTGAATTCTAAGGCGTTGATCTATCTTTTCTATCTTTTTAAGCTGGTTTCATAGCATATCCTCTTGCACTCCTAACTCAATATGTGTCCAAGTTCTTCTTCAACTACTTATCTTTAGATGATGAAAAAGTTGTAGACATTGAATTATCAAAACATTTTTGCTTTGCTTTGCTTTTGGATTGAAGGTGCTTGTGTTGGTGGACATCAAAGAAACTCACAATTTTATTAGTGAGTGGATTATAAATTCATTGCATTAAAGGACATGGGTGTAGGCTTTGAGTTATTTATGGGTACATTATTTAATATAATTTTTTTGGGTGCAATTATGCCTTCTACCAATACCTCAAAGTGTCTCCATGATTTGAAGCTAGGTCCTCACGAGAATTGAGTCTTACCCAATAATAAACAGTTAGATCCAACCCTTTGGGCTTTGTTTCTGTAAAGTGATAATTTAAAAGAGGAAAAAAAAAACTATTAAAAGAATATCATTTTTATACAGCTTGAGTGAGCCTAATAGTTAAGAATATGTGTTTCTTCCTAAAAACCACAGATGAATATATAAGCTTTTTACTATTGAAATAATTGATTCCCTATAGTATAATGTATATTTTTAATATATAAAATCAAATTTTGATTCCCATATATATAATTTTATTTTTAATATATAAAATCAACTTTTTATAAGTAAATATAAAAAATACGTTACGAAGAAAATAGTAAATCAGAAATAAAGAGTCACCCCTAAAAATCCACAATATCTTGAAATTGGGTAATTGTTGAGGAGGATATGGAAGCTTTTTTTTTAATCCGTGAGAGAGGAGAAATGTGTTAAAGAAAGAGAAAAAAGAGATGGCAATATCATAATTATATGAAGACGATAACCCCACCTCGCCTCCCCATTCTTCCACCTTCGTTACCATTAGCCTCTCGTTCCCACTCTTTCCACCATAGCAGAATTGTCCCATTTATTACAGCATTCGTATTTTTTTTTTATATTTGATATATAAAATGAATTGTCCCATTAGAAGATTCATATATTTTTTTATTTCAATACGTGTCAAATTATAGTTTTGACAACACTATATCGTTAGAACTGTGAAATTCTCGCGAGAATTTAGTGGAATTTTTGCTCTCAGATTTCGGTCCGAGAGCTTCAGAAGAGAGTTGCGGATATTCAAAAGTTTTAGGGAAGAGTTAATAGATATCCAACACATGGAAAACATAAAGGAAATGCTGTAGCTATTGAATCATCAAAAGGATCTTGCTTCTCCTGTATAGCATACCATACCAGTAACAAAATGAAATAATTGATACCATGTAATATGTTACATGCGCTTTTGTTTGTGTGTCTGAAGAATACATACTGATACATGTAATAGAAAATCATAATTGGAAGGAAAGAATCGGTGGAAGGGGCAGTATCCAAAATTCAAATTCAAATTCAAATTCATTCTCTGAATAACTGAATTCAATGGAAATGCTTTTAAAGACTCGGTTCTCATTAGCTTTGCAAGAATTCAATGGAAATGCTTTGAAAGACTCGGTTCTCATTAGCTTTCCCTCTTGCAGGGAAATTTCTAGATTAGAGGGTTGGGAATGGTTCAGCGGTTAGGTTGGGAAAAGATAGTATTATTATGTGTTGCAGTCAGTACATACTTTTGTAAATAAATAAATGCTACTGTGAGAGGAAACATTTTTGAAATCTTAAAATGTGTGAAACATATATCTGTCTTGACCGTGTCTTTCTGTTTTCTTGATTTGGATCCGACAGCTTTAGAAAAGAGTTATAGATATTCAAAAAGGTAAAACGCTAACACATGGAAACCCTAAAGGAAACGCTGTGGCCATTGAATCATCGAAAGAATCTCGCTTTTGTATAGCAGTTCCAAAATGAAATGATTGATACCCTCCAATATTTTACATGTGTGTCTGAGAAAGAATGAAGGAATTAATGTAATAGAAATGAATCAGAATACTTGAAAGGAAAGAATTCAGAGTTCATTCTCTGAATTCAAAGGATTGAGGTTTTATTTGCATTCGGGAGGCGGTCCCTGGGGGAATCTCTTGGTGTCTGCACAATAATCGTAGATCATGTAGTTCTTTCGTACCCACTGGAGGCTCTGCCTCTGTTCTTGGTTCGATTCCAAAGCCACCTCCTCTGCTGCGGCGTCAAAAGAAGAAGTAGCGGCAGCACTGAAATTGCGGAAGGATGCAACAAAGGGAGCTTTAGTCCAGTCGGTCTTCACAAGCCCACCCCTGGTTGCCCAATCATCTGCATTCCAAAGGCTGGAGTAGACCCTCATTGCTTGGGTTTTGGGATAATGATAATTGCTATCCACTTTACCCAACTCTGTCTCCCTGTTCTTAAACACTCGAACAGGACTCCCGTCTACAGAAAATCTGAACAACAAATTACAAGAATGTCAGGGTCATGGACTAGTTTGAGAGGTCACTGTATTGTTTTCAGTAATATTGAAAGAAAAAGAATGAATGCAAAGAGTGCTGAGAATACATACATAATTTGGTTTGATGTCCAGAGCACGGAGTAAGTGTGGAAATCCAGGGTTGGGTCGAACCACAAGTAAAATTGCTGCTCACGCCCACCAAGGCCTTGAGCAAAGACATTAGTGTGCAAAACATAAGGATCTCCAGACAGGTTGCCCAGAAATTCGAGGTCTATTTCGTCGTGTTTGGGACCTTGAGATGATAGCTGCAGACAGCCATAAGAGCAACAACAAACAAACATGTTAGCAGAAGAAGTTATACGCCTTCAGTCTAATGAACCAAGGTAGTGCTAATAATTAATTGAATTCAAATAAGGTGGAGTTAATTACATAAAAGGTTGTGACTGTGCCTGCAGAGTTGCCAGGTACCAACTTGAGTTGGATATCAATCTTGGCAAATAGATACTCTTGCTTGGATTGAATACCACAACCTGTCATCAAAGAAGAATATTAAGATTAGCTTATCTGATCTTAGCTGAAGTTAATTGACAGAAGAAAAAGGCGTAGGTAGCAGAAGAAAAGCAGAACTTCAAATGGTACCTGAAGAGCGGTCAAGAGTAAGCTGCAACTGTTGTCCATTGTCAAGGATTTTAGCACGATCATTGCCCCATGTAATGTCGACATCATTGTAGAAATTTGCAGAAGCAAGAGCTGCCGAGAAGGCTAATAAAAGAAAGAGGAGGTGAAGAGGTGTGTCCATGCCGATTAAGGATTGGGAAAAGAGTTTGCGATGCAGAGCTGCAGTTCAAGAAATGAGAATAAATGTGTGGAGAGAATAAATATATATATAATATATATATATGTTGAGTGTCGATGTTGATGATGGATGTTTGGGTGAGTGAGGGTTTATATAGAAAGGGAGGGCTTATGGCATCAGCGCGTGGGGAAGGGAAGGGATGGATGGAGCGAGGAAACATCCGACGAAGAAGAGGCATAGAGGCAGCCACCTGATTTGATTTCCATTGTTTCGCTCTTTGCCTTCAGAAAACCAACATATCTCCGTCTATTTGTGCGTTCCAACTCATCACTCCGCAGCTTTTTCAGTCTCCGCGTTTCAGATTTCCAGCTCAACTCTTGCAACATCCAACTGGCATTTTCACTTTCATACAGCGCAGCACCATTACTTCCTCCCACCGCCAGCTATATTCAATAATTTTTCTGCTTTTATATTGCCAATTGCTTCAATAATTGATGTGTGTTTATTATTACATTGGATTCTACAGAAAATATTTCTCGGTTGTTCTTTTGCTTCACTCTTCACCCACTACCGGCCTCCTTGGGCCTCACAATGGCGCCGAGAAACGCTGGTCTTCATCATCAATTCTACTTCTTTCTTCTTCTTCTTTTTTTTAATGATGATAAATGGAATTTATCATCAATTCTACTAATTTTTTTTTTTAAATAATGATGATAAATGGAATTTTTTTCTCAAGATTATCATTAATAATAATGATGAAGACTCGCGTTTACAATTTTATAGATATAAAAAAAGTCTTTTATTTAATTTTCTTTTCGTGTATTGGTTTAATCTAATACTTTTTAATTAAAATTTTCGATCTTATTTGACTTCACTGAAAACCATTGGTTGGTTAATAATGATCTAAGTTTAAAAATGAAAGTTAAGGCTGTTTTGATTTGTTTTTGCAATTCACGGATTAATCCTACTTACTCAATTTTGCATTATTTTTCCCCAAAATATGATTAATCATATTTAGTTTTCCATTATCTTAATCTATCAAGCTATTCATTTTTCATATAATGTAAATTTTAGTTTTGTATTATCATCATCTATTCATTTTTTTTTTTCATATAGTGTAACTTTCATGTATCTATTATATATAATTGTAAACGCACATACACACACACAAGAATATTATATTAATAAAGTATCATACAGATTGTTAAAAGTACACAACATGTTGCTCTATATAAAGTTTCAATTCTCTCACATTTTGTTATGAAAGATTGCATATTCTTATATCACTACCATAGAAATCTTATAAGCCACAAGTATATTGTTGTAATAAGTACCTAAATACATCTGATTTTAAAAAGCATAGAAATTTAAGCCAAAGGCATGCTCAGTGACTATTTCCTCTCAATAACTTCCATTGCTTCTTTGGATTGGTGAATAGCCTCCTCCTTTTCTCGCTCCCCCTCTACATTGTTGGAGACACATTGGTTTGAAGCTATTCAAGGTGGAGCATTGCACAAATTCAAAATTGTATTCCTCAACATGCAATGCTCCCCATCCAACTCCATTAATTTATGCCTCTCCTCACTTAGGAAATTCATCACTCATCACCTAGGTTTGTGTTAAAGGCAAGTCACAAACGTATTTAGGGCTTGTATGAGGCGTAGTTTATCTTCTAGGTTATAGCCATTTTCTTTTTAGGATAATTACCATTTGCTTAGGTAATAAGAATAACTAACATCTAACTACTCTACACTACTTATGCATGCAGTAATTGTTTATTTATGTTTTTTGCTCACTTAGTCTAATATTTTCATAAGTTTATAAGTAATATGAAAAAGGAGGAAAAGATATATATATATATATATTGCAATTGTAAACAAATGAAGCACAGAAAGTTATGTAAAGCATTAGTCCTTGAGTATGATTTAGATTACCTTTTGGACCTACAGACATCTCACACAAGTGATATTATATGTCCTTAAAAACCAAGTGGGCTATTTAAGTGACTAAATTTTATTACTTCTTTTCTTTTAGTATGGGTAATATACTATTAGATTCATTGTTAATCTTATGTTAATATTTGTTGACTTTTTAATATATTGTTCAATTCTAAAGTTTAACCTAGGAAAACTTAGATACCATCATTATACGATTTAACGTAAAACAAGTTTTTTTTTTCTTCTTCCTAAAATCTTATTAGATATAAAGATTGGACCCTTATCGTAACAGTAGTGGCGTGAATGAACTCTACAATATCAATTGCAATGTCAGTTAACAAATTAATATTGTGCTCCACCTTAAGAAAATCTCGATGAAGTAGTAGAATCAACGCCCCTTGGCAACTCCTTCTTGCTACCTCACCTTTGCCATCCTTGCACAATATCCAACCATCCAAATATTTTTGACAAATTTTCAGTTCATCTTGTTGCAATTATTCTGCAACTTGTTCGCTTTCTATACTTTGTGATGTGATTCAAGTAGTTGTTTCTCTATATTTTGGGATGCGAATGAGTTATTTTCTTATTTTTTGAGAGCCAGATTCACTATTTTAATCTTCCGCTTCCAAATGTGCATAAGGGAGCCCATAATCCAGGTACACCAAGCTTCAAATCCGACATCCAATGCCTTAAGGTCCTACAACCACAATGTTATGTGGAAAACCCAATACTTCCAAGTGAGCATTACCACATATCTACCTTGATCTATGATAGAATAGTGGATAGAGCATTTACTATTATCCCTATATATAATATCCTAGACCCTTTTACATGCAAGGAAAACGAGGAATGGGTGCATGCCTTTTTCTAAAGGCTATATGTGTGGTCCTAATGGCAGAGACATCCGAAGAAGAGCCATTGAGGCAGTCGTTTGGTTCCCATCGTGTCTCACTTTCCCTTTGGCATCCAGGAAACCGAGATTTCTACATTTCTATGTCCCTTTGTGTGTTCCAACTCATTACTTTGCAGTTTTTCGTATCTCCGCGTTTCAAATCTCCAACGTCCAACTGGAATTTTTATTTGCATAAAAAAAGAGACGCAAGTCTATTACTTCCTTCCACCCACACCCACAAGCTTTAAATGCAACCACATTCAATAATTCATATGTTTTTGTATTGCATTGGACTCTCCACCCACTTTTAACCCAACCTTTACTCCATCTTTTTGTTTCTTCATCGGGACTCCAAGTTGACTCATATGATCCACCTTCCAATCATAAGATGGTTTCCCCTCACAACCTAAAGGGTTATACTAAAATTTTCCCATCAAGAATATTGACAAAAAAGTCTTGTTAGATGTTGAGGTTATTGATGCCCCTTTACAGTATAACCTCCTCTTAGGTTGTAGCTTCATGTAATTCATGAAGGCGGTATGTTCATTAGAGTAGTGCACCATGAACTTTACCAAACTTTGTATCCCTCTGATCATGAGTGTAGTGCACCATGAACTTTATCCACTTTACCCAACTCTGTCTCCATGTTCTTAAACATTCGAATAAGAGTCCCATTTACAAAAAATATGAACAACAAATTAGAATACATACATAATTTGGTTCCATGTCCAAAGCACATAGTAAGTGTGGAAATCCAGGGTTTGGTCGAACCACAAGTAAAATTGCTGCTCACTCCCACCAAGTCCTTGACCAAAGACATTAGTGTGCCAATTATAAGGATCTCCAGACAGGTCCCATAAATTCTCAGTCTATTTCGTTGTGTTTAGGACCTTGAGATGATAGTTGCAGATAGCCATAACAACAACAATAAAAACAATAAGAGAATTAGAGTAAATGTGTGAAGAAATGAGAGATTAGAAGTAAAATAAATGTGTGTAGAGAATAAATGTGGAGTGTCGGTGTGGATGATGGATGGCTATGGGTGAGTGTGTTAATAATATGTATACAAACCCAAATGAGGAGGGAAGGGTGTAGTATGGCATCTGTGTGGTGAAGGGAGGGAGGAAATATATGAAAAATAACCATAATGGAGCCAACCAACGGATTCCCATCGTGTGGGTCTTTGCCTCTAGAGGGAAGGGAAAGTCACCGCTGATTGGGGAAGGGAGAGCATAAACATCCCAAGAAGAGCCATTGAGGCAATTGTTTTCATTCCCAATGTGTCACTCTTTTCCTTTGGCATCCAGGAAACTAAGATATCTA